>JBBBDQ010000269.1:1710000-2150000 GCA_037127315.1 Ascarosepion bandense
GAAACCGCCGACAAGGAAGATTTTATTAATTTGTTATCTAATTATACCAGTATTTCAACATCTTTCTTTCTGCTGTAGATAAGGAATGTAAAAATGTTCCATAATTAATCAAAAATTAATAAAATCTTTCTTTTCTGTTGTTTTTTTAACAAAACATAGTTTATGTTTAGCTATCTATCGAACTATCTATCTGTTTATCTATATATATATAAAGTCTTGCTAAGACCTTTCAGTAAAGTGCAATACATGATACACGCTTGGGGGATCTTGACTGGACAGAATATTTTCCCGTAATAGGTTGCCACTACTTTCTGCGCTAGACTAGCTGCCAACCCAAACACTTCTGCCATTTAATCCATAGCTGGATGGAGAAGAGACAGATTAATACCTTTCCCAAGAGTATTTGTGCATAATTATTACTAGAAACAGTTGACCGGCTAACGTGGAAGATGGCGAAATGAAAAGCTATTAATTTTATGTGTTTATTGCCGCTAGGCACAAATAGTATGAATCTTGAAAAGAAAAGTAAGCTTTTAAAATTTGGCAACGAAGAAGTAGAATTCGAATTCGTCTCACTAATTTCTTGTTCCGAGCCGATATCCCGATAACGCACATTTATTGAAGACCTATTTAGCTACCGTAAATATGTTTTAGTTCCCTGTATTGGCAGTTGAATTTTATCGAAGTTTTCGTTTTCTTTTTTTTGTGAATGATGTGGATTTATTATAAACACATGCAACACCATATATAAGTTCCATTTCCTATAGAAGCAAAAAATAATAATAATAATAATAATCGTTCAACTGTGTGACTAGATACGCACGGAACGTGAATGTGATTTGAGCGAGTATCGCATGTCTACTACGAAAGTCAACGCTGGCATGATCATTAAGGACACGTGATCAGTCACTGCGATGACTTCAGTAGACAATAATGCCTTCCATCAAATATTACCGGTCCCTACCTGATACCGTACCTCGAGGGAATTCAAATGTTTTAGCCGTGTGATTCCGCTATCATGCCTATTTGAACTCCGATTAGCGTCGTTGAAACTGTCCATATTGACTAGCCAGATGTCATACCAAAATTAAGTTCGGTTAGGGCATAATTATGGCGTTAAGGTATAACCATTACACAGGGATTACTTATAAGTTTTGTCACATCGATGTCCGTACGTCTGTATAAATAATTAGTCTAACACCTCAAAATTACGTCATTAACATAATTATTTTAAACAACGGACTTCATGAAAAAAATAATGGGTTTCTCTTCAGCCACCCAAAAATATCTTTTGTGGACTGGATATGAAAAACGAGACTCATAATTAATTTTATAAATTTTTAATTTTTTTCCATGATCTATGCAGGGGATGCAGTTACCGCATTTTGAGTCTTGTAAGCAAGACATAGAAAAGGTAAAGATAAAATAATAATAATAATAAAAAGAAAGAGGATAGATAGTAACTCATTTTTCGAATTCTTGATTCCGGTTTCGTAATATAAACTAATTCATGTTCGTATAAAATAAAGATAAACACATCGTCAACAATTATGAATTGAAATGGTTAAGGGAGAAATCATCAAGGCAATGATACCGTGGAAATTCCATTGGTTCCTTATTACAAATAAATATATACGCGTATCTATAACATGTGTGCGTATGAATCTACAAGCAACGCGGGAAAGCCACTGATGTGCAAGAAGTTAATGGAAGTGAAAGTGAAGACTGAGAATAGGAAGGGCTGAGGAAAGGACAAAAGATGAACAGGTAAATAATTAGTCTAACAGATCAGTATTACCTCATTAACAAAATTATTTTAAACAACACATTTCATAAAAAAATAGTGTTTTTCTTTTTGCCCCCCCCCCCGCTCCCAAAACCTCCTGAAGATTGGATGTGGAAAATAAGACTCAGCACATAATTCATTAAGTGGACCATATATATTATTTTAAAAACAATGAATTTATTGTTAGTCTATAAGGTCCTTTCGCCCAAAATCTCATCAGGAGGAAAATCGTTGGGAAATTAATTAAACGAAAAAAACAGTCACGACGAAAAAGAAGAGCAAAAACGAAGGAAACATGATAATATATATATATATATATATATATAGGGTGTTGAGGTAATATCCGACACTTGACAAAAAGAAAACGAAATAGGCAATAAAAACAAAAGCTGTATATGCAGAGACTTGACAGTTTATTTAGCAACAGTAAGAGTTACATACCACATTACTTTTCAATGTAACCGCCGCCGGCGCCGAAGACCATTTCAAGGAGGGCGTGAAATGAATCACATGCTTTGACGATCATGTCCTTGTCCATAGCGGCGAACGCCTCCACGATGGCGGCTTTCAGAGAGTCATCTGGCGATCAGTAGTGATGAACATTGTTGAGCAGCCATTTCTGGGTCGTCTTGGTCTTGTGTACAGGAGCGGGGTCCTGTTGGAAAACGTAGGGGCGTCCAGCGACGATCTCGTTCATCCAGGGCTTCACCAAACTCCCCACCACCTCCTGGTAGATCTCAGCAGTTTTGAAAGAAGAACAGAGAAATGACATCTCCTTCGCTGGTGATGACGCCAAGGACTATGTGGGAGGAGGGAAACATTGTATGCTTCACGACGGGAAGCTATTGGATGCCTTTGAAGATCCACCTGTCGTCCTGTCTGTGGCTCGTTTGGCCATGGATTATATTTTTTTTATCAGAGAAGAAGCTCAGCACTGGTTGCTGGACTCATCCTACTGTAACTCCCTTGAGTATTTCTGGGGCCTGATCGAGGCTATATCCAGCAAGCACGCCCATAATACGTTCGACTCTCTGAAAGCTGCCATCGTGGAAGCGTTCACTGCTATGGGCAAATACATAGTCGCCAAATCGTGTGACTCATTTCGCGCCCGCCTTGAGATAATCGTCGCTGCCGGCGGCGGTTACATTGAAAAATAATATAGTATTTAACTTTGCATATACAACTTCGTTTTTATTTCGTTTTCTTTTTATCAAGTGTAGAATTTTGCTGCAACACCCTATATATATATATATATATATATATATAGAATATATATATATATATAGAATATATATATTCTATATATAAATATATGTATATATATTTATAGAATGGATATATTCTCCTCCTCTCTCTCTATATATATATATATATATATATATATAGAATATATATTTATTCTATATATATATATATAGAGAGAGAGAGAGATTCGTGGAAAATTCTTTGTACAATAAAGACGGAAGCTGATGATGGTTCGCCTGAAATAGGCCAAACTTCCGATTTACCATGAAATAACGTGTCTGCCTTAATTCTTCTTATATTTGCTCTATATGTATTTATATACATATATATTTAGAGCTGTCTAAGAGAGTTACCCTACCACTGTACGTACGGGATACTCCTATGGGTTCTTCTATACCCACACTGCATGCTGATATATATATATATATATATATATATATACTTACAACGAGGTATAACTATATATTTGTATATATATATATATATATATATATATATGCGTATGTTTATACGTATATTTATTTTATCGTGTTTCCCTCTTTTTTTTTGCTAATCATTTCCTCGTTACTGTTTTTTTTTGCCAACTGGATAATTCTAAATGAAAATAAAATTGTTATTTTGTTTTATACTGCACAATAATATGTGCATCAAATGAAGTATTCTGATGTCTAGTTCTTGTGCTCTATTCCTTATGCTAGTCCCTTCTTCTTATTGGCTGGCCGAAGCAAAGGTTTCTTATCTGTCTTGTAAAATTATGCAAAGTAATAATTACAAAAGAACCATTCTATTTTCATTTAGAATTATCCAGTTGCAATAAATACTAAAAATAATATGAAATACATAGTTTTTTTAAAAACCGGGGTAGCCTAAAAATTATGGTCAGAAGTGTAGATGTCAATCTAGCAGCGCTCTAAAGTCCATATGCTGGGGCAGCGGAGAAAAAAAGGCTCGTCACGTAGGTATAAAATTGACTGAAGTCGAGATGAAATGTCAGGATCGATTTAATTACAAATCCTTTTTTGGGTGCTTCATCCCTTATTTAATTTTACCACCAATATGAATGTTGGTTTTCCAAATGGAAGGATTTCTCATTTAACAGAAAAAAGGTCTTGTCGGTATTATATTAGTATACTTATAAAATTTGTTAATAACACTTTATTTCTGTTTAGTAATGTTTATGTGTGTCCGATAATGTGTATTCTTGAGTATCTGCATCAAAATATTAAAGATATCCTTCACAGAAAAGAAAGATAAGGAGCGAATGATTATTACCAGAAGCAGTTCACCGGCCAACGTGGGACATAGCGAAATGACAAGTTATTAATTTTATCGGAGTTTATTGCCGCTCGGCACAAATATGATGAATCTTGAAAAAAAAAAAACCTTTTAGAATTTGGCAACAAACCAGATGGTCAAATATTCAGTTCTTGAAACTGGCCGAGACAATCTTGAAGTAATAAGCTTTCTCTTGTAGAAAAGCACACCACATCAGTCTTTCAAACCAGTAAATGGAATATGAGTGTCTGTTTCTAGTATTCTCTATGACACACATAATTCTGGTGTCACCACTAAGGTTAAAGTGATATTTTTTTAAATCATCTCACCCCAAGTAAGGCATTCCACTGCCACTATTGCGCATGGGGCTACATAGGGGAAGGTAGAGAGAAAGAGTGGTTAGATATAGGAAATGTCAGAAGGAGGGTGATAGATGGGAAAGGATAAGGAGGCTGGGGTTGGGTAGATGGGAAGAGTGAAATGGATGCGACTTAGTGTGTTAGGAGGTGTCTATTGACCTTACATTTAAACTCCTGGAGATTGTAGCTGTCAGGATAGCAATCCTGTGGAAGGGAATTCCACAGTCGGGAAGCGTAAGAAAAGAAACTGTTGGAGTAGAAATTGCGGTTGCATTTTATTGGTTTCACTGTAAAAGGGTGTGGGATCTAGTTGTTAATCTAGTATTTCGTGCAAATTCGTACCTAGGGGGCTCCAGTGATCTAAGTTCATCGGAGCAGAAGACGTGAAAGTATTTATAGAAGAGAAACAGGGAAGCCACGTCGCGCCGGTGAGAGAGAGGCTTCAGGCGTTCTGCCAAGTCGGTATCGATCACATTACAGACTCTCCGTTGTACTTTGTCGAGAAGCCCGAAGAGAATAGCAGGGACACCCGACCAGATATGGCAGCAGTATTCAATGCACGGGCGGATGGTAGACTTATATATGTGCAGGATAGAATCAGACGGAAAAAACTTCCGGGCCCTGCACAGAGAACCGACTTTCATAGCAGCGAATTTAGCAATGGATTCGATATAGTCATTCCACTTGTGGTCCGTTGAGAGTGTGAGACCAAGGAGGCGTAGTGTTTTACTCTCTGGGAGGCAGGCCTGGTCCATGCTAATGGGAGGTAGGTGCGATTGTCTATGATGGTTAATTGATAGCAGCTTCGTTTTGGAAGCATTAAAATTTACGAGCCATTTCTTAACCCAGTTCACTACGGATTGAAGGTCCTTTTCAAGCTCCACGCCAGATTTTTGATCGAGGCGCGAGTAAACTGTGGTGTCATCGGCGTACATACCTACTTGGGATCTTATGGTATCAGGGAGATCATTAATGTAGATCAGAAAGAGCGTAGGACCTAGGATAGAGCCTGGAGGGACACCCGCGTTCGTATAGTAGTTCTGGGAGGCATGTCGGTTTCATACCACCTTCAATGTGCGGTTAGAGAGGAAAGACTGGATTAGTTCAAACAAATGTCCAGTTATACCATAGCTCCGCAGTTTACAATAAAGGCCAGGATGCCAAACTCTGTCGAACGCTTTAGAGATATCCAAGGCAACGGTTCGGGCTTCGCCATTCTTGTCGAGTGCCTGGTATATATATTCGGTGATGGTCGTTAGCATATCAGCAGTAAACCTGGTGAAGCGGAAACCATACTGCTTGTCCGAGAGAAGCCTGTGTGTTGTGAGATGCTGAACCACCTCTGCGTTGATAATGGCTTTGAACACTTTGCCAAAGATCAGAAGAAGGCTGATAGGGCGGTAATTTGCGGGGTCCGAGGGTTCTCCAGTGTTTTTTAAATATAGGAACTACACAGGAAGGTTTTCCAACAGGCAGGAAAGCAGGAAGCAGATAGACAGAAGTTGTAGAGCTTAGAAAGGACAGAGTAGAGTTCAGGGGCACATTTCTTTAAGACTATGATTGGGATTCCGTCCCCTCCGCTCGCTTTGTGAGGGTCAAGTTTTGAGATTATCTTAGAGGCCAGCGAGGGTGTAATTTGGACGTCATTCAGTTGAGCCTCAGTTCTAGGAGAGAAGTCGGGTGTAAAAACTCCAGACGAGTCCAGTCTCGAATTGTTCGAGAATCTGCGGGCAAAGCATTCAGCCTTATCTGCTGAGGAGGTGAGGACCTCAAAATTCTTGATTAGTGGAGGACTTTCTCTTGTTAAGTACTCTTTTACAGCGTCACCAGTAGTCTTTGGCGCCGAACTTAGAGGATGCTATGAGTTGCTTTATTCTGGTAACAAACAAAATCTTAGCTTCGTTAAGTATCCTTTTACAGTTATTAGGAGCTGAAGCGAAAAAGGCGCCTGTTTTAGTTCGACGCGTAGCTACGATAGAGTCGGAAGAAGTGATTCCGGTGGGCAATGGCGGCCGAGCAAGCGGGCGAGAACCATGGAGACGAATGAGATTTAAGCTGGAATTTCCTGGCAGGAGTGAATGCATCGATGCCAGCGTTAACCCAGGAGGATACCTCGGATGCACATTCTTCGATGGGAAGACTAAAAACGTTGTTCCATGGGACGTCAGAGAGGAAGTCTCGGAACGAATTCCAGTCTGCTCTTTGGTAGCAGTAGGATATTCTACTGGTCTGGGTTTCGTGGGTCGGGTGGGAGTGGAATGAAATGTTGACGGAAACTACGGTGTGTTCAGAGTTTCCGAGTGGGCAGAGCTGTCTGGTAGTGCAAGTGTCTGGGATGGAAGTGAAGCAGAGGTCTAGTAGTGAGTCCCTTCCGTTAGGGTTGTCGGAGAAACGCGCGGGGAAGTCCACCACTTGCGTAAGGGATTGGGTGATTGAAAAATTCATGGTGTGGCACCAGCAGAGTCGGTGACAGAGTTCTCCAGCCACTTGGTGTGGTGGGCGTTAAAGTCACCAAACACAAATATATGGGCAGAGGGATGGGAAGATTTGATTACATTATAATTCGGAGTTTGATATAATAACGAGTTGAATATATATTTCTAATGTCTTATCAATCCGATCTAAAGAACAACTTATTAATGACATACAACGGGTGATATCGTTAAAAGAAGTAAATAAAAAAAAACTGAGCCTCAAATTTCCCTATACTTAGACGTTACGCCCACCAAACCCCAATTTCCCCCCCAAAATGAAGCCGACTTAGGTACGTCCATAAATCACTCGTCTTAGGTCGAGAATAGCTTTTATATTCCATAAAATACATTTATTTTTCAAAAGAATCTGCTTCCTTTCACATAATTAGTGGCAATTTTTAAAAATCATTTCGCTTAGGACAGGTGATAGAAACAACCAACGAAGATGCAAGGTGTTACTAAGAGAGAGAGAGAGAGAGAGAAAGAAAGAGAGAGATATGATAATAAGATTAATACAAGTTACTTTTGCGCTGTACAATCACAAGTGATAGTCAGAGGAATGATCCTAATAATAAGTTTTAGTTTCCAGACGTTTAATTAGTACAGCGAACTACTGCGTGTGCAATGTTGGCCAAAGTGTTCAATGTGATTACTGCACATGCATTTTAAATTTGTTGTGTAAGTGCCGCCATTGTACTAAGTTTTATGCGATACTCAACATCGTTAGTGATCCCATAATAAAAAATGTTATCCCAATTGGATAAATCTGCTAGAGACAAGTTTTTCCTTTCCTGGTGCGTTTACACATTTTTGGGTGGACTGTATATATTGAGGGAGAAAGATTAGATACAACACCAACTCTCTAATAGAATTTTCATTAAAAATAACTGACAAGTTACTTATGTTAATATTTTAATTGTGAAGAACAGATATATTTCCTGTGCGTAGTGTGTGCAGATAATTTTTCTCGTGCGTATTCGACATTTTCTTGGATTTGGGTTGTACTGTTACAATTGTCTGTAAGTTACTGATATAGAGAGAGGGAGGGAGAGAGATGATAATAAAAAAAAAACAGACTCTAAAGAGACATAATATAGCAGCTGACATTGAATTTAAATCTCTGAAGATTACAATTGACAGGAATGCAGAGAACTGAAAGAAAGTATTATTTGCGCGTAGTGCGAGAGAAGAAAATATTAGAATAGAACTTACGGTTTTAAATAGCATTTTCAATAGCAAAATTATGACAGCTAGCAGCTAATCTTGTATATAAAATATAGTTGAAAGCTAAAATTAAATAGATTAGTACAATTCAGCATACGGACATATCGATCCACCTGCTCATTATTTGCTAGATTCATTCACTCTCGCGTTAAACGTTATGTCGCCAGTAAAAGGAAATGCTTATATTTTACGACAAATTAACACCAAACTACAGAAGGTAAATCTTTCAAAATATAGCTCAGCAGAAGCGTGTAACAATATTTTATTTAGGGATTTTTTATGAAGGCTTTTAATCATTTCAACCTAGGAACTTTTTTTTTTATAAAGGCTTTTATTCGTTTCAAGTCAGAATTTTTTTTAATAAAATACTATTCGTTTCAACCCAGGATTTTTTTTCATAAAGGCTTTTATTTGTTTTAAGCCAGAATTTTTTATAAAGGTTTTATTAGTTTCAACCTAGTTTTTTTTATGAAGGCTTTTTATTCGTTTCAACCCATGTTCTTTTTTCATAAAGACTTTTATTTTTTTTTAAATTCCTTCAAAAATATTTCTGTCTTGTTATAATTCCAAAGCAGCAAGAAGGTACATAGAGCAAAACAAATACTAGTCTCAGAGTAGCAGGTTTTGAAAAAACACTGGCCATTCCAACTTCGGTTGTCATCCTTGTCTAGAACCTAAATACAAGCAACTCAATTCCTCTTTGTAAATCTTTGTTTAGATATCAGCATTAAATACCTCCTTTTCAATCCTAACAAACAATAATTTTCACTGTCGATATTGCTAACACTA
Source organism: Ascarosepion bandense (assembly GCA_037127315.1). Lineage (NCBI taxonomy): Eukaryota > Metazoa > Mollusca > Cephalopoda > Sepiida > Sepiidae > Ascarosepion > Ascarosepion bandense. The sequence continues at coordinate 1,719,153 of JBBBDQ010000269.1, forward strand.
ATGTGGTAAAGGTTGTTTTGTACTTACGCACATTTCTCTTTCTTTGGGGTCATTTTTTAAATAAGAAAATCATTGTCTTCTCGAAACATGATTCTTTACATTGAGAAAAGTAAGTGATATTCACTTTCGTAAATCCGTATCCTTTATTCATATACTAATATTTACATATTATTTCCCAATAATTATTTAAGATGCAATCCTATATTTCTTTATTGCAAAATATTTCGACCTTTCTTAAGCAGATGCTACCATCGTAAGTAAGTTCTTTCCTTTTCTGCAAATACTTTATTTTTTATTATCCATATCTATTTTCATTGACCTTTCTTTTTTCTCTTTGACAAGAAGTTCTTTTTTTTTCAACTTTTAAAAATCTTTTTTTCTAGTTTTTTGATCTTTCCATAGCTAGTAAGCAATGTGAATGCTGATTCAAAAAGTAAATTACACATGCATTTCTTTAATTTCCTTAATGCCTTGAAAAACAAGTCACTTAGATTTTACATCAATCTAATAATATATTTTAACTGCAACATATATTAAAACCTTCCAAATGGTCCAGTCCTCTGAGTACCTCAGAATTAGTGTATATCGAACTGGTCTGGTTTAAAATTTAGTCAGTTCAAACCATACTTGGTTCTTTTTTTAATTTATGTATTTACTGAAAGTTGTTAAAATCAAACAAGTATAGAGACTTATAGGATACAAATCCTATATCATCCAACAGTTAACTAAAACACACCCGCAAAATCAGATTCACACGAGTAAAATCATTTTGGGAAAAACCCAGAACAAGGCAAATTTCACAGGTCAGTGTGAAAAGCAAAATTCTGGATCCCAATTGGATAAGAAATCGAAAATTGATATATGACGTCAGTCAAACGTTTTTTCACACCTAAAGAAGAAAATGCTCGCTGGAGCCGGTAATATGACAAATTTTACTATTGAAACCACGACCCGTGATTGGTCAAATTCAGTCAGAATAGGAGCGGTATTTGATAGCATCTCACAATGTAAGAAAGAAACTTCAAGCTGACTCGGTCACGTCTCACCGACTTTTTCTTCTAATTTCCTTTTCTTCTTTTTAGCACCACGCCGCCAAAGAAAACAAGAACAACAACATGGACACTCTGTCTGAGATAAGTACTACTTCCTTGTTCCTTCTTTCTCACCCTGTCGACAACCTACCGAAAAAGGGAAAGGAACATAAGGATTTACATTCTGCTATTACACAACCATGAACTCTAAACTTTTGTGGACATTTTAAATACTTATATTTCTCTTTTAACAATTTTAGCTACAAAACTACATGCCTTTTCTCTATGAACATTTTTCTTCTTGTTTTAGTGTTCAGTTAACGACATTTAACTTATATTTTTCTTCTTACAGTTTTATCATTCTGTTAAAAAATCTTTACTTTAATGTACAAACAAAATATTTTATCCTTCCACATTTATTTCAAAATCCAACCTTGAACCTTCTGACATTTAAATTTTGGAGGTTTCAGACGTGTTTGGCACAAGGCCAACTTACCAAACATCACCGAGGCCCCAACAGACTTAAATGTTAAGAAATTGTTTAACCGAAGGTGGAAAATGGGAGACCGAAATAGCTTTTGGAAGGTATCCTTCTCTAAGTAAATTATTAAAAAACAATAGCGATTACTTCCTAACAAAAACATGAGTGGTCAATTGTTAATTAATATCAATCCTCCAATATGGCAGTGGGTGATGGACGATTTTAAGGAAACACAATGGTGGTGGGGAATACTCTGCACGAAAAGTATAAAGAGCAAGAACTTTTCAAGGAAAATGAAAACAAAAAGAACACTTTTAATTTGAATCAAAAACAGTTAAAAAGAAGAAAGAAGGATTGGAGAATTTAACACTCACATATTAAAAGAAAGAGAATAGTATTTAAACTCTAACTAGCTTGCGTAACTGAGTCTGTGGACAGACACTGGAAGGGATGGTAAAGGGACATAAATTGTAAGAATCACTAAAAATAGAAAGTTGTGGAGAGTCATGATCCTCTAGGTTCACACAACATAAAGGATTAGTCAGTTCATGAAGCTTACCTAAGCATCTATTGGTTGACAGACAAATTTCACTTTCTAAGTTTGTGTAAAGGATAGATTTTTATGGCGTTTAATAGAGCCAATTCTTTTTGTAGATTAACGCTGTCCTGTTTCTGCCTTATTTTTTTTTAAATAGACGACATCCCATTATGTATTTCTGCAGTTAATGTTCATATTTTAGTCAGTACATATTTATATATCCAAATTTATTTGTAGCCTACCTAAGCAAATATATTCAAGCCAAAACCCGTTTCTGTCTATCTGTCTGTTCGTGTTAGTAAGTTGTATCGATTAATCTTAGTCTTTTCTTATCAATCGAAGTCTTTCCCTATCTATGTAATTAATGTCCTCCTCTCTATGCCAACTTATTTAGACAGTACTGGAACTGATGTAAGTGTTTGATGGAAAGCAGGATAAGCAGGGATCTGTTTTGATTAGTGGCTATGATTGACCACCAGTTATGACCATATCTTGGCCTGCAAAACAAATTACCTGAACGGGTATTGGATGTTCGAAGGGCGCATCTGCCTCCGTTATGTAGAGCAGATCAATAACCGTGCCAATCACCCGGGTAATGGAACGAACATACCCAGGTAATTGAATTCAGGTTTCTTGTTAGTGCTCGATAAATGGTTTGGAAATGTGAGACAGAGTTTGATATCTTTGCCATGACTGACAAAATCCGTGTACTGTATTGCGTATAGGCTGTTTCACAGATACCTTATATTTTACAAGTATATGGAAGTATTTTAACATTTTGTAAATAGTAATCTTCATGTATCTTACCTGTGAAAACATGGTTCGTGACAGTTCGTGACATAAAATTCTCATATTATTTATTAGTTGCTCTAGTTCAGACTTTTACGTCGAGGACAAGTAATGCAGCTTCCATGACGTAGAATTAATTCCATCTCCTCCGAATTCTAACGAGAAAGAACCATTCAGTATTTTTTAACAAAGAATTGAGACTCTGTAGAAAAGACACCTACATTGATACTTTTATGAGCACTAAAATCTTAAACCTCTTCAACGCACGGGTGAGTCGTTGTCTATCTTCCATAAAGTTTCAATATTCACTTCCTACCGTTTCCTTTTTATTTCTGACTAGCAGTATAGCCCGGCGTTGCTCGGGTGTATTAAAAGCTTTAAAACAAATCCATGGTCCTGGAGCTCAGACTCAGCCTAAAGAATATTTGTGTAAAGTTTGGTGAGAATAGGATAAAAATTGTGGATTTGTATAAAGGACATACAGACAGATAAACACACAGACACACACACACAAACACACACACACACACACACAAACATTTTGCCTTTTATATATATATATATGTTATCGATTTTCTGCACTATTGTAAGAACTGCATCCTTGAAACTTCTGAATATCGTTTCATATGTATTTGTCTCTGAGTATATTAAATTTGATTAAAATCGGACTACTCCTTATATATGTTATGTCGTGAGTAAGAATAAATAATTCAACAACAGGAATAGGTTAATTGTTGTATTCCGTGAAAATAGTATTTACAAAGGTTATTAGTATCCAATACAAGAATAAAGGTTAATCGTCCCAACCGTCGTAAGACGTAGTATGAGCAATGGGTGCTTCCGGGTCGTCACCGGAAGTCTACGACTGACTTGTCGATCGGCTGCTCGGCTGACTCTCTCACGTAGATGCCACCATTACTTTACATAGTAATGGAATAGTCCATTATAGCCGAATAGGCGCGGGCGTCCCAACACTATATAACCCGAATATTTCGATTATCGATTTTCGATATTTATCGGGGGTAGCTCGACACAAAACCTAGCTAAGAACACTGGCAGACGCTTATAGTACAACTGTGTATTTTTCAAGAAAATCGGTTCACACACACAGACAAAGTTCCATTTATAAATAAGTTTAGATAGATGTAATGAATAGATAATGAATAAATAAAAGACAATCCAATCAATAAAAGACGTCCAGCGATCTTCCACTAGAGATCTGTTGGTCTTCCACTGGAGAACTACGTCCATAGCTCTAATACGACTATTGGCTATGCCTACGTCTCAGAATACTGCATACGACGAGTACCGTCTATTGCGTCTACGTACTAGATTGTCCTACCCGGTTACATTTGCCTTAACCACTTAACTACCTCGAATGATATATATATATATTTCTTTCCGGAACATATAAATTTCTATCACACACCTTATTCGTACTATTTATATAACGTACTATATGTATTGTGTAAAAGAAAGCATTCTTAATGTAAGAAAATACTTATTATATAAAACTAAAATAAAAAGGAAATTAAAAGTGAAGAGACAGTCGTTATCTGTCATTCCTATCTTCATAGTTTTAATTTCCTAACTCTTCCTCTTTCCCCTCATATCAGACTTCATTCCTCATCTGCATTGTAACAGTAACCCTCTACATTGAGTTGCTCTTGAGCAATGTATTTATTGAATTTTAGTCTAACTAACATACAGATGTAATTAAATTCAGGTTTCTTGTTAGCATTTGATAAATCGTTCGTAACGTACGGTTCTAATATATGCCTTCGTTAGTGAGCGCGCACATGCCTGACTGTGTCTTTTTTGAAGACATTTTGAAAGAGAGACAACAAAGGCTGAGATCGGAGATTTAATGAAACCAAGATCTGAAGATACGAGAACAAATATGGAAAACAGAATAAACCTGCCTAACTTGAGAGGAGCAGCTGAAAATATTCAAAGTATTTGGAGACTTAACATTCTCGATCGCTTATCGCAACACAATTACGCAGACTTTCACAAAAGAAATACGAGCAAAACCAGAGTGCATAATATCAAATGAAGTTGTAATAGTGTGTTTTTATGTTTCGTGCCTCTTCAGGACGTGAACAATAATAGTAATGATAATATAAGGAAACATACGACATTAAATGACCGAGCAGCTTCTACTACTTTCTGCTGAAATTTAGAAAATCTTTATCCACTGATAGGAAGGTAGGGTCCCTGTGTCGGGCCAGTAGGTTTTTTTCTGCCTGAATCTATCTTGCACATATATAAATCAACCATCCGACCGTGCATAGAATACTGTTGTTATATCTGGTCAGGAGACCCTGCTGTTCGTCTCAGTGTTCTAAACCGGTTCTAAACGAAAATCTGTTATATGATTAGTCCCGACCTGGTGGCTCGACTCCAGCCACTTTCTCTCCGGCGAGATGTGGCTTCCCTCTGTCACTTATACAAATATTTTCTTAACTTCTGCTTCGACGAACTGGGGTCACTGGTACTCCACCCCTCAAGAATTTACTTGTGCATCCAGACTGGCTACAAGGTCCCACCCATTTACATTTAAATCAACCAAATGCTGCTGACGATTCTACCCCATCCGCTTCTTTTCTCGCACTTCCCGCCTATGGAACTCCTTTCCATATACTCGCTTTTATGACGGCTACAACCTCCAGGAATTTAAATACTATGTCAAATCCCATCTCTCATCCACTTGACTCCAGTCCTTTCTACATCACTCCATGTATCTTCTTTTCCTTTCTCTCTACCTTCGCAACTGCCTTCACCTCTGCGTTCCCATCCTTCTCTTGCTTTTTCTCTGACACCCCCTGTAACTGGTTCGTCTTTCTCTTTAGTCTTTTCCTGCCTAAATTTTTACTCGCTTATGTAGCCCACTGACCTTGCTTGGCGTGAAACGATTAAAAGAAAATTCAAGCAAATAGATTTCTCTAGACTAATAGCTGTTTTCACTCTTTCCATTATCAATGGTGTGGGTTCATTTCTCATAATTTATTTGAAGTAATATTTATTTTATTTAAAATAATCAGTATCTTGATTATGTCATTGTTTCTCTTTGAATTACATGTAATGTTAATTTTAGATTTTGCTGTTTTTAAAGAGCAAAACTGACGCGGTTTCTATTATTAGATACAGTTATTTGTTATTCTGTAGCACAAGTCTACAAAATTTAAGGACGGATAATCTTTCATAAAGGCCATGAGTTTCAAGCGTCAAAATCATTTTTAATCATTGATTTTAGAAAGCTGTTACGTACATCAGACTTATTTTCTTCTTCTTTTTCTTCATATGCCGTGTCCCTTCAGGACGTAGGCGATCACGGACCTCCAATTGGCTCTGTCTCTTGTTGTTCTCAATAATTTTTCTCTTTGTATCTCTCCCAAGTCCCGCTTCGTCAACAACTTGGTCAGATCTAACAAGTACGTCTCGCGCTGCTTTAACTTGTCTCCTCTTCCATTTATCCGACCTGTGAGTAATAAGTTCTCTTGGTTTGCTTCCTCATTACGTCTCCCATAAACCTCGTTTGTCTCTTCTTGATATTTATTATCAGTTTTCTTCTCGTTTGCTTCCTTTCCAACCCCTCATCCTTTCACACGTGCTCTGTCCATGGTATCCTCAGCATCCCTCTGTAAAACCACATTTCTGCTGCCTCATACCTCTCTTTCATCTTTGATGAGATTGTCCGGCATTCACTTCGATACAGAAGTGCAGTTATCACATAGCAATCCAGCACTCTTTTCTTTGTTTCTAATGATATTTTGCTGTCTTTCAGTACTATGGCTAGTTTCTGAAATGCGTGTTTGGCCATGCCACTGCGTCTTTGGATCTCCGTGTCGCATTTTCCATCCTCTGTTAAAACACTTCCCAATATTTGAATTTTTTAACTTGTTTTATTTTAGATTCTCCAACTTGCAGTCAGCATATTGGTCTTCTCTTTTTGCTGATGACCATACATTCAATTTTCTTGAGGTTTATGCTCAATCCTTTCTTTTCACTTTCTTTTGCTAACTTCTCTAGAAGGTCCTGCATTTTCCTTATCGTGTCCGCTATCAGCACCGTGTCATCCGCGTATCGAATATTGTTGAGATTATGGCCACCAATGATGAATCCTGGCAAGGCTTTTATTTCTCTCTTAATTGCTTCGCTGCACTGGTTGAAAAGATCCGGTGAGAAAACACATCCTTGTCTTATGCCACTTTCTCTTTTTGAATACCTGCTGAGTTCTGAACTATTTTGACACCATGTATGACATCTATTCTTAACTCGCTAGAATCGTAACATTTGAATAGTGAGTTCGATTCTCACAGTGTGCTCCATACGTTCGGCCTTGGGCCACATTTAAGCCGCGATTAGAAAAATCGCCATGTTAAACTCTTGTTGTTAAAAATGAATGGCTCTACCTAGCTTTACATTTGTTTTTACATTTAAACAATGTTTGTCTCTTCACCGTTCTACTTAGTAACTTTTATACCATCCATTTACACAAGGGCATCAAGCAGATTAAATGATGTTTCACTTTGGAGTTAGTTTAATGTACTACAATCAACAAAAGCGATGATGAAGAGTTCAAAATAGAAAGTAAATATACTGACGTCATAAGGTATTACGATCTACACTAAATGGTTATGTTCAATAACTTGCCAATTTCAATATATCTTTCAATAATTTTATAAGAACAAACGAAAAAATGTAAAAAAAAACCCCAAAAAACTGCCCAAAAACAAGAAAAAAACAGAGTGGTGAATCTGCACCGGTTTCTCCCAATTCAAGGATGTCCGTATTGCGCGCTCTCACCCTGACAAAAATCGATGACGTATTTCAGTATTTGACAGCTAATCCTGATTGCAGAAACCTACTCAGTAATGTTTGTCTATACTTTTGAGATGAGGTAGTATTTACACTATACTGTTCAAATTATTATCTTCAACCTTATTGCCATTATTACAACGCTGTACGCTCCGATCTTTCTTAGATGCTCGGAATAATGGGTTCGGTTCAAAATTTCTCGCACCTGAAGAATGCCGGAGCGAACAACGACTGAAACGTTGGCAATAAAAATGAGGACAATGGTCAGAACAATTTACATATTCTACTCATGAATATGCCTACGCTTCTACAACAGAGGTAAAAAAAAAATGTGGTTTATACTGCAGCAAGGCTGACCAGATCTTTGTTCTCGTCTCTGAAAGTGAATGAGTAAAAGAGAGAGAGAGAGAGAGAGAGAGAGAGATTATAAATTAGAGTTATTAGCAGTTGAACAACTGTACTGACCAGACCGTCTTTTCAGTTTCTGAGAGAGAAAGAGAGAAAGAGAGAACAGACAGACCAAGAGAGAGCTTACAGAATTAGTGTTATTAGAAGTTGAATAACTGTACTGACCAGAACATTGTTCCAGTTTCTGAGAGAGAGAGAGAGAGAGAGAGAGAGAGAGAGAGAGTGTGTGTGTGTGTGTGCTTATAAATTAGTGTTAATAACAGTTGAACAGCTGTACTGACCAAACCGTTGTTCCAGTTTCTCAGAGAGCTGATTTTATAAGCACCGCTTTTATGTCTCACCAGGCCGAAAGTAAGTGTTACCTATAGAAGCCCGAACTAATTACCCAGTATTAATAGGTTCTAGCAAGACAAGCTTCCTAACCATTACACCACCTTAACGAGCCCTCAGTTTCTGAGTAAGTCCTTATAATTTGGTGTTATCAGTTGTTGAACAATGCCAGTACGTTCAATCCCTTTGTCAGAAAGACTATTGCTTTCATGATATCACACATATTGACAGCTTCTAAGCGGTTTCATCTAAAACGTTTCACCCACAACACTTGGTTTTCTGACACACACACACACACACACACACACCACACACATTCATGCGTCTGTGTGTATATCTAACGATCCAGTACAAGACTGCGATTTTTGCCATAAATCAATTACTTATTTCAACAATCCTCTCATAGACAAATATTTTAATGGCTTCTTCTGCAACGAACTTAGGTCACTGGTGCCCCTTACACAAGAATTTACTCGAGCAAAAAGAGTGGCAACAAGGTCCCATCTTTTTACAGTTAAATCTACCACACGCCGCTACACTTCTACCCCAACAGCTTCTTTTCTCCCACTTCCCACCTGTAGAACTCCCTTCCGTATGCATGCTTTCCTGACGGCTACAACCTCCAGAAATTTAAATGCAGTGTCAATTCCCATCTCTTACCACTTGACTCCAGTCCTTCTCTCGTCATTTTTACATCACCCCGTGTATCTTGTTTATTTTCTTTCTCTCTACCTTCGCAACTGTCTTTGCACCTGTGTTCCCATCCTTCTCTTGCCCTTTCTCTGACACCACGAGTAATTGGTTTGTCTTTCTCTTCACTTTTCTCCTGTCTAAACTTTTACTCTCTTATGTAGCCCCTTGCGCATCAGTGGCGGTACCGCCTTGCTTGGGGTGAAACAAATAAAAAAAGATGATAGAAAAACTCGAAATTTGATACTCAGAGTATAAACAGAGGAAAAGAGAGAGGGGGAAGCGTCGCCTGACATACTTGATAAGCTTGGGCTATTGGATGTTTGTGCAGGGTTTCAGTGAAATAAAAAACAGAGCTACAGTGAATAAAGACATGGAGACATAATTTGTTCCATTCTGAAGAGACACGACATATAAAAAGATATCAGACATACTACCAACTCCTTGATAAGACGCCTCACATGTCACTTATCAGATCAATGTACAATAAAAAATCATCTAGCGACCCATGATTTACAAGACACTTTAAGAAAAATTCTGGTGAACAACACAAGAATTCTATATAAATAAACTTACCAGAGACATTTAATTGTGGAAAAAGCCCTGCACATAAAACATCTCACTCCAACTATCATCCTCACGTTATTTAACAGTGATAATGGTGCGTTGAAATTTCTTGTTTTAATACAATGCAAAGGCTCTTACTTGAATTCCAACCGTACTCAACATTCGAAGCTCGGAATAACAGCTGCTAATGGTATTAGGTTTGAAAAACAACAAAAACAAAACAAAACAAACATATTTTATACAGTCAAACATATAGTGAAATTAACACCACCTCAAAAATACCCCTTTGAAAATGTTTAAAGAAGTACCGAAAACGCTTGGGAAAATAGACAATAAGTACAATCTTTGCGCTTCTTACTCCCATCAAACGAGAATATATAGAGAATGCTGGAAAAATAAGTAAATATCTAAACTTATTTATAAATGGAACTTTGTTTCTGTGTGTGTGTGTGTGTGTGTGTGTGTGTGTGTGTGTGTGTGTCCCCGTTACCTATAGACTCCGAAACGGCTGAACCGATTTTCTTGAAAATTTACACAGTTGTACTATAAGCGTCTGCGAGTGTAAATATCGAAAATAGATAATCGAAAAAATCGGGTTATAGAAGGAGTGGTCCAATTTTAATCAAATTTGATACACTCATAAACAAAGACATAAGAAACGATATTCAGAAATTTCAAGTTTGCAGTTCTTACAATAGTGCAGAAAATCGATAATATATATATATATATATATATATATATATATATATATAAAAGGCAAAATGTTTGTGTGTGTGTCTGTTTATCTGCCTGTATGTCTGTAATTTTTCAGCCCTTTTATTTAGTTTTTGCTTTGGATTTGGCTCTAAGTAGGTATAATTGTAGTTCTTAGTCTCAGCCATGATACCATTTACTCAGAGGACTTATTTAGCCTTTAATATTCAGTTTACTACGAAAACAACTTATTTGATATCGATACCAGGAAATCAAAATTTGACTGGCATCTATTAATTTTTCTTTTAGTCTACGGTTTCGCTTTAACTAGAAACAGCTATTGCTTTTTAGTCTTTCGTGCCAATATCCAAAGAGTCTGAGCTCCAGGACCATGGGATAGTTTTAAAGCTTTCATTACACCCGAGCAACGTCGGGCTATACTGCTAGTTAATTTGATAATGGCTTATGTGAGCCGGAAGCTTAGACCCGATAAAAAATTCAACAAATTTTTTGTTGTCTTTCAACGACATCACCACCAAGTATATCAGACGGTATGAACGAATCCTACACAAAATTAATAGACAAAACTTGTCTATATTATTCAATGAAACCTGCATTAATATATATATATATATATATATATATATATATATTGATAGTTACTCTTTGTGTTTTATATATTTTATATATGTGGGAGTATTGAAAAATTCTCGATACGTCCACGTAGGAAAAGTTAATTCTGGTAATTTGGCCAGAATTTGGCCAGGTGGGAGAAAGTAAGTTGAAAGTTTTCAGGGCCCATCAAATGTGGGCATTGAGGTGTGGGAGAGAAACCTTTTGTTGTCGAACAATGATCAAGGAAACTCCACTTATAAATCATTGCTATTGAGAAATAAGTTCCTAACTGCCAGTGCCTCGAAGTGGTTGAACATTACAATCTCACTTTAAGTTAGATTTTCAGTGAGTGCACCAAAATACTTTTCTTGTACCAAAGCTTGTAAAGAATGAATGGAGTCTATATCTACTGCATCGCAACACACATATTTAATTATTTGATTTTTGTCATCTAATTTTTGTGAGTCTGACCCTAAATCTTATCTTTCACAAAGAAAGAAAAAATATTTTTGGTATTTTAAAGTGTCTGCAAAAAAAAAAAAATGAAAAAGAGGTAAAACAGAAAAAGTGATAAAAGAAACGAAAAAGAAAAAAAGAACAAACAGAAAGAGAAAGGGAGACAAAAAAATAATCAAAAGAGATTATCCTCAATCTTATTGCCATTATTACGACGCTGTACGCTCCGATCTTCCTTAGGTGCTCGGAATAATGGGTTCGGTTTGAAATTTCTAGCACCTGAAGAAGGCCGGGGCGAACAACGACTGAAACGTCGTAATAATGGCAATAAAAATGAGGACAAAGAAAAGTAAAATGAAAGTAAAAGAAAAAACAAAACAGTAAAAGAATAAGAAACAGAAAAAGAAACATTAAGAAAAATAAAACAACAAAAGAAAAACTAAAACGAAAATATTTCTTTAATTTCGAAACAAAAACACAAAACAAGAGAAAATAAATAAGAAACAACGAAATGACAAAAAAAAAAATGAATGAAGAAACAAAATATAGAACAAAAGTGAAAAAATTATATTTTTATTTCCTTCGAAAGAAGGAAAAAGAGAAACATATAAGAAAGGAAATAAAAGAAATAAAAGAAAAGGGAACCAAATTTAAAAAAGGATGAAAATAAAAAGGAATACATAGACGAAGAAAAAGAAAAAAATAAATTAGATAAGAAACAATGACTTAAAAAAATAATAAAAGTAAAAAGAAAGAAACAATATATAATGAAACAAAAATAAAAATAAATCAACTAAAATAAAATGAAAAATATTGTAACGAATCCAAGAAATGAAAAAAGAAAATAGAAAGAAAACTAAGGAAAAAAATAGAAAATATATAAGACGAGTATCTTTCTGGATATAAATGGTGGTCTTAGCGAAAACATATTCATGAATGCCAAAAGTTAATTTACATACTGCATTATATTCTACCCGGAAGCTTTTAAGCATGCATCTTCATAAGAAACAAGTACAGAATAAATCCAAACCGTACAAAATAGAATGAAGATAGATTTACAAACGACGAGATAATAAAAAGAAACAAATAATTTTAGAACGAAAAAGCCATGCATCAAGAAGAAAATACGTGTAGATTTCCTAATGACACACAATGAGGGCATAAATTTTAAAAGGTCATGTGGTTTCTAGTTTCTTGCCCAGTGTGTAAATACTACCATCGAAGTAAATAGTTAGCTCTTAAAATCAATACATTTTCAAAATGGCAAAGATGCATACCTATCAAAAGCATTTCATGCGTTCAGTTTCTCCTGTATTTTATTAAACGTAATGTTGGTTGCTTTCCCTAACGCTTTCGATAATCCATACTTGGTACACCCCAAAAGTAATGAAAAGAGCACTATACATAGCCAATTGCTTATAAATGGCTAACCGTACACATCTAATATCAAAATTCATAGCAGATTACCCTCAAATGTCAAGAATATTTTTTCATGTTGTTTTACTAGATCAGTTATGACTGGGTAATAAGTTCAATCATCACTGGGTGCTCCACACTTCCGCCCTTGTGCTACCGCTTAGCTATACTTCGAAGTCACTTTTGGGTATTTCGACGTAACCGAGTGGTTAGAACTTTCGCTTTCTGACAATGCGACCTAAGTTGAATCTTACCATGATTTGTCTGGAAGGTGCATGAAAAACAATACCACGGGTTGACCCAAGTCTTGCGAGTAAAATTGGGTAGACGAGATCCTTTGTGGAGCCATCAATGACTGTGCCTCAATAAAATCATCCAGTCCATAAGTTAACAACTGTTTTTACTATCAAATAACTTTCCGTCGAGGGTAATTTCTACTTTAGCTTACACAGTAATATTGTGCCAAATCAAGGCCAAAAAACTCTTAAAAGAGAAAAGAAATAACGGCAAATAATAGGGTCCATATCTATGCGTATATATAAAGGAAACGAATGTTAGTACAGTGCATGCTCTTTAGGAAAAACAATAGCCTTTGAAATAAATATTCATTTATATATTTGTACTATTTACATTGTTCGGACTATTGTCCTCATGCTTATTGCTGTTTAGCAGGTTTTGGCCGTTGTACGTTCCGACCTTTTTCAGGTGCTGGTAATTTCGAACTGAACCTTTAATTATTTATGATATGCTTTATATCATTCTCATTCCATATGCGATATCACTTCTGGCAGTCATTAACTTAACTCCCTTTAACATAACTCTCTAAATTATTTGTTCACTACTGCTGAATTCTGGTATTGATCTCATTATTCTTTTGGTCAGGTCACTGGAACTAACCAACGTGTATATCATCTGGGCCATCAGCATGGGAATTTCTGTGAAATATAAACCTCGTGTCTCAGTAACCATTTTTATCATAACACATTTTGCAATGCATGATGCTAATGAGTTTTTCTAAAATTTTTTATCAGAGCTCATATTGAAATCTTTGACGGTAATGATTTTCTCTAGCACTCCATATTACTGGTTCGCATTTTGTATTCTATCTTTGATCGTAATAAAGGGTTCGGTACAAAATTCCTAGCACCTGAAGAACGCCGAAACGTACAACAGCCGAAACGTCGTAAACATGGAAATAGCAGTGAGGACAATAGTCCGAACAATGTAAATAGTGTAAATACTAGCTCATCTCAGAAGTATGGACAAATACTTATTTATTTGTATTTATCATTTAATAGATCTCTCAGTCTTTGCATTTCTATATTTATAAAAACATGTTAGGTACGTTACTCGGCCTTTCTTGAATTCACTATATCCGTTTAGTGTCAAATTCTCCAAACCGTCTTTTATGTGTCCTACGAAAAAAAAGTGAAGCAGCTGAAATGTGGTTCTGCAAAAGGATGCTGCGGATATCATGGACCGAGCATGTGAGCAATGACGAGGTTTTGGAAAGGATGGAAACGAAAAGGAAATTAATACTGAGCATCACGAAGAGTCAACTAAAATTGCTGGGACATACAATGAGGAAGGAGTGCTTGGAGAACCTGGTACTAACAGGCTAGATAGTGGGGAAAAGAGACAGGGGAAAGCAGAGGATAACATATTTGAAAGAACTGAACAGGTGGATGACGAAACGAGGGTTGCTTGGTGTAACAGGAGAAAGCGGGCTAAGAGCCACCAGGGATAGAAAGATGTGGAAAGCCATGATCGCCTACATCCTGAAAGGACATGACACATAAAAGAAGAAGAAGTTTCAACTTTCTCTGATTCTAATTACGAGCGTCTTTTTAAATTTTGTTTTCCTGATAGCATACTCATTGTTCACTTGCACAGTCTATTTCATTTCGGTATCTTTCTGTAGAACTGCATTTGTTGATTTTTTTTAATCATTTCACCCCAAGCAAGGCATTCCACTGCCACTATTGCGCATGGGGCTACATAGGGGAAGGTAAAGAGAAGGAGTGGTTAGACATAGGGAATGTCAGGAGGAAGGTGATAGATGGGTAAGGATACCGAGGATGAGGTTTGGGCAGATGGAAAGAGTGTTTGATCGAATGGGAGCAAGTTAGTGTGTTAGGAGGTGTCTATTGACCTTACATTTAAACTCCTGGAGATTGTAGCCGTCGAGGAAGCAATCGTGTGGAAGGGAATTCTACAGTCGGGAAGTGCGAGGAAAGAAATTGTTGGAGTAGAAGTTTTATCGGTTTCACTGTAGAGGGGTGGGATCTAGTTCCTAATCTAGTATCTCGTGCAAATTCGTATCTAGGGGCACTAGTGATCTAAGTTCATCGGAGCAAAAGCCGTGAAAATATTTATAGAAGATACACAGGGAAGCCACGTCACGCCTGTGGGAGAGAGACTGCAGGCGGTCTGCCAAGTCGGTACCTATCACATTACAGACCCTTCTCTGTACCTTATGGAGAAGCCCGAGGGGAATAGCAGGGGCACCCGACCAGATATGGCAGCAGTATTCAATGCACGGGCGGATGGTAGATTTATATATGTGCAGGATAGATTTAGACAAAAAAAAACTTCCGATTTAATTCTCTTCTTCGACTGTGAAAACATTGTCCTTGCTTCACTGCTATATTGGTGATAAAACATAGCAATTCAGAATTTTTATTTGTTTCTAATGAAATATTTTTGTTATACTGTGTTTAGTATTGAGAAATCATCTTTGGCAAATGCTATGCGCCTAGAGATTTTAAGTCACATTACCCATCGTCTTTTATAACACTTTCAATTTCGACGTCTCTAGTTTCTACTTAGCAACTTCGACTTTCCGGTTGCTAACGACCATAAGAATAGACCAACGGTCTCTAAATACATTAGCTGAAATAAGGTTTAAGATGTAACTATCCAGTGAGGACGTTGGCGATCATTTCTCTCTACAAGATTGTGTCCTTTCCAACTCTTAGTATATTTTAACTTTTTGCTATTTCTTCGCAAACCCTGCCCTGTCAACCATTTATACAAGAAAGTTAGGTAGGTTATGCACCGTTTTCTACTGTTTTTATTTTCCTTCGATATGTCTCGTGGGTGTCAAATTTGAAAGCTCTCTTTCATCAGTCCACGAAATTTTAACTCTTTCTGGTGCTCACTATAAATGTCTTTTTGTTTCTCTTGTCTTTAAATTTTCGTTGTTACCTGGTATATACATTCAGTGATGGTCGTTAGCAGATCAGCGGTTGACCTGGCAAAGCGGAAGCCATACTGTTTTTCAGAAAGACGGTTGTGAAATGTGAAAAGCCTATTTCAGCATTGATAATAGCTTCGAATAACTTGCTAAAATAGAGATAAGAGGTTAATAGGGCAATAATTAGAGTAACACAGGGCTCCCCAGAGGACATATAACAAGAAGTTAAAAAATAAGCAGGGAGCAATATTAATATATTTTAAAATGGACAGACGCCAGCTCAGGAACACATGATTTAGAATGATGACTGTCATTCCATCACTTTAGCTTGCTCTATGAAAGTCAAGCTTAGAAATTATGTGACAGAGCAGAGACAGAGTTATGTATATGTTACTCAGTTGAGCCTCAGTTCTAGGTAGAAAATTAGATGAAGGTACTCTAGACGTATGAAGTTAGAAGAGAATTTGCGAGTAAAGTAAAGTACACAACCTCGTCCGCTGTGGCCGTGAGAACTTTGAAATGATTGAATAGAGGAGAAATTAAGAGTTTGTTGTTGTTCAGCACACCAATAGTCTTTGGAGCCCAACTTGCAAGATGATATATGCAGCTCCATTGTATCGGTAAACAAGAGCTTAGCATCATTTAGAACACTCTTACATTCATTACCAACTGAGAAAAATAGGCGCCTATTGTGATCAGACATGTCTCTTAGTAAAGCCGCAAGAATGATTCCTGTGGGCGATGGCAGTAGAGCAAGAAGGAGAAAACCAATGACATGATTTCCTAGGTGGGATGAATGTGTCAATGCCGTATTTCATACAGAAGGAGTCCTCGGGTGCGTAGGCTTGAAAAGAGCGATAAAAAGCTTTGTTCCAAGGGACATTTTTTAATCGTATCACCCCGAGCAAAGCGGTAACGCTACTGATGTGCAGGAGGCTACATAAGAGTAAAAAGATTAGATAGGGGCAGAGTAAAGAGAGAGACAAACCAGTTAAGGATGGGAATACATGTGTGTGAGAGTTGCAAAGGTTGAGAGAAAGAAAATGTTAAACAGGGTGGTGTAGAAAGAACTAGAGTCAAGTAGTTAAAAGATGGGTATTGATATTGCATCTAAATTCCTGGAGGTTGTAGCCGTCAACAAAAGCAAGAATATAGAAGCGAGTTCCACAGGCAGGAAGTGCGAGAAAAGAAGCTGAGGGAGTAGAATTGTCGTCTGCATTTGGCTGATCTAACCGTGAATGAGTGGAA
Organism: Ascarosepion bandense; assembly: GCA_037127315.1. Lineage (NCBI taxonomy): Eukaryota > Metazoa > Mollusca > Cephalopoda > Sepiida > Sepiidae > Ascarosepion > Ascarosepion bandense. The sequence goes on from JBBBDQ010000269.1 coordinate 1,736,432, forward strand.
CCAGTTGCCAGTCTGGTTGCATGAGTAAACTCTCGTTGCAGGGGCACGAGTGCCTTAAGTTCGTTTGAGTAGAAGCCATGAAAATATTTATAGAACAGACAGAGGAAAACCACATCTTATCGGTGAGAAAGTGGCTGGAGTCGAACCGCCAAGTCGGTACCTATCACTTTACTGATTCTTTGGAGCCTGTCAAGAACACTGAGATGAACAGTGAGTGCGCCTGACCATATATGACAGCAGTATTCCACGCACGGACGGATTGTTGATTTGCATATATGCAATATGGATTCAGGAGGAAAAAACATCCTGGCTCGACACAGTGAACCAACCTTCCTAGCAGTGGATTTAGCTATTGACTCAATGTAATGGTTCCACTTGAGATCGGAAGAGAGGGTAGGACCGAGGAGGCGCAGTGTATTGCTCTCAGGGACACTCGCTTGGTCCATGCTTATGGGAGGCAGGAAAGGTTGCCTGTGATGATTGACAGACAACAGCTTCATCTTGCAGTCACGGAACGAATCTCAGTCCGCTCAATGATAGCAGTAAGATATTCTGCTTCCTGAATTTCGGGGGAGTATAAAGAGATTTAAAGTTGCCACAGCATATTTACCAAGAGGAATGAGCTGCACGATATGCAAGAATTAGAGATAGAAGTAAGAAACAGATCTAGAAAACAAGCGTATTCGTCAGAGTTACTGTGGAAACGTGTAGAAAATAAACCATTTTTTGAGAGACTAAGCAATTGAAAAGTTCAACGTTTAGACTCTAGCAATATCGGTGACAGAGTTTTCCAGCCACTTGTCATAAAGAGAATTGAAATTAATGAACACAAATATATTAGCGATGGTTAAAGGGAAATGACCGTGTCCATATTGTTTGAAATACTATCAACTATACAACAATTAGGAGAGGAAGGAGAGAAGTAGAGAAAGAAGAGATAGCTTACTGAGTTTAATAGAGAAAGACGGAGACACATATAGGATTTGACAAGCAATTCAAGAGAGATCTCCCTAGCCAGTGAGAGATCTTTGCTCCCAGGCCATGCATGTGGACATTGGAGTTCTTCCTAAAGAGAAGAAAGGATCCAGGAGTCGGGAGACCAGACGAGGGAATTGTAGGGTTGAGGTTAGTCTTGCAGAAAGCTACGATTTAATGAGACCTTTCGTAGAATCATTGGTTGTCTAAAAATATAAAGGGAACGAATGTATTAAACAGTTCATTGGCCTTTATTTTAGTTGTGATTTCTTTATCTTATTATAAAGACTTTCTAACAATTATAGTCATTTTTATGTAGCTGATACAGTAATTATATTTATAAAAGTCTGTCATACATCGAATATTTTGTTTATTTTAATACGTCTGCCCAGTTCATACAACATCTGAAATTTAAATTATAATATAACACGATTCTTTAGTATGTGTTTTGAAATGACCTCTGCTTTAGCTTAATTGAATCTTATACGAGCTTATAAAATTACCTATGGTTCTTCGTACTCTCCAACGGAGAAATTTATTTCACACAGAGTGAACTGATCGATACAATTACTTCTCAATCAATTAAATTCTTTGTTAACAGATTGACTTTCTACAATGCCCGGCATTAGGTTCTTAACAACCGTCCAACAATATGGCTGCCGTTCAATTGAGAGACTGTAGTGATAAATCTATCAAATTACCTTAACACATAAGAACATAGGTCACTTGAAGCTGATTGTCGTTATTTATCGTATGAAAGCGTCACAGAGAATGACACATTAACTACTCTGTTAGGGTTAATCGGTTTGGTTCCTCATTAATATCAGCTTCTTATGTTGATTAACAGATATTCTTACAGAAGGCAATCAAAGAGAACGATAAGAAATATCAGTTGCAAGAAGACATAATATTTGAGTGTCATAAAAAAGCGAAGTATAAATTGGAAGAGTCAAATCACGCAAAGAACAAACAGTTAAATATCGAGGAAGAGTTTTAATAGAAGACAGAAAATGTGATATCGAAATCTAAAGACGCATAGGGATAAGGAAATGTACCTTCTAAAAGCTAAGCAAAATATTAAGAAATAGGAATAATTCGCTAAAAACAACGAAAAAATTCTGAACTGTTATGAAAAATCAGTCCTAATATATGGCAGTGAATACTGGCTAATCTCATCACAGACGGAGACCGTAGTTGGAAAAAAATACTTTTGGCAGGAACTCGTCTGACCTGCAGGTTTTCAGTTGCATAGAATCACCTCTTAATTGCTGTCATTCTCAGGTCCACGATGTGGTAGCCCCTGTTAGTATTCCAGCTATGGGAAAAATGTTAACCCCAGACGGGTGAAGACGCTACGAAAGTAAAAAATACATTCTCAAATTAAAAATATTACCAGCAACCACATTTTTAAAAATATATATTACCAGCAATTCCTTTGACTCTAGACACAAAACCCCTCTTTACAAAGACACGTTAATAAAACCTAATGTTCTGCAAACTGAATTCTTACAAAGAATAGAAATTATATGAAAAAATCTTGTAGGCATTAAATAACCTTCTGAGATTCTTACAGCGTAAACAAAGACCAAACCACAGACGAAAGATAGGCCTGGGGCAACAGAAATGTGGTTCTATAGAATGATCATGATAATAACATGGACTGAAATGTGATCAATGACGAAGATTTAAAGACAATGGAAATAGTTTGAGTTTAAATTTGAGTTTTGTTTAACAGTATATCAATGCCAAAGGTAGGGTTTTAAGGTATTTGTTAATGTTCAGTTATAGCAAGAAGATTGATTTAGTCAGATTTTGATGGATCTTTTTAAAAACTGAAAATGTTTTCTAGTTTTTACTTAAAAATGTATTGCTGGCAATAATTTATTTCTTCAAAAATGTATTATGGCAATATTCTTTCTTCTTCAAAAATGTGTTATGGTAATATATTTTCTTCAAAACTGATATGAAACATATTGCCAACAATATGTTTCATTCAAAAATGTATATTTTTCTATAAAAGTCTATTTATACTGTTTTTACCCCAGTTTTGGGGCTAAATATTTGCCCATAGCTAGGACCCTAACAGGTGCTACCACTGCGGATCAGGGTGGATCTGGAAACCACACTAAATAAGAGGGGGTATCATGCTCCTCACAACCTCCCAATCAGAAGCCTTGCTGCCGGATGCAGTTTACGGTCATACCCAGAAACCAAAGAGACAATGGAAAGAAAAAGAACACTTACAAATAGAATCAGAAACAGCTGAAATTTCTATAGTACATAATGAAGAAAGACGTTTGACAAAATCTGATATACACAAAATATATTGAAGGCAAAAAAGACAAAAGAAAACTGTGGGTAACCTACTGAATAGGAACCGCAAGAAAAATTGTGGAGAGCCACGACTGCCCAAACTATAAGGAGAGACTGCGGATACAAAGGGAAGACATTAGTGATTGTAATACCAAAAGTATCAGCCTTTAAATAAAATTCCGCCAATACGACATTTGAAAACGTTTTCTTTTCTACTGATTTGCTATGATTGAAATAAGACTAAATTATTTAAGCTGTCCATTCCGCACACGATTCGAGTAGTCTGTAAGACACTAGTGGGGTCGTTATATTCCGAATCATAACATGATTATATGATCTTTGACATTGCTAACAATACCGATTGTTCCCAAGGGGTTGATAAAGTAAATATAGCTTTCAATTTTTCTATTTCTGTTCAAACATTGTTTATCGAAGTATACGTTTGCTCATATTGTCTGTCAAAGCTTATGAATCATTTCGTTATTTAATCAAATGATGTTATCTATTTTAACAATATTTCTGGATTAATTGAGATGTTCTTATTTTTTTTATAACTTAGAAAAATATTGCCATTTATTGAAAGTCAGAAAATATTTTTAGTTTGTAAGAATATTGGGGGGATCATAATGATTTTCAGATAAAAACCGACTACTTAACCGGTAGCTACACTACCGGCCATAATTATTAGGCGACCCCAGTTTTCTTTTAAAGAAATTATGTATTTCATACTATTTTGGATAATTCTAAATGAAAATAGAATGGTTCTTTTGTTATCATTATTTGCAAAATTTTACAAGGCAAGGAAGCAAAGATGAACTCGTCTGAATCACCCTAAATTTTCTTTATTCTTTCATTGATGAAACTACAATATAGGTAATTATTAAATATTTAAAAATTCATTTGATGCACATATTATTGTGCAATATTAACAAAAAAAACAGTCTATTTTCATTTACAATTGTTCTAGTAATAAATATTAAACAACAGTATAAAATATATAATTTTTTAAGACACTACAGCGAGAATATTTTCAGGACCCTAGAAGTTATGCCTGGATTCGTAATCGGAGGCCTCTATTTAAACAAGCTAAGATACGCAGATGATACAGTGCTGACAGCAGACATAGAACGGAAACTACAAGATCTCTTACAGAAGGTAGCTGAAGAAAATAACACAAAAGGACTACAAATAAACTGCAAGTAAACTGAATGCGTGGTCATCAGTAAAGAGGGCAGTTCAATATGCCAAATACAGGTCGGGGATGCTAGACTCAAGCAGGTACCAAAATTGAAATACCTGGGAAGTGTTATAACAGAAGACGGAAAGTGCGACACAGAGATCCGAAGGCGTATTGGCATGGGGAAAGAAGTATTCCAGAAGTTGAGTAAGGTATTAAGAAACAGGACAATTTCGCTAGAAACAAGGAAAAGAGTATTGGATTGCTACGTGCTGTCCGTCCTTCAATATGGCAGTGAATGCTGGACAATATCATCAGAGATGAAGGAAAAACTTGAAGCAACTGTAATGTGGTTCTACAGAAGAATGCTGCGAATATCATGGATCGAGCATGTGAGCAATGATGAGGTCTTAGAAATGAAAATGATGGAAACAAAAAGGAAATTAATACTGAGCATCAGGAAGAGACAGCTGAAGTTCCTGGGACATGCATTGAGGAAAGAGGGCTTAGAAAACCTGATACTAACAGGCCAGATAGAGGGAAAAAGAGACAGGGGAAAGCATCAGGTGGATGACGGAACGAGGATTGCAATGTTTAACTGGAGAAAGCGTGCTCAGAGCCACCAGGGATAGGGAAACGTGGAAAACCATAATCGCATACGTCCTGAAGGAACAGGGCACATAGAAGAAGAAGGTGGCCTAATAATTATGGCCGGTAGTATAGGTGGAGATGAGATGTATTCATATATTTTCGAAATATATTTGAGCCTAACTGAATATAACGAATCACACTGGAATTGGAACTCGTTCCTCCGGCTTTCAATATCGAGCCTTTATCTATTACACTAGCCGCATACCTAAGCTTAAAGCTCCTGGGATCCCCAACCGATCATCCATCGAGGTACTGGTCACACTCAACTTAATTTCAGTGATTGTCCGAGAAACATTGTTTCAGCGTTATACTGAGGAAGTCTTACATTTTTGTGGGTTATGTAAAGCCAAGATATATTTCGAATAGAAAAAAAAATTGCATGAATATTGCAACCATTTTATTTTATTTTATTTTATTTTATTTTATTTTATTTTATTCATGTATTTAAAATAATTCCACCCCGAGGAAGAAAATAATGCTATTAAGAGACAATGGGTGACTGAATAGAAAAAAATAAGAAAAAGCAAACGTTATTAAGGAGCAAGAAAAAATAAAAGAAGACTCTGGAAGACAGCAGATAACGATTGATATTGCATTAAAATTTTGAAGATTGATGTTGACGGAGCAAGAAGCCGGAAGATAAGTGCGAGAAAAACTGTGGGCCAAGAATTATCGAGTCAATGCAACTGTAAAACGATGAGATATTATTGTCGATCTAGCACTGCACTTGAATTCATAAAGTCATCATATGAATTTACACGAGCTACTAGATTGGCAACTAGGTTTCACAATTTTACCGTCAAAACAGTCAAATGCAACCATCACGAATACTTTAACAGTTTCTTTTCTTGCGCTCCGCGCCCGTGGAATTCCTTTCCGTCTACTTGCTGCCCTGATAGCTACAATATCCAAAAGTTAAAATGCAATGTCATTTGCAATTTTCTATCTCTTTAATTTCTATCTTTCTCTTAACCTTTCACCGATATCACCTTATTTTCTCATCGTTTTTCTACCTCACTGTAACCCGCTGCACTCCAGGGGCAGTACTGCCTTGCCTGGGGTGAAACTATATATATATATATATATACACACAAAAATCTAAAGCGAGCCAAAACCTACCGCGGTTTCACACTACGGATCGTCAGGGCAAGTGTCTTTGCTCTACTTTTGTATATTTTCTTTTGTACTTTGTATCGAGCACTTTTCCTTGTGGTTGGTTCCGTTTGGGTTTTTTTTTCTTTGCTGCGGAGTATTGAATGTTTTGTTCTTGTTCCGCGGGTTTCTTTTTTTTCTCCCCATTTATCCGACGCCTTAGTGCACCGGATTGTAACGGAATTAGGTTCTGTTTGTTAGTGGTTTTTTTTAAGGTTTATTTTAGTATAAATTTACAGCCTACATACTTACAGAGTCTATTTAGTTATATATATATATATATATATATATATATATATATATATATTGTAATTTTGTTATTACAATGGTTTATAAAAGCATAATATCACTACAAAAAATTCATGTTTCAGAACAATACTGTTCTTCTTCAGGTGATATGTTAAAATTAATGGTGAAAATGATTTATTTTCAAAATATAAAATGAATTCATGATTATTTAAAAAATTATAGAGTGGTAAATGGGGAAAATGCTTTAAGTGTTTCAAATATTGTTCAATCAATAATGAGAATTATGTGAAAGGGAGCAGGGTGGCTTGGATCTAGACATGTCACTTTTTCATTTTATCTGGACAAAATACATAGTGGCACCTTAGATTTTTAAAAATTAAATAATATTTTTTAAAAGATTAATCAATTTTTTTTAATCTTGATTGAATTAGTCTAGCCTACAGTTGTATTAAAATGTGCTCAAAACACATATATAGTAGAGCTTTTCAATATTTTTTATTTGCAAACGAGTTATTATCGCAACCTAGGTTTCAAGCATTCGGTATCTTTAGGTGATTTGTAATAAGTGATTTTCCAACGTTTTTAAACGTACAACATGGATATTTACAAATTTACGACTGGAATTTTAACCTACCGCAAAGTTTCAAAATTAGAGAAGAGTTACTAAAGGATCTTAAGTAAATATTCTTATCCAGATTTGTATGATCCTAGGATGTATTTTTGGTGTGATTACATCTGTAAATTATTTTTGAACTTTCATTTAATAATTTATTTTTGTTCTAGAAACAATATTTACATATATAGTGTGATAAATATCATCATCATCATCATCATCATCATCTTCATCACCATCATCATCATCATCTCACCTTTTATACACCCAATGGTGTGTAGGGCAGTTACTCTTTGTTACTGTTTCCCTAACAAACTGTTTTTTATGGGGCGGGGTTGTTAGCCCTACGCCTAACCCCCAAACCTGGAGGACCGTTGGACCATTCTTGGTCCTTACGTTTACAGCACCTGGTATTCCCAAACGGTCACCCATCTAAGTACTGACCATGCTCGATGTTATTTAACTTTGGTAATCGAATGAGAACGGTGTATTCAACACGATATAGCCGTAGACTGTGATAAATATAGCATACATTAAAATAAATATTGTGTTAAGATGCTCAATATCATCACAGATAACACGCATAGAAATATATTGGAATGTCCGGTAAATTCATGCCAATTTTTAGTCCTTCGTGTTCCAATACATTAAAACACGTCAAATTTACTGAAATATTTCTGTTTACATTTCCAATTAGAGCACACTTCAATCTATTACCTGAGAAGGAAGGCTTTAAATTATTTTCTGTTAATCTTTTAATCACTATGAAAATAAAAGATTATAAAGGTGTAGACACTTCATGCTTATTTTTTTTTACTTCCGTAATGAAAAAATGACTCGCAGACAACAAAAAAGATATGTGCTGACTATAGTAATGGTGCTTCAGCTTACGGAACTGAAATCGTTCACGAAATTTAGTGTTGATGACCGTATCTCTATTGATGAAAAACGTTCAGGCACCCTGATGACGACAAAATAAAGATATTTATTGAAACTAACCAGTATTACTCTACGCAGGAATTTGCAGAAAAACTAACTTTATTAAAATTCTCTATCCATGAGCACTTGTTTAAGTTTGGGTACACAAATCACTACGATGTTTGAAACCATAAGATCTGAGTGAAAAATAATCATTTAGATCAAATTTCTATTTATGATTGTTTGCATGTATGCAAAAAAAATTCACCATTTTTTTCCAACAAACTTTGACGGATGATGAAAAATGGATCCTTTACAACAATGTTCAGTGAAAAAGATCCTGAGGCAAATGAAATGAGCCAACTTTTTCCGCCTCAAGAACAAGAGATTCATGCTGAGAAAGTCATGCTGTACAATTGATGGGATTGGAAATGAATCTTGTACTATGAGATTCTGCTAATTAGTTAGTCAAATGATTCTGAAAAGTACTACTCACTGTTGGAATAGCAATTCAAGAAAAATGGCCACAATTAGTGAACTGTAAAGCTGTTGTTTTCTTTAAGGATAATGCCGGACTTCACGTTTCTTTAGCAACACATGAAAAATTGTTGCAATTTAGCTAGAATGTGTTAGCCCCCGCCCCGCCTATTCACCGAGCATTGCAACTTTGGATTTTCATTTATTCAGGTTCATTCAAAATAATCTCATTGGCCAAAAGTTTTATGCTTTGGATGACATAAAAAACTACATTAATGACTTCTTTACCGAGGAACCACAAAAATTATGGGAGTACCAAATCTAAGCTGAAGAAAAAAATTGGAGAAAGTTTGTGCAACAAAATGATTCATATTCACTTGAATAAATATGCACTGGCATAATTTTGTTTTGAGTTTAAAGTTCCCTTAAAAATCAGCATGAACTGCCTGGATAGCCCAATAAAATTGGACATTCAAGTTAACATACAGCCTCGAGAGTCTGTTTTATGCTTAAACGCATTATAAAAGTGAACATTGAGGATTCAATTTATACAATCGTTAAAGTCCACATTCATAAACACACTATAGCCGCTGGGTTTTAACTTCAAGGTCTCTAAATCTGGCACACACACACACACACACACACACACACACACACACACACACACACACACATATATATATACATATATGTATGACTTGAATTGATTTATATATATATTTTTTTTAATCTATCACCCCGAGCAAGGCGGTAAGGCCACTGATGTGCAGGGGGCTACGTAAGAGTGAAAAGATTGGAAAAGAGACAGAAAGCCGGAAACCATATCCTAAACAGGAAACAAGGGATGAGCCTCTTCACCCGTTCAATAGACGTGGGTGGAGTGTGAACCGGGCGATAGTTTAGTCTATCTACTCTAATTATATATATATATATATATATATATATATATATATATGAGCCTATATACATTTAATTATACAAACATTTTCTCATATGTCTAGATTTGCATATGCATTATACAAGTTAATATAAACATAATCGTATGCCTGCACAATATAAATTTATATGCCAGTATATATATATATATATATATATATATGAGACAGAAAGAGAGAGGGGTAAATGTATACGTCAAAAACATTAATGAATGTGTCTGCATATACTTATAGAGTTAAATGTGCATATATATGTGGATATATACATATATGTATTCCTGCGTAAATATGTGCATGCACATTATATGTGTGTATATACCTGTGTGCATCATGCCAACCCTTTCTTCCCAAAGCCTTCAAAATATCCATTTATAAATCCTTTTAAATCCGTTGATGAAAGCAGCATATATCCTCGGCAGGTGCGCTGTGCTGTACACAAGGACGTACGGGCTGGGCTTCGTTATCGACCGCTTCCAAAGAGTTTCCGTCTTCTTGACTTGACTCTCAGTTCCTCAATGAATTCTTCCTTTGTTATTCTCGGCTACTGCTCACTCGGCTATCAATCAAAAGTCTCAAAGGACGGATCACTCGTCCAGAATTAAAAGCCTCTTTTAATTATCTCGAATATTCCAGAAACATGCCTGCCAGAAGAGACATTCACTGATTGGTTGTTTCCTGACTTATATAAATTCCGTTATAAATACGAGAGATAGTGTTTGAAAAAAAGAAAGTCATCCTGCTTAAATTTGCTCTACATTGAAAGCTTATTTCGAGAGGCTAATAAAAGAAAAATCTAGAGAAAGCGAAAAACGCATTTCTTTCAAATTTCCTAGGCTAAGAATTGAAAAGATAACAAAAAATTATAGATAATTTTTGTCTGAATTTCTGAGATGAGGAATTGTCATTATTTACACTGTTTAAATTTAGACTTCGATTGGAGTTCGAATTTCAGTTGAATTCACTGCGTTCACTTACCCGCAAATACCATTGGGAAATGTATTATTCTAGCTTTTCACCCTTCACCTACGGGTTAAATAGTGGAACAGATTGGGTTTTATAGCCTTGGCTGGCAATCAGTTTACCGTAGCAAACAATATCAAACTACTGCGGAAAGTCATCTGCCCGGTTAGTCATGTTTCTTTCGAGACAGGATTGCCCAAGTGTGTATCACGTATGGCATTTAACTGACTAATATTTGAAATATTATCCTTTTTTTGTGTCGATATCACAACAATTTTTCCGTTGTACATGAAGATTTTCATCAGTTTTATATTGAACTGGAAAACCTACAGGAAATTCTGAAGAGTAATCAATATCTGTTTATACTTCTGAGATGAGGTAATATTTGCCTTATTTACATTGTTCCCACTAGTGTCCTCATTTTTAATGCCTTATTCACGACGTTTCGGTTGTTGCATATTCCGGCCTTCTTTTCAAGAACACATGACCTATAGGATACAAGCGTTGGTTATATCCGGTGATCTGATCCACAGAGTTGTAAGATCAATACCTGGCTACAGCAATGATTAATAAATAACTTACAGAGTTGAGTTAATAAGAAATAACTACAAGACATCCGGAAGTGGCATGGCACATTGAACGAGAATGATATGGCCCAGTTATCGAAATATAGGAAATTCCATGCACTTGAAGATTACTGGAGCGTACAAGTGCCGAAACGTCGTGAATATGGCAATAAAAATGTGGACAACAGTCCGAACAATGTAGAAATTAATGTTTAATCTACGTGTATAGCATTTATAAATGACCGTGTTACTTATAAACTTGCTGGTCTGTCTATATTTGTTTTGTATGTCTATATTTGCATACACACACACACACGTTTTATCACACACACACACACACATATATATATATATATATATCTTTGCGTATTTAGGCAGCAAACTTTCTTTTAGACATGTCAGATTAAATAAATTGCAAACATTGTGTCTGCTTATTTTCTAATAAAATCCGTTCTCAGTCACGAATAAAATTTCGCATATTATAACTGAAAGATGTTAGAAATGAGCTGTAACATTGCAGTTACTTGTGGTCACCATAACTCTCACCCCCCTGAAGATGATCTGGGAGGAGATTGAAAGTACTTGGATACATTGATAAATGAATGATAATAACATATGTCAACGTTACAGCTCATTTCTGACATCTTTAATTTATTATACGCAAATGATTATCCGTGATTATGAACGGGTTTTATTAAAAAAATAAGCCGAATCAATGTTTGCAATTTATTTAATATGTATATATATATATATATATATATATATATATATATATATATATATATAATCATACACCTACTTTCTATATTTACAAGATTTTTATTCATCACATATAAAGATACAAGGTTATTATATATATATATATATATATATATATATATATATAATCGTTTCACTCCAAGTAAGGCAGTACTTCCACTGGTGTGCAGGGGTTACATAATAGGAGAGTGAAGAGAGAAGAGAACAAGGCACAGTAGGTGTCGGTGAATCGGTAATAGAAGAATGGGTGCATTGGTGTAAAGAGAGCTACGTCATAGGAAAGTGTAAATTGAGAAGAAGGATGAGTCAAAGAGATAAAAGATGACAATTGATGTTGCATTTAAACTCTTGGAGATTGTAGCTATCAGGGAAGTAAGAATTCGGATGGAAATTCCACAGCTGGGAAGTGCGAGAAAAGAAGCTGGTGGAATAGAAGTTGTGGTTAAACTTACTGTTTTCACAGTAAAAAGGTAGAACCTTGTTGCCAGTCTAGTATCTCGAGTAAATGCGCGTAGGTGGGGTCACCAAGCAGCTAAGCTCGTCGGAGCAGAATTCGTGAAAATATTTGTAGAGAGAGAGAGAGAGAGAGAGAGAGAGAGAGAGAGAGAGAGAGAGAGAGAGAAAGAGAAGCCACATCTCGTAGGTGTGCGAGATAGAGAGAAAGAAAGAGAGAGAGAAAGAAATAGAGAGAAACGTGTCGAGCCGCCAGGTCAGGATCAATTCCATTGCATATTCTTTTGGATTTTGTCGAGAACCCCAAGTTGAACACCAGGGGCGCCCGACGAAATATGACAGCATATTCAATTGAAGGATGCTGATCTGTCCATAGAAACAATCAAAAAAATTAAACCCACAATCACATAAGAGAATGAAATTTTCTTGGACATCAGGAAGAAGGGCTTGGAAGATAGGACACTTACAAGGACCACCAATAATAGGAAAAGGTAGTGAGCCACTTACCTAACGAGTTAGTGTGAAGAAATAATGAAAAGAAAGAGAAACACATGTGGCTAAGAGACGGGAGGTGTGGGAAGCAATGTTAATTCCCATCACTTAGAAATTCGTTTCCAGGGTTAGCTCAATTTATTTTTCTCCAATATATTTATCAACACAAGCTGTATAGCAAGACACCCGTTATTTGCGTGAAGTAAAATCAATCTGGTAAAAATTTCGAAAAAACTCGAAGAAAAAATATTTTAATGATATCTCATCTTTTCAATCTTGTTATCAAAGAGGCAGATTAAATTCATTATTCATGATATTTATCAAACAAATCCAGGAGAATTTGAATTGATTGCATATCTTGGATCTAGCCAACAGTACAGGGATATATAGGGTGTGTTTGATGAGTTGTCCATGCCGCACAAGCAGGAGAACCTGGTCAGGGATATTAGGGATGGTCAGACAATTTCTACAACCACATCTCTTCTTATATCTCATCACATAACTCCCTAAACTGCAACACGTTGATTATTATGTGTGGGGTGCATTTGAGCGAGAAACAAACAAAATCCCTAATAGCATCAAAGATGAACTAAAGACAAGGTTTATGGAAAGATTCATCAATTTAATCAAAGAGACCATTCAGAAGCGTTGCATTATACGGAATGGTGATTTTATTGAATAAATTTACTGCTTTCGTATTTCAAGATATTTTTGCATAATTTTAGTAAATATTTCTCTAAAAATAAGATATCAGTATTATTTTAATTTGCATAATTTAGATGACAATTTACCCATCGCACACACACACACACACACACACACACACACACACACACACACACACACACACACACACATATATATATATATATATATATATATATATATATATAAAACCTAAAACCGACCACGGTTTCGCCCAATTGGCTTCGTTTGCTCTACGTTGGTATTGAGTGCTTTAGTTTTAGGGTTTTCGTCTCATGGATTTTTTTTTCTTACGAGTGCTTGACTTTTTGTTCATGTACTTCGTTTGTTTCTTTTTTTGCTTCCCTTTTTTCCCTCCGAGTTTGTTCTCGGTGGGTTATACGAGACGATTTAAATTATAGCTTGATTAATGCTAGTGTTACTATTGGTATTGTTGTTGCTATAGTTAATATTATATATATATATATATATATACATACACACGATCGTACACAATTCGAATGATTGATTTCTAAATTTACACTCCAAGAGTTATTTCAAAATATTTTTGTGCACACGCACTATCATATACAATTCGAATGATTGGATGATAAACTCTTTCCGAGTTATTTAAAGCCACTGTATATTTTTAGATTTTCTAATTTTTATTAACGATAATAGTTCAGAGATACAAGTCCGAGTAATTAATCCATAGCTGAGGGGGAAATTATATAGATGTATATCTTTATTTACGCCTAAGCGAATATAACCAACCCGACTAGAATTTACACTCAGCTATCCGATTAAAAATTCAGATTGCACTATCCTCACAAACTTACCACACATGGTATTCCCAAGTAGTCATGCGAGGCTTCACGGCGTTTTCCTTCGCTGCTCTTACGAGAACCTGTGTTTCAACATGATGTCACTGTTGGCCGTGCAAAAGTCAAAGGGCACCTTAAACTATAAATAGACTAAACTAAATATTAAATTACTGACTTGTAAATGAATATTTTGAACCGCGCTTTCTTTTACAAATAATTTTATCTAAAATTTTAAGAAAAATATTTCCTCTGTAAATTTGATAGCCCCTCGACAGGTAATGAATTTTAGCATCTATAAATACTTTCATGGCTTCTGCTCGCATGAGCTTAAGTCACTGATGCCTCCTCAACAGGTGTTTACCCGTGCAACCAGACTGGCAACTGGGTCCCACCCATTCACAGTCAGGTTAGCCAAATGCAGACGACAATTCTACTCCTGCAGCTTCCTCTCTCGCACTTCCCGCCTGTGGAACTCACTCCCGTATTCTTGCTTTCCTGACGGCTACAACCTCCAGAAATTTAAATGCAAAGTTAATAATCATCTACTAACCACTGGACTCTAGCTCTCTCCCCTTCCCTGTATAATCTTCACTTTCTCTCTGCCTATGTATCTGTCATTGCACCTGCTTTCTCAGATTTCAATTGTTCCTTTCTAACTAGCTTGTACTCCTCACTCTTTTCTAATTAATCTTTTTACATTTATGTAACCCCCTGCACATCAGTGGCGTTTCTGCCTTGCTCGGGGTGAAATGATTAAAAAAAAAATTGTAAATGACACTCGTAGATTTTAATTAATATATAAATCAAAATGAGATGTCAGTATTACTTTTTAGCAAAATTTAGACGATTATTTATCCAGCGCACCCCATATATTTCCTTCTACACCAAATGTCATTTTGATAATACCATTTTGATAATACCATTTTGATAATATCATTTGATAATACCCTATTTTTCTTTCCTTTTTTTAATAGTGTGGATTTTTATCTACTATCTTCTGCATTCAAGAAAATTAATGAAGATAATGTGCTATCTGGCAGGTTTTGAACTTACATCTATTTTTCTAGGGAAGCGTACTTAGATATTGAGATCGTCATCAAGTAGAGACAGTTTCACGTGAAAAAATACCATATTTATCGGGAAAGTTACTCAAAATTGAATATCAAATGTTTGAATATAAAATTGCGTCGACAATGAAATCAACATTGAAGATTTGAATTTCGTGTCAACAATATTGAAATATCTTACTTTGACACACACGTGTTTGTGCTGATTCTTCGAACCTTCTCACTAGGGATATTTATCAGTTTTATTATTTATAATGCCTGGTAACTTTCCCTCGTTCATAAAAAAAGTCTTTTTCTAATAGAGCAACAATGCACTTTCTCGGGTTAACATTCTCAGCTGACAGGAAGCGGAAAGATTATATTGACTCAATTGTTAAGTCTACTGCTAAGAATAATTAACTGTGTTGTGATAAACTATTTTTCTCTCTTGAATCTATCTTACCATTCGTCCCGGATTTGAATATTGCTTACATATATGGCCCGATACCCCTGCTATTGATCTTGAGCTCTATGATAAAGTCCAAAGAAGAATTAGCTATATTATTAATCATGACCTGGCATAACGGTTTCAGTCACTTTCTCACCGCTTGATCGTGTCTTTCCTATAATTTCAAGTTAATTTTTCATATGCCTTCTTTGGTTTGATACGTAGACTTTATGAATTACCAGCAGTTTTTTGATTGGTGGCAAATTCACATTTGAATTGGCTAAAAGTAATCTTAAGTTCCATGGTAACAGTTTCTTTTCTCGTACTTTCTTATGGAAATCTGTTCCGTCGGCATGTTTTTCGGCAAACTTTGATCTTCAAAAACGTAATCCAATATCGATTTTTAGCTATTGTATTTTTGCTTACTCTTTTGTTTTCGCTCATTAATAATATTTTTTTATTCACTCTTAGTAACCCCTTGTGTCTTAGAGATTTACTGCCTTCCATGTTAGGATTAAGAAAAGTAGAAAAAGCCAACAAAAACTGAAGTGAAAGAATGCAAAGTAAAGAGGAAATTGATGCAAAAATGTATCTACAGATTTTATTTTTCTAGAAACCGGTCTCAACGTTTGCCGCTGTTAATCAAATGTAACACCTGAAGATGACTCTGTGGCTGTGCAGGTGGAATCACTTACCTATGTGTCGTTCTAAGAACTGATCAGTTGCATACGTTTCCAACATTAATCCTCGTCAAAACGAAATCCTTTGTCATTGGTATTCGAAGTTAGACAGAAATAATAAAAGATATTAGGTGAATTAAAGTATTATAGCACTGTCGAAGGTCGGACGAAGAAAGGACGAAGACAGGAAATCAGACATAAAAAGAGGCGTGGCATGACCTAAGGATAAAACCACAGGACTACATTTCGACGTGTTTCAAAAAAAGAAAAAAAAGTATTTTATAAATAACTACTATTTAAGAAATTGACACTGTCAAATATTATTTTCTCAAGATACTATTTATACCTTTAATATATATTTTCGACTTTACGTGATATCCGTCCTTCTTAGAAGTCAGAATGTATGAGTGTAAACAAAAGGAAAGTCCAACATAAGAACTGCTAATTGTATGCAACAAAATCAAGTAAATACGAAAATTAAAATATATCTAGAAAGTATTTTAACAGAAGACAGAAAATGTGACACCGAAATCTGAAGTGCATTTGGATAGCAAAACATGATTTCCAGAAATTAAGCAAATTATTAAGAAACAGGAATATTTCGTAAAACGCAAAGATAAGAGTTCTGAATTCTTATGCAATATTTTTCTACTATATGGCAGTGAATGCTGAACAATTTCTCAGATTTAGAAAAATAACTTGCATAACAGAAATATCATTCTACTGGAGAGAATGGAAAACAAAACAGAAACACATACTTTGCATCAGGACGAGATAGTTGGTATTTCTAGGGTATATAATGAGGAAAGAGGGCTTGTAAAATCTGAGGCTCGCAAAGCAAATTGACTGAAAGGGGACAGAGAAAAACTACACAAAACCTACTTAGTGAGCATGCGTAAACGGATTGCAAACGAGGTTTAGGAGTGTAAGCAAAATGGCAACATTTATTAAGAGATACAAAAGACAAGAAATTATGAGGAGCCATGAAGCATAAAAGAATTGATTGTGAAAGGAATAAAAAAATAGCAGCTATATACAATTTGATAATTTTTTATCTACTCATTATAGGTGCTTATCAATTCGGATAACATTCAAGGTATTTAAAAATGAACGCATTAATTTATACCTTTAGATTGCTCGTGTTTTGTTTTCCATGTCTAGAAATATATCGCCTTGTTCATTTTAGTACGGTTAAGTTAATGACAGTCCTGTTTCCATTAAATGTGAGTGACCCATATTAAAGAACCGACAGGTGCAATGTTTTCAACGTCTTCGCAGCATAGTTACAGGTATAGATAAGATCTCGCGGCCACGTTTGAAATTTTGGATAAACTTCTAAAGGCTTCGCTTGAAGTGATAGATATACTTCTTGAGGAGTCGCTTGAAGTGATAGACATAATTCTGCATGGACTCGCCTAAAGCGATAGATATACTTCTGGGGGAGTCACCTGAATCGATAGATATACTTCTTGGGGACTCGCTTAAAGCGTAGATTTACTTCTGGGGGACTCGCCTAAAGCGATAGATTTACTTCTGGGGGACTCACTTGAAGTGATTGATATAATTCTGGGGGACTCCATTAAAGTATTAGATATATTCCTGGGGGACTAGCCTGAAGCAAGAGATATACTTCTGGGAGAACTGCTTGAAGCAATATATAATACTTCTGGGGGACGCATTTTAAGTGATTAATATCCTTTTGGGAGACTTGCTTGAAGCGATAGATATACTTTTGGGGGAGTCACCTGAATCGATAGATATACTTCTTGAGGACTCGCTTAAAGCGTAGATTTACTTCTGGGGGACTCGCCTGAAGCGATAGATTTACTTATTGGGGACTCGCCTGAAGCGATAGATATACTTCTGGGGGATTCGACTGAAGCGATAGATATACTTCTGAGGGACTCGTTTGAAGCAATTTTGGGGGACTCGCTTCAATCGATAGATATACTTCTGGGGAACTCGCTTAAAGTGTAGATTTACTTCTGGGGGACTCGCCTGAAGCAATAGATGTAATTCTGGGGGACTCGCTTCAAGCGATAGATATACTTCTTGGGGAACTCGCCTAAAGCGATAGATATGCTACTGGGGACTCGCCTAAAGCGATAGATATACTACTGGGGGACTCGCTAAAGCGATAGATTTACTTCTGTTGGACTCGCTTGAAGCGATAGATATACTTCTGGGAGAATCGCTCGAAGCGATAGATATACTTCTGTGGGACTCGCTTGAAACGGTAGATATCCTTCTGGGAGAATTTCTTGAAGCAAAAGATATACATCTGGGGGATTCGCTTGAAGCGATATATAATACTTTTGGGGGACGCACTTGAAGTGATGAATATACTTTTGGGAGATTTGCTGAAGCGATAGATATACTTCTGAAGGACTAGCTTGAAGCGATAGATATACGTCTGGGGGACTCAGTTGAAGTGACAGTTATACTTCTGGCGGAATCACCTAATGCGATAGATATACTTTTGGGGACTCGCTTGAAGTGATAGATATACATCTGGGGGATTCGCTTGAAGCGATATATAATACTTTTGGGGGACGCACTTGAAGTGATGAATATACTTTTGGGAGATTTGCTGAAGCGATAGATATACTTCTGAAGGACTAGCTTGAAGCGATAGATATACGTCTGGGGGACTCAGTTGAAGTGACAGTTATACTTCTGGCGGAATCACCTAATGCGATAGATATACTTTTGGGGACTCGCTTGAAGTGATAGATATACTTCTGGGGGAATCGCCTATGCGATAGATTTACTTCTGGGGAACTCGCTTGAAGTGATAGATATACTTTTGGGTGACTCGGCTGGACCGATATATATACTTCTGGGGGACTCGCTTGAAGCGATAGATATACTTTTGGGGGACTCGCTTAAGGGGATATATATACTTTTGGGGGACCCGCCTAAAGTGATATATATACTTTTTGGGGACTTGCTTAAAGCGATAGATATACTTCTGGAGGACTCGCTTAAAGCGATAGATATACTTCTGGAGGACTCGCTTAAAGCGATAGATATACTTTTGGGGGACAAGCTTAAGGGGATATATATACTTTTGGGGACCCGCTTAAAGTGATATATATACTTTTTGGGGACTTGCTTAAAGCGATAGATATACTCCTGGAGGACTCGCTTAAAGCGATAGATATACTTCTGGAGGACTCGCTTAAAGCGATATACTTCTTGAGGACTCGCTTAAAGCGATAGATGTACTTCTGGGATATTCGCCTAAAGCGACAGATATACTTCTGGTGGACTGACTTGAAGCTAGGATATATATTTTGGGAGACTTGCTTGAATTATGGCGAGGAAAAATCAAAAGATGATAATTTACGTTCTTTTTTACAAGCACAAACGAAACAATTATAACATTTAATAAAAATTTATTAGAATTCTAAAAAATCTTATATTTATATTTCTGTTTATTTTAATTTAAAATGTAATGGGATATGTGCGCTTGAGACTTTTTTAAAGAATATCATCTGAATAAGGTCGAATTTTAGACTGTAACAAACTTAAATTTTACAACGATTATAGTCTTGATCGATTTTTGCTTTTTAATAGTGTTCATTGCAGTAAAGCGTCCTTCACACAAGCACCGAAATAATTTAATGAATGACCTTTGAATATTTTCGTGCCGCACCTATCTTCTTGCGTCACAAAAAAGATCTAGCAATAACTAAACAATAAAAGCAGATATGGACAACAGAACACGAACACGTAGATTTACCTTTGCTTTTTATGTTGTACAAACGCTAATCTATAATAGCTTATTCTTAATTCAATTTCTCCTATCATAAATTTCTTATAACCGATCTAAACACCAAGGTGTGTGAGGTGTTTAGTATAAGTTAGTTACACATTCTGGATTTTTATGATGGATTCAGGGTGTGTATTATTACTCTTTGTATTCCAGTTCTATAGTTAAGTCTTACGCCTTGGAGCACTTGGTAAAAAATGTTGACATATGCAAATAGAAAAAAAAATTATCAATGAAACAAAAATAAAAAAGACGAAAAACAAGAATGCTTTTAGTCATCGGATTTATTTAGCCAAGACATCGAGACGAGCCTAAAAGAAATAAGAAAAATACTAGTAGTATTTATTATCGTGTGAGATAATCTTAACAACGTAAGATTTGCAGATGACACTATGCCGATGATAGACTCAGAAAAAATAAAACAAAGAACTTCTAGGTAAGGTATAAAAATAAAGGAAATTCAAGTAAAATGAATTGCAAGAATACAGAATAAATGGCTGAGAGCTCAGATGTTTGGATGATTAATTTGCTAAGAATAGGATGCTTTAAAATCAAGCAAATGTAGATTTTTAACACCTACGATGTGTCGCAACACACGACGGGAAATGTCACCCAAGATACGAATACGCATTTTAAGGAGAAAAGATGACTTCCGGAAACTGAAAATATTAAGAGAGGAAAATTGCGTAACTAAGTAAAAAAAATAGCGAGGAACATCTGTTTCGTATCTATCTTCTAATATAACAATGGACATTAGACAATTTGCAGATAACACTGATGAAGACTAGCATAAAAACAAAAAAGAAACAATACTTCTTCGAAACTTGTCTATATTATTTATTGAAACATGCATCAATGAACAAATGCTGCCTAAATACACACACGTAATATATATATATATATATATATATATATATATATATATATATATATATATATTTGTGTGTATTTTGGCAGCATCTTTTCATTAATACAGGTTTCATTGAATAATATAGACAAGTTCTATCTATTTATTTTGTGTAAGATCCGTTCGTATGATCTGATTAGCTTGATAGTGTTGTCATGGAAAGATGACAAGAAATCGCAATAATTGTTGATTTTTTATCAGGTCTGAGCTTTCGGCTTACATAAGCCATTATCAAAGGATGAACATTTAATGTTCAGTGAACATAGAACATTTAAATTATTATTAACAGAGTGGAGTTATACAGAGAAAATTAGACAGGTCCATAACGGATCTTACACAAAATCAATAGACAGAACTTGTCTATATTATTCAATGAAACTTGTATTAATATATATATATATATATATATATATATATATATATATATATATATATATATATATATTCTATCGTACGCAATTCGAATGATTGGTTGATAAACTCTTTGCGAGTTATTTAGATTGTAGGAATTTACTTGGAATCCGAAGGCGAATTGGCATGGCGAAGGAAGCGTTCCAGAAGTTGAGTAAACTATTAAGAAACAGGACAATTTCGCTAGAAATAAAAAAAAATACTGGATTGCTATGAGATGTCAGTTTTTTGATGTGGCAGTAAATGCTGGATAATATCATCGAAGATGAAGAAAAAACTTGAAGCAATTGAAAAGTGATTCTACAGAAGGTTGCTACGAATATCATGAATCGAGCATGTGAGCAATGATGAGGATTTGGAAAGGAAAAAGAAAATAATGCTGAGCATCAGAAAGAAACAGCTAAAGTTCCTGAGACACGGACGGAAAGCGTGGAGAACGTGATACTAATAGGCCAGATAGAGGGAAAATAGACAGGGGAAAGCAGCGGATAACATATTTGAAGGACTTCATCGGGTAGATGACGGAACGAGGTTTGTGTGGTGTAACAGGAGAAAGCGTGCTAAGAGCCACCAGGTATAGGGAGATTTGGAAAGCCATTATCACCAATCTCCTGAAAAAACAGGACACATAGAAGAAGAAGAATAGTTTAGAGGTCTAAGTCCTGGTAATTAATCCATAACTGATCAAAAATGAGTCAGGTTCATATTTTTTTCGAGATTATTTTCGCATAACCAACCCAACTAGAATTTGAACTCGACTATCCAATTAACAATTCAGAGTCGTTTAACATTGCACCATCCTCGTAAGCTTATTACACCTGATATCCCCAAGTATCACTTGAAGCATGTACAAGAACTGGTGCTTCCACATGATGTCCACATGGGCTCTGCGAAAGTCAAAACTTAAATTAGAACACATTTGTAATAAATTATCTATTTGTAAATAAATGTTTTGGACCACGCTTTTATTTTTTGCAGATGATTTTATTCAAAATTCGAAGAAAAAGTATAAACATTACTATAGATCCTGGTATGGTGAATCGGCTTCAGTCGCTTACTCACCGCTGTAAGCTTGCTTCCTTTTCTCTTTTCTATAAACACTTTCATGTTAATTGTTTGGGTGTTTTCTTAGCTGTGGTATGTAGACTATATGAATTTAAGCGTAGTAACAGATTGTCTCTTAGATTCATCAATTTACAATTGAGTTGGCTAGATTTTGCCGTAAGTCCTATGCCAACAACTTTTCTCGGACTTCTCGCTTGTGGAACTCCCATCCGGCCCCGTTCTTTCCAGCCAACTTTAAATGCTCAAAAATGTTAATGCAATGTATATCTACTGTTTTCCAGATTACATTTTTCTCTTTTTTTTTTTTTTTAATCATTTCACCCCGAGGAAGGCAGAAACGCCACTAATGTGCAGGGGGTTACATAAATGTAGAAAGATTAATTACAAAAGAGTGAGGAGTACAAGCTAGTTAGAAAGGAACAATAGAAAGCTGAGAAAGCAGGTGCAATGACAGGTACATGGGCGGAGAGAACGTGAAGATTATACAGGGGAGGGGAGAGAGCTAGAGGCCAGTGGTTAGTAGGTGAGTATTAACTTTGCTTTTAAATTTCTGGAGGTTGTAGCCGTCAGGAAAGCAAGAATACGGGAGTGATTTCCACAGGCGGGAAGTGCGAGAGAGGAAGCTGCAGGAGTAGAATTGTCGTCTGCGTTTGGCTAACCTGACTGTGAATGGGTGGGACCCAGTTGCCAGTCTGGTTGCACGGGTAAACACCTGTAGAGGAGGCATCAGTGACTTAAGCTCATCCGAGCAGAAGCCATGAAAGTATTTATAGAAGAGACAGAGGGAGGCCACATTTCGACGATGGGAAAGTGGCTGCAGACGAGTCGCCAGATCAGTACCTATCACATTACAGACTCTCCTTTGGAGCTTGTCAAGAACACTGAGGAGAACGGCAGGGGCACCTGACCATAAATGGCAGCAGTACTCCATGCACGGACGGATGGTTGACTTGTATATATGCAGGATGGATTAAGGTGGAAAAAACATCCTGGATCGACATAGTGACCCAATCTTCTTAGCAGTAGATTTTGCTATGGATTCAATATAGTGCTTCCATTTGAGGTCTGAGGACAGGGTAAGTCCGAGGAGGCGTAGTGTATTACTCTCCGGGAGAATCATCTGGTCCATGCTTATGGGAGGCAGAAGAGGTTGCCTGTAATGGTTGACAGACAACAGCTTGGTCTTAGAGGAATTGAAGTTGACAAGCCACTTCTTACCCCAGTTCACCACAGAGTGTAGATCCCGCTCAAGGTCAGC
Organism: Ascarosepion bandense; assembly: GCA_037127315.1. Lineage (NCBI taxonomy): Eukaryota > Metazoa > Mollusca > Cephalopoda > Sepiida > Sepiidae > Ascarosepion > Ascarosepion bandense. The sequence goes on from JBBBDQ010000269.1 coordinate 1,760,220, forward strand.
AGCGAGATTATGTCTGTCCGCCACGACAGGTTTCTTACTGGAGCGGGAGTATATTGTAGTATCATCTGCGTAGATGCCTACTTGGGACTTGATCTCTTACCACTCATTATTGAGGTTTCGTTTCCGAATTCCTCCACACACAGTAACTCGTTGTTTCTTAGTGGATTTATTTCCTTGATTGGGTGGAACCGATTAAAAAACAACAACAACAAGTAGTGATTTTGACTTTTTACAATAGGTATATAGGTCGGAAATCTCCCGCCTCTTCTTTTACATTCCCGGTACATGGTACATTTTATTTTGTCCTATTTTTAGAAATACTGACATTTGGAAACACGCAGATTATAATTAAACGTTTCACAAATTCCAACCTAAATATTTGTTGCTTATAAATACTGTAATGTTGTCATTGTTCTTTTTAATAGTGGGTATACCAGGCGCTGTAATCTCGGGTGTTCAGGTGATGCAATGACTAATAGACCGAAATGTTAATCGGAGAGCCGAGTTCCACCTGAACATTTTTAGTCCCAAGAACCAATGCATTGTAGAACTTACTCCCAAGACGATGGTTCTTAGATCTCTACAATCAAAATCTGTTCATAACCGTTATTTTCTTCATATAAACTATAGCTATTACTCTGTAATCTTTTACATCCAGTGAGTCTTGGGCCTTGTACGAGGGGAAAATATTATAGTGGGATTAGAAAAATAAGATTTAACCTATTTTCATTTGTTGATTATAAGATAAATAAAGTGAAAAGTAAAGACAAGAAGTTAACTACTGATCACTGTTGTAAAACACCACGATACAAAAATTATATATATATATTGTCATCCGCAGACAGATCTGTTTCGGTGTATCACAGCTCATCTGTACGGTTAGACACCGATTGCTACATAACCCAGGCTCGAAACCCGACCGAATTGGCGTCAGTCGGCGACTCTACCCCCCGGGACACGGAGTGTTCGGTGGAAGCAGGTAGCCTTTTTAGCGCATATCATATTACGCGCCCAATAGCTAGGTGCTCCAATCCATTTTACTGAAGGGGCGATGCTCATATATATATATATATATATATATATGTATATATTCATCCACAGACAGATCTGTTTCGCTGTATCCGATTGCTTTTAACCCAGTGTTGAAACATATATATATATATATATATATATATATATATATATTATAAATTATAATTTAGAACATGTACAAATTATTATCCATTACAGAGTGTACGTATTATAAACTATAATTTATAATAAATATTCACAGCTCTATATTGTATATTGAGCACTGTTTAAAATTAATGTTTTGAACGTTGTAAACTTTTCTTCGTTCCTTATTCACTCGGCTATATATATATATATATATATATATATATATATTGAGTAGCAAGTTTTAAGTAATCATGTTTTATATGCTGTGCAGCAAAGTGAATACCCGTTGGTTAACATCATCCTCCGCATTTGCATTACGCTGTCAGAAACGCTAGTAATGATCATTACACTGGTTTTATATGGTTTTCACGAAGTTATTTGATAGTCTGCGGCTATCACTTAGAAAATGAGGCCACGGGAAGAAGTGTTTGTAAAATAAGAGAAAGCCAGGCACTAACAGTGTCAATTCTCAAACAGATGGACATGTAAAATGAGCCTTTTAGTGAAGCCATGAAATATTCATAGGCAATTGTTAGTCCTTAAATAGCGAAGCTAACATTTTCGAAGACCAAGTTTTAAAAGCATACACTGTTGTTTCTCGACAGATTTAATACATACACATCAGAAAACAAGGAAAGAATATGTTGGTAACAAAGGTATTCAATACATTAGCAAAAGCACACAAATATCTCAAAAAAATTCCTGCACAAAACATCGAATATAATTGTCTGCGGGTAAATATTCACCTGTTATTAACATAAGATAATGCGATGTGTTGTTACATGAAAATAGGCTTTTTTTGTCGACTATATCAGGAATTTGCAATGTAGTTCAGTAGGTAAAATGGTTCGGAATCACTTTTAGTATAAGAATCTTGTGATCTGATCCTAGCGTCGTCTCTTGTTGTATAGATCCTCTACTTGATATAGGCAATATATCTCGTCAGCTAACGTAGGATAATTGTTTTACCACATTCATCACAACGTAGAAGATGTATTAAAGCTGCTAACGACTTATATATTTGAAGAGTAAATATATTTTCTGCATGATATTTAACAAACACTTTCACCGTAGCTAAATTTCAAGAGAATGTCGTACATAGTTTCCAAATATTTCTTAGACATTTAGCGACTCTTAGACAACAAAAAAAAATCTACTGCGGAATATCTCATCAACCACTTGCTTGATATGTTGCCAGTTAATCGGGGAAGGTAATCTTTTTGGTAAGATAGTTTTTTTTATTGACATTTGAACAAAGAAACTTATTGGGATGTATTTGATCAGATTATTATAAACAAAGAAATATCTTGCAAGTTTTCTCTTCAGTTAATCCGAGACCAACAAAGTTCTTGTGAGATATCAAATCCTTTTGGACAAAGTAATTTATTGTAATATATCTCAATATAATGTATATCTCAATGTAATATATATCAATCACTTCTAAACAAATTAGTTAATTGTTTTATTTATCTGTTCAGCCAACCCCGGATATTATTGCAGCTATCTTATCATATATACTTGGATATGAAAAACAAATAATTGAAAAACCAGTAGGTGTTACATTTTTAGATTTGAATATTTCTACGGCTTTCGAAATCGCATACTGATGACGAGAAAGAAATGCTGTACCTTCAAATAATATTTTTAAAATTTTCTATAAAAATGAAAGAGAAAGGAAATTTTGATTTAGCTTTCATACATTAACACGCACTAAATATATATTATCTTTCAACGTTATTTTAGTGGATACACATATTTGAGTAGACGCTCCGTTAAATGTAAAATATTTAAAAGTGAAGGGTCGGCTACTCAAATATGAGTATCTACAAAAATAGAAATAGCGTTTAAAGTTAATAAAAATATATCGAATTAGTACATAAGATCCAGTGAGTTTATATATATATATATATACCCTTGTGGTACAGTGGATATTGGCTCGGAACGAGAAACCGGGGAGCCGAGTTCGAATTCCAGTTGAATCCATTGTATTCACTTACGCGCAAATACCCTTGGGAAATGTATTAATCCGTCTCTTTCTTCCAGTTATAGGTTAAATAACAGAACAGATTAGGTTCTATAGCCTTGGTCGGCAACCATTCTACCGCAGAAAGCAATGGCAACCTACTGCGGGATAATCTTCTACCCAGTCAGTCATGTCTCTTTGGAGACATGATCGGCCAATCGTGTATCACGTATGGCAATTAACTGACTGACCCTTGTACAAATTAATTGAAGCAACTGATTTAGTTTCTTTTCTTTCACAACACGGTAAGTTTTAGACCCACTAGATTGATAGGGTGTAATCGATTTCTCTTTTTTTCTCAGAGTAGGTAATTTGCAGTGCTGTGCGCTAATGTGAATCTATTTTCGGGGTGTATGATGAAAATTAAGTTAGCATTGAAATATATTGCGTTATTCGTGATTGCATCAGATTTTTATCATGCTCAGATACTACTGGCTCAACTGTCAATTAATTGTCCTACGGCTTTTGTCTGCGATGGACATTACTCCAAGGAAGTGTAACAATTTTAACGTTGCACGAACACACTGTCAAACCTTACAAAGAGATCGCGGATATTTTTGGTGACAGCCTTTCAACTGTCAGTCGTGACAAAAGGCGAAGAAACATACTACATCCATCAGCTCAAAACGTAAATAAAAATACGGTCAAAAAAGAAAAACAATGCCAAGAGACGACGTAAACGTGATCAGGGACAGCCTGAAAGATCCTAAGAAGACACTATTCGTTTTGTTTCAACTAATTTTGGACAGGGGGTATGTATTCGGTTGTTACAAAAATAATGGCTGATTTGAGAAACATAATTTTATTTTTGAAAAAAGCTATTTCACCTTGTCAGTACTCTGTAAATGATGTGATACTGTTGTAGTGCTTTCACCACGCGTCTGAGACATTTCTCTGAGACTTTGACGTGGGTTCTGATCAACATCTGCTTGCATTTGTTTTGTGTCAAGACTGCATGACCGTTGTCCATATTGTTTATCTTTAAGTTTCTCATCACCAGTACAGAATTTATGGAAATCCCTTCGTACTGTCCGATTACTTGTCGACCCAACTCCACATGATCTGTTGATACTCGCAGAAGTTTGAGAAGCACTCTGTTTAAAAATAAACACATGCATGAAAAGTAAACAAAGATAATGTTTTGTCATATCCATAATTAAGAGCTTCTATGCTTCAAGAACATTTTCGTCTGAAAATAAATAAATAATTATTCTAGAACACACAATTATTATGTATGAAAATTTCACTTAATATATATTAAAAGGGCTTTTCACAATACAACTTTTAAAGCGGCTATTATTTTCGGTCGGGTTTCAATCCTGAGTAAGAGGCTGTCCAACCGTACTGATGAGCGAAACAGATCTGTCTGTGGATGACTATTTACGCTCTCACACCCTGATTGAGCACTCTGGAAGAATGGGAGACTTTGGAAAACAGTAGCTACTCTGGCATGTACGTATCGCTCATTCAATAACGAGTTAGAACACTCTGGCTATTGGGCGTGTATAATGATAATATACCAGCGAAGCAGATCTCTCTGCAGATGACTATATATATATATATATATATATATATATATATATGAATAATAAAAGACTAAATGGATTAATTCTAAATCAGGTATTTTTATTTTTTCAAACGTTATTATAATGAATACATCGTAGTTAAACTAGACGAGCCATTTTTATTAATTATTTTTTATCATATTCTAGAATGCACAAGTCGATAGACATAATTTAATAAATAGACATGTTTAGCAAATAAAATAAGAGAATATATTTTAAATACAAATTATCCACTATAAACGTTTGATGTCATAAAAATGCATATCATATATATTTTCACAAATAAAACTTCGAAAATTACATGTATTGGATCATCATTTCGGCAAAAATTGTCATCCGATAAATGTTTTTTCCACGTTTTATTTGTAAAAAAATACACATAATTGGTACGGTAAATGAATAATTTTATTTACCTTGAGCCCTTTAAATAAATCAGTTTTAATATTTAATTTCGAAGAATAGGATCTCCCTTGGGATTTTACCCTCCCCCCCAACACTTTATATATATATTGTTCTAATCATTTCACGCCAATCAAGGCAGAACTGCTACTTGTTCGCAGGAGGTTACATAATCGGTTAGTGATGAGAAAAAAAAAAGAACAAATTACAGGGATGTCAGAGAATGAGCAAAAAAACATGATAACACAGGTGTAAAGAGATCTGCATGAGAGGTGATTGGAAAGGAAGAACAACATACAAAGGTTGTCAGGGAAAAGAGAAGCAAGTATACGGAAGGGAATTCCAAAGGCGTGAAGGGCGAGCAAATAAGCAGATAAAGTAGAATTTGCAGTTATATTTGATTGGTTTTGCCGTTAAAGGGTGGGACCTATCCGCTAGTCTGGTAGTTCGACTGGATTCATGCAGAGCGGGTACTGGGGGGCTAAGCTCATCAGAGCAGAAGCCGTGAAAGTATTAGTTGAAGGGTCAGAGGGAAGCCACATTGCGCCGGTGGGAAAGTGACTGAAGTTGAGCTTCCAGGTCGAAAGCAATTACATTACAGATTCTTCGTTGGATTTTGTTAAGAAGCCATGTAAAAAAGCAATCGGAGTTTAACCGTACTGATGAGCTGTGATACAGCGAAACAGATTTGTCTGCAGATGACAATAATATATATATATATATATATATATATATATATATATATATATATATATATATATTACATTGCTATTTTGTGGATACTCATGTTTCGATAGGCACCATATTCTTGCAAACGTGACGGGTCGTAAATATGAATATCAATTATATATACTGGCTTGCGGAATCAAAAAACTTTCCAAGGAATAGTAAGATAAAGTAAAAACCTTGATGAAAATAGAAGGCTTAGGATATATTAGAGAAAAGAAAGACAGGAACAGTGAATAACCGATCTAACAAGTTTGTATAAATAGATGCCAGAGCAGGGAATGTGAGAGAAAAAAAGACAAATATTGATAAGAGCTACTAAGGATAGAAAGTTAGATGTGGGAGAGCCATGATCGCACACGACCTGATGGAACGCTGTACATCGAAGAAGAAAATTAAAATATTTCAGTGTACATACTGCTTGACTTTAATATATTCATTTGTTTTTTGTTTTTAGGCAGTCGAAGAAAAATATTTCTGACAGTAACAGATATACATTTTTCGTAGATCTTTCGGTTTGTTTTTGAAAAAGCATTCCCTTGAGTATCCTGTTTAGGGAGCTGTTGTGAAAAACACTTATGGTATTTTTGATGGCTTGAAGCTTGAAAAACATCTGCTAAGTGTCTAAGGAGAGCCGTCATATGCGGCGTGATAAATAATTACACTTGAGAAGACAAAAAGCAAGAATGCATATGCTAATACACACTAACTGTCTACGCGATGTTTCTTAACACGCTACTTCTTCTTCTATGTGCCTTGTCTTTTCAGGACGTAGGCGATCGTGGCCTTCCACATCTCCCTATCCCCGATGGGTCTTAGCACATTTTCTCCTGTAACATCTCGCAGACCTCCTTTTGTCATCCACTTGCTCAGGCCTTTCAAATCTACTGCTTTCTTCTGTCTCTTTGTCTCTCTATCTGGACTGTTAGTATCAGGTTCTCTAAGCCCTCCTTCCTCATTGCATGTCCCAGGAACTTTAGTCGTCTCTTCCAGATGCTCAATATTAATTTCCTTTTCGTTTCTGTTTTTCCAACACCTCATCATTGCTCACATTCTCTGTCCACAGCATCCTTCTGTAGAACCACATTTCAATTTTTTCCGTCACCTTTGATGATATTACCCAGCATTCACTGCAATATTGAAGAACTGACATCCCAAAAACAATCTATCACTCTCTTCTTTGTTTCTAACACCCACTCTTCTCAAAACATGACGATAAACCTATTGTAATATGTAAAAAAAAACATCTTGGTATATTTATCATATGTAGAAAAGATATTTCCCGTAGAAAATATTAATGTAGATTCATTTTTTGTAAGTGCCCGCAAAGCTTCGCTAAACCAAAAACAAAAAATTGGATACATAATAAAAAAATTATCCACAACAAAAAAACTAAATTTTATCGTCAAAGTTTTGTGTAATCATTAAGAGGAACTTTAAGTAAATTAAAAAAAAAAATTTCTATAGAAAATGATGTAATGTATATGTAATGAAAATGCATGCACCTTGGTTTCCCCTCGCCTTAATGTGATTGACTGATGCCAGACATAAATACAGACGAAGGCGAGGACGACTAGAACTCCAGAGGTCTACATCCATAATTCTACGGCTAGAGGTCTACAAGTCTAAGACTATTTGTCTACGCCTATTGACTACGCTTACGTCTCAGCATTCTGCATACGACGATTACCGAGTTCATTACGTCTACATACTAGATTGTCTTACCCAGTTACGTTTGACAAAACCGTTTAGCTACCTCGAGTGATATATATATATATATATATATATATATATCCCTTTTCAGGACATATCAAAACGTTATAGATTGTTAAAAATTGTGTTTTTCTGGTGTCAGCACAAAACGTTTTAGCATTTTTTTATGGTAAAGAACACCTGAATTTTTGAAATTTTTGCAAAAATCAGACAAATGTCTGTTTTTAATGACAACTCTAGGTATTAAAAAATAATTAAATTTTGGACCCTTTCTAGAACATCTTTCAACGTCCGTATATATTTCTGAGATTGGACACTGTAACTATTTACAATATTTTCAGTGTTTTAACTGTTGTTTCATCTTTAGTGTTATATTTCCGACGTCTCAGCCGTTGTACGCTCTAGCCTTCTACAGGTGATATACGTTAGACTAAAAGAAAGTGTTTGGTTCGAAACGTCACGTATATGGCAATAAAGAAGATGACAGGAGTCCGAACAATGCAAATAGTTTAAATCGAAAATCTTGGTAAAATTATTTTTTATATCTTTTACCCCAACACACTTTTATGAAATTCTCGTAGAGCTTAATGATTGTATTTGTTATAAAGACAAATAGAATTTAAATCACTAAATTATTTTGGTCAAAGAGTAAAATCAGTTGCAGAAAATATGCTCGGAATCATAAAAATGCAATTAAGACATTTGATTACAAAAGCTTTTCATGACATTTTATAAAATAAAATATATTATGCCTACTATTGTTTAAAAAAACAAACTTTTAACCTATACAATATTAATTAGAACAATTTACAAACCGATATCTTTTAAAATTCTGTATTAATTTGTAGAGGCCGATGTTTAAGTTATTAGTTTAAAACGATATTTACTAAAAGAAAAATCGCTACATTTCAAGGAACTGCGCTATTCTTAAAAAAGGATTTTGACTTTTTTGTGTGTATATACGTGTCAACTTTCGTTAATACACATACCCACACACGTCATTAGAAAAAAAGTGAGTAAATTTAATTTTTGTTGGTAATTCTCTAATATATTTCAACAAGCGACTTCGTAACTTAGCTTAAAACCACAAAGAACCTAAATTGAATACAATATTAAAATACTTTAACACTTTAAGATTACTGGGTAATTAAGATATTTACTATGTCGTCGTTATGTAATATTATTCAAGTAATTGATCCCTCATTTAAATTTCCCCAAACATCATGGATCATGAATCACACATCAAAAAACACCCATCCAATCTTGATAAATAGTCAGTTAAGTGCCATAACACGGTTTGGGCGGTCATGTCTAGACATGACTGACTGGGTAGAAGATTATCCCGTAGTAGTTTGCCATTGCTTTCTGCGGGAGACCGGTTGCCAGCCAAAGCTACAGAATTCAATCTGTCCTATTGTTTAACCTATCACTGGAGGAAAGAGACGAATTAATACTTTTCCCAAGAGTATTTGTGCGTAAGTGAATGCAAGGAATTTAACTGGAATTCGAACTCGTCACCCCGATTTGTTGTTCCGAGTCGATATCCACTGCACCACAACGAATTTAAACAACATTTGTTTCAATTAAGGTCATTTGCACTTTAAATCTATTTCTCAAATAACGTCTCAGAAAAATATGTTATTCATAAAAAATATTTTAATAATGAGAATTATGTTGAGTTGACAGTTTTATAAACAAAACGACTTTATCGGTTTTAGCAATAAGTATAAAAATGTAAATTTAAATTTGGTTGGAAATACATCAAATTATTTTACTCATTGAGAATATTAGATTCAATCTATAAACTTGGAATTTAGACTAAATTTAAAGCTTTCAGAATTTTCATTAAAAAATTTTAAAATTTTGATGCCATTTTTGTGGGAAAGAGGTATCTAATTTATGGAGAATATTTCTTATAATAAACGTATAGCCTTTATTTAGAAATTGTTAAATTAACATTAAAATCCGGTATTAATTATAAAATGTAAAATACAATTCCAAAATTATGATTAAAAATAAATGAATAAATAAGAGTAGATAGGTTCATCTATTATTTAATTTGCAGTTTCCCTCGGTATTTTGAACAGAAATTTATCCCTTGTTCCGTGTTTAAAATTGGGTTTCTGGTTACATGTCTTATTAAAGCAAAGAAAATAATGTTTGCAAATATCTTATTTTCACCGTTTATTTAAACAGGAAAATGCTAAACGGTTTTGGCAAATGTAACTGGGTAAGACAATCTAGTATGTAGACGTAATGGACTCGGTAATCGTCGTATGCAGTATGCTGAGACGTAAGCGTAGTCAATTGGCGTAGACAAATAGTCTTAGACCTGTAGAACTCTAGCCGTAGAACTGTGGATGTAGACCTCTAGAGTTCTAGTCGTCCACGCCTTCGTCTGTATTTATGTCTGACATCAGTCAATCACATTAAGGCGAGGGGAAACCAAGGTGTATGCATTTTAATCATCAAACTTAAAAACAGATCGTACGTTTTAGAGCTTACATTAAAAACAATAATTTTTAACAATTAAAAAAATAAGCTGCTAACGTTATTAGACTTTCCCCCTGTATTTCAAAGGTTACAGATTTTTATAAAGGCTAAATTCATTCCCGAAAATGGTGTTGTCCCCCTCCTATGTACCGTGTCCTTTCATGACGTATGTATTCATAGCCCTCAACATCCCCTATTCCTTGTAACTTGGTAATTTTCCCAAACCTTGTTCATTTGCTTAAGCCTATCAAGTATGTCACACGTTGATTTCTCCCATTTCTCTCTTTCCTTCTATCCATCCTATGAGTATCAGATTCTCCAAGCCCTGATTTCTCATTACGTGTCTCTGAAACTTCAACTGCCTCTTTTTAATGTTAAATATAAGATTTGTTTCCATCCTTTCAAAAACCTCGTTGTTGTTCACATATTAAGTCCATGGTATCCTCAGCATCCTTCTGTAGAACCACATTTTGGTTGCCTTAAGTCTTTCCTTCCTCTTTCGTAAGGCTGTCCAGTATTCGCTGCCATATAGAAAGACAGACATCACATAACAGTCTAATACACTTTTCTTTTCTTCCAACGAAAATTTACTGTCTCTCAATACTTTGCTTAGCTTTTAGAATGAGTCCTTAACCATAACAATACACCTTCGGATCTCAGTGTCGCACTTTCCGTTCTCTGTTAGAACACTTCCCACGTATTTCCGTACCTTTTTGATTTTTGTATCCCGATCTGCAATTGGCATTTTCGGCACCTTTCGTGTTGACACAAAGATATGAAAATATTATGTAAAAGAAATTAAAGATATTATCTTTGGGCTTTAAATATAAACTATTTTATCTTTGCCATAAAAAATGAAAGTAATATTACTTTCTGTCAATTCCAGCGATATAACTGAAAATGATGATCTAACTACAGTCGAAAAATAATGTTAGACATAGATGAATTAAGCCATATTAAATATGAAGTTGAGGCGTCCACGTGAATTGATTTTCTTGGCGCCGCTTAGATGTGTCACAAGGCAAAACGAATAGGGTACTCAGTGAGGATCGAACTCAATATTCAGTTGTAAAATGTTCTGACAAGACAAACTTGCTAACCTTACAGCAGATTCAGGTGTCTACGAGCAAGATTGGCGAATACACACATTTTATACATAAATTGTAGATTGAATGTATTGTGACTGATATTTTTTCAGAATTTCTCGTTTGAAATTCTAGTCATCCCTTGGGGTATGAAAACGCCAATCACGACGCAATGTCCGTGTTTATGTACAATACTGGCAATTTTTAACTTACATACACATATATTCGGTATGCATAAGTGGATTACATTTAAAATTCTTATCGTTCTCACTCTCCTTCGTCGTATCAACGTAAATATCACATGATGAAGTCCTAAAGTCCAATGAAGTCCTAAAGGACGAATCACGTCACGCGAAAAATTTTTATTACTGTCATAGCTTTTACTTTAAAATATGTGGATGCATAAAAACATCCAATTTCTTTTTTTTAAGTATTCAATTGTAACATGTACAATTATAGATTTACCTTGAAAATATATCTGAAAACAATGGTTCAATTCGAATCATTTTATGGGTTATTTATTGTGTGAAAATATTTGATAAATATTCATCTGATCTTGAAACAAGAATCGTTTGCGTTTTAAATTGAATATTTTTGCCACAGAAGAAAAGATTTATGTATTGAAAAATCTGAATTAAAATCCACGGCGCATTACAAACTCTTCACAACTAAGTTAGTAAAGCTATCTTATGTTCTGTTGAAAAAAAGTTATTTAGAGCGAAAGAAAGTAGATTGGGACAAAACCTGCGTTACTTGCAAGGATTTTGTAATTTAAATGAATTTTATGTCTCCGTTTATTTTTCTGGTTACTTCTTTCAAACAAAGGTTAACAAAGTCATGTTTAATTTGATTTTTATATAACTTGACCCTCGGCCGTTTTGGCCGTCTTGACCCTGATACGTTGACCCTCAGTCATCTTTGCCTTGGTTTCTTGTCATCCGTCGTTTTTTTCTGGCACACTGACTACCCCACTGGTCGTTGCTTGTTACGTTTAACGCCACTTTTGTCTTTGTTCTGATACGTTGACCCCTTTATTGTTTATAACTACAGACGTAGGTTTTTCTTTAATTGTTTTGTTAAAGACGTTTGGGCTTATAAAAATCTGTGCTGAAAAGATCTTCACAGATAATTAAATCTGCCGTATATATTCGAGTACAGTGCGTGTTTTACGATCAGTTTTTTTTACGTAATATAACGGAGGGCCGCAGTAAACACTGGTAATATTTTTCAAAAGGTTAAAATCATGTATTTTAGACGACCGGTTACACTATACCAGGGGTGGGCGAGTCATACGCGGCTCTTTGTCATTTAGTGTGTGACTCGTTGAAATATGTTGGTTTCTTTTTTATCTCTTAGTTAATATAAAAAGATAAATAATAAAAATATCAAGCTTTATAATTATTTACTGGGTATGGATTGAGACCCTATTTGTTTAAAACGTAAGTTTAATGTTAATGTGAATGTAACAAAAGCGTTTGTGTAATTTCTTTCATGACTTCAGGTTTTCCAACATCTGAACTTTATCGTATATCGCTCTTACATTTTTACATTGAGCATGTTTGACCACTTCTACTGTACTCATAAATAAACGTTCTTTTTTCTTGAGGGGTTAACATTCATGCAAAATATCAAAAGGCGCACTATACATAAATTCGGCTTACGGACGAGAAGATACAGTACTCATAATCGGTCGTGTACAAATAAAATCTAACGGGAGAAATATTTAATTTATACAGCTTTTTGTAAGTTAGAACTAAATTTTAGATATTATTTGAATGTAAGTTTATTCTTGCGTCTTTAAGCCAGACTAAACTAAGCACAATCAATACGTATACATGCAGAATAGATATCAATGACGATTTTCTGCAATAATTACTGTTTGAAAGAAAATGTTTTCAAGTCGAAAAGAAATGTCTAATTAATGATATTTAACAGCAGTTGCGTGCAGAAGGAACAATGTATTAATGATTGTTCATATACGAATATACAGAATGATATTTGATTTTGTAAACTAATACAAATTCGGAACTACAATAACGTGTTTATTTGCACCAAGTACACTTGATTATTGAGTTCAAAAAGGATTGGGTGATTTTCGTATTGGAAATATCTCTACTGAAACCATTAGAAGTATGTTCTAAGCTTAATGATAAGCTTCTAAAGTATATAAATGTAAATGCTATTTATTAAAAAGGTTTCATTGTCTTTATGTTCACAATATTATTTCTACAATAATATACAAATAGATAAAATCCATAAGGGATGAAACACAAAACACGTTTAAACAAAAATAGTAATCACCTTACAAACAAAATTAATATTTTATCTAATCTAATCTAATCTATCTAAACTTATTTATAAATGAATCTTCGTCTGGGTGTGTGTGTCTGTGTGTGTGTGCGTGTGTGTGTATCCGTTACCTATAGACTCCAAAACGGCTGAACCTATTTTCTTGAAAATTTACACACTTGTACTATAAACGTCTGCAGGTGTTCTTAGCTAGGTTTTGTGTCGAGGTACCCCCGATAAATATCGAAAATCGATAATCGACAAAAATCTGATTATAGAAGGAGTGGTCCGATTTTAATCAAATTTGATACTCTCATAGACAAAGACATAAGAAACGATATTCAGAAATTTCAAGGTTGCAGTTCTTACAGTAGTGCAGAAAAGTTGATATCGATTCCAGAAAATCAAAATTTGACTCACATCCATTCATTTTTCTTTCGGTCTACGGTTACGCTTTAACTGGAAACAACTATTGCTTTCAAGCCAACGTCCAAAGAGTGTGAGCTCCAGGAACATGGATTAGTTTTAAAGCTTTCATTACACCCGCGCAACGCCGGGCTATAATGCTAGTCTATTATAAAATAAGAATCATCACTGCCCGAGAAGAGCTCTCTTTTTTCCAAGTTATAAAATCCACACTCATTTTTGGTCAAGTTGTGATTGTATGAACGTAAAACTAAATGAAGTGACTGAAATTTATGTGCCTATTCAGTAAAGTTTCTTTAGGATCCGAGTTTTTTCCAGTTTCTGATTTTCTATTATCCTACTTTGTCGATGTCCCGTCATCCATTTTTACAAACACGTTAAGGGTCTTCCTCATTATTTCCATTCACTTTAGTATATCATCTGAGTTAAATGTTTTCTTCAGACATTTCATGTAATCTTTGAATGTAAAACGATTTCCGTGTAGTTCTCTCTCTCTCTCTCTCACACACACACACACACACACACACACACATATATATATATATATATATATGTATATCAAAGTGAATAAAGAAGAAAATATTAACAACGTTCAAAATATTAATTTAAAACAGTGCTCAATATAAAAATAGAGGTATGAATATTTATTATAAGATGTAGTTCAGAACATGTACAAATTATAATCTACTGCAAAGAGTACATTTTGTTTCGATATTGAAAAGACAATGTCTCATGAGGTAGTGTCTCCACACTACCTGATGAGACATTGTCCTTTCAATGTCAAAAAATTAAATATCGGCATTAAATGACTCATAGGAGTTGATAATCTGTTAAATAAATCAACCAATTTCTAGCCTATTTAATAGTTCTTTCAATTTCTCAGTCTGAAATAAACAAACCCTTTCACTATAAAATGTTTAACTTTGTATCTCTCGCTCTCTTATTACATTTGTAATCGCTTTCTATCCGCATGCAGGCGGTTTTATACATTAAATGAATGAATTACAACGCTAATAAAAGCCGAGTCGAATTATAAGGACGAGACAAAATTTAAGAGACGAAAATTGTAGAGCCTCACAACCACAAGATATTTGCCAAGACAGAAAGAAATTAAAGAAGGAACTTTACTAATTGTATTTAATATACCTGGAATAATGAAATTGACGCTCTGACAGCTGAGGCTTCAGAATATGACAACTGCACCTCTGCAGAGAGGTAATCCCTCCAACAACGAGACGTCATATGCACGCGATAATCTACACCCGGTTCCTGGGTAGGAAGATGAAATACTTCCAGCAGCAAGGTCTCTGATTGAGAGATTTAGAAGAGCGTAAAACTTAATTGCCGTTGTTTTCAGGTCAACCCTGACCTGGAGTGGTAGCCCCTGTTAGGGTCTCAGCTATGGGCAAATAATCAACACTCGAACTGGTGTCAATTTACTATGAAAGCGTAATAATAGATTTTTATAGTAAAAATACCAGCGATACATTTTTGAAAAAAAATTCCAGCCATATCTTTAAAAAATATTACCAGTAATACGTATTTGAAATAGTAATAAGTTACTATTTTTTACCAGTAATATATAGTAATGTCTACGGCTATATCGTGTTAAATACACCGGTTCCCATCAGATCGCCGAAGTTAAGTAACATCGAGCGTGGTCAGTACTTAAATGGCTGACCATTTGGGAATACCAGGTGCTGTAAACGTAAGGACCAAGAATGGTCCACCGGTCCTCCAGGTTTGGGGTTTGGGTGCAGGGCTAACAACCTTGCCTTGTAAAAAACAGTTTGTTACAGAAACAGCAACAAAAAGTTGCTGCCATATGCACCATTGGGTGTGATGGATAAATGATGATGAATATATAGTAATGCATTATTATGTATTACCAGTTATATGTAGTCATACATTACTATGAATTACTAGTAATAAATGATTATGTATTACAAATATTACATTACTATGTATTACCAGTAATACATTTTTCGAAAAAGATTAACAGAAAAACTTTTGGTTCTCAAGGAAATATTCTTTACAAAAGTATATCAATGAAACCTCATCTGCAACCAGATTTCTTACGATTAATCCATATTCTATTCATACGAATCTATTGTAAAAATCATGTTGACATTAGATCACCCAGTGAGGTTGATATGTCGTAAAAAAACATATGTTAAGTTAAATGTTTGAGTAATTTATTTTGAATTTGACTATATATACGACGGACCCATTCTTCATCAGGATGCTAAAAACCGTTGTTTTGCTCAATTTTGTCTTGAGTTAAATATATACCCGTATGTATTAGTATACATTATCATTGCTATACCCATTTTAATCTGCCGGGCCATCTAGGTTCATCAAGTACAAATGGTTAATAAATTGGAAGTTGTATAATGTTCAGATAACCACAAACTTAGTCAAATTAGTTTTGTCTCTCCGGCTAACAATAATGCATTAAAGTTTGCATACACATATGTAAATATTTTATACATGGAGAAAGACAATTACACAACGGGCTACTTTCTGAAGATAAAAGCAAATATCAGATAAAAAATAATAGGAAGATGTAAAGAAAAGCCGTTTTTCTTTCGAGAGGAACAGAATGTCACTTGCTTTATAAAAAGGAAGAGTCGACAGTAAAAAAAAAAAAAGCATATATATTATAATTCACTTCATAACGAGCAATATGATGAAGCCACTAATGAATCAAGGGTTCCGGAGACTGAAGCAAACAAACGTTGCAAAGAAGAAAGGAGAAGAAAAAGATGACGATTGTCGTTACATATAATTTTTGATATTATGTTGCTAAAATGAAAAGAAGAAACTGGAAGACAGGCGAGAAATGCAAGAGAAGAAAGCGTCAGGATAGGACTTGCACTTATATATAGCACTTTCAACATAGACAACAAAAATTAGTAGCACATATCTCTCGAAAAGAAACTGATTCTACTACTGTAGGGTAACATTATATTTCTTTAATAGAATTTCTTGAGTTAGTCCCGTTTAAATTATTTTCACTGTTTAATAACATTGAAAAAATAAATGCGTAAATTTCTGTACTCATTGGAAATTAAGTTTATAATTACATATATATTATATATCACTCCTATCACGCTTATGCTAAGAGAGAGAGAGTAGCGAACAGCGTCGGCTCGAGTCATCCTCTTTATTACCTATTATTAAAGACGTTGCCGCGTGTTTGCTCTTTAACGGTGTCCTATAATTTATTTTTGCAATAATTATGTCGTTCAGTAGTGACAAATCCCCTCTATTAAAATAAACACCGTTTTATATATATATTGCAATCACGCTCATGGGGGATAACCTGTGGGGAAATAGCTAATGATCCTCTCAAATATTTTGCTGTCATTTTTGACGACAGTGTTACACTCTTTATAAATAAAGTAGGATTTAAAAAAAGTATTTAAACATTCTATGCATGTATAATTTCACCTTAAAGAAGGCGGTACCGCCACTAGTGCGCAAAGGGTTACAGTGAAAAAAGGACTAGAGAAGGGGTGTATTGAAGAAATGATGAAAGATGAACGTAGTCCAAGAAGATAGAAGATGGCAGTTTACTTTGCATTTAAATTTTTGGCGATTGTAGCTATCAAAAAAGCAAGTAAATGGATGGGAATTCTACGGACAGGAAGTGCGAGAAAAGAAACTGTTGGAGTACAAGTGGTGGTTAAATTTAACTTTCAACGGTAAAATGGTAGGAAGTAAATGCCTTTCTAGTAGTACGCTTAAATTCACCATGAAAATATTTGTAGAAAATACAGAGGTAGACCACGTGACGTTGGTGAGAAAATTGACTGAAGTTGAGATGCCAAGTTAGTACCGATTACATTGCAGATCCTTATTGGGATTTCTTCAATAATCTCGAGATGAATAGCATGAGCACCTGACCAAATATGTCAACAATATTCAATGAAGGGATGAATGGTAGATTTTCTGGCCCGACATAGAGACCCAAAATTCCTTACAGTGGATGCAATTATACATCCAATATATTCCTTCCACTTCAAGTAGTTTGAATAAGTAAGGCCAAGGAGGTGCAGTATTTTGCTCCCGGGGAACTCACATCAAACATGCCGATGGCTGAGAGGAAGTTTCCCTATAGTTGTTAAAAGAGAGGAGTTTATTTTTGTGGAGGCATTCAGATTTACAAGTAATTTCTTACCCTAAATAACAACTGATTATAGGTCTGTTACAAGAGACCAAGCCGGGGTTACTCATATATCACTCAGTTGATCCTCCAGTGTAGGTGAGAAATCGAGTGTAGATACTCCAAACGAATCCTGTGTGGAGTTGGAAGAAAAAAAACATGTAAAGCATTCAATCTTGTTTGCTGTAGATGTAAGGACTCTGAACTGATTGAACAGAGGAGGGATTAGGAGTTTGCTCTTGTTCAGTACACTCTTTCAAAGCCGCCTATATTCTGTAGAATCGAACTTGCGAGATACTATGCGTTGTTTCCTTCTATAAATATTTTGCATAATTTAGAACACATTTGCATTTATTAGAACAGAGAAAACGAGACTATTGTAATAAGATATGTCACTCCAGTACAGCTAGAAGTGATTCCTGTGGGTAACAGCAACTGTGCATGCAGGTGAGAACCAAGGAGAAGAACCAGATTTAATTTGAAATGTCTTTTCTTGAATGAAAGCATCAGACTCGAACAGAGAGACTAAAAACTTCAAAACAACGCGACAAAAAAAAAAAATCACAGAACGTATCCAAATCTGCACGTTGATGAGAGAACGATATTCTGTTCATAGGAGAAAATCAGATAACTCACTGGTTGTTCTGATAGGGAGAATATCTCCCGAATTAGTTGATGAGGGTTTCAAACTCAGCACAGATGCACACTTCAAGTTTCTTGTGGAGCTAGTACTTTCCCTGAGCGAAGAGAATAGCTGCTGAAAGGATTCTGCCCCATTCCAGACAAGCAGGAGAACAAACTTACACAAGACCATCTATAAATAAGGCAGGAAATTGTGAAATCGTCTAAAGGACGTAGCTGATGCCAATGACGATTTTATTGAATAAATTTACACATTCGTATTCAATATATTTTTGTGTAATTTTGGTAAATATGTGAAAATATGATCTCAATATCATTTTGATTCATGCGTAATGTAGACGACAATTCATCCATCGCACTTTCTATATAGATATCTATGTGTATATATATGTAGAGAAAGAGAGAGATAGGGATATATATATATATATATATATATATATATATTATGGAAATTAACGAAGATTAAGGAAAATTGGTTATAAACAATCGACAATTTGAAATGATTTTTTTGAATATATTAACTTGAAATGTCTTTTCTTGAATGAAAGCATCAGTCTTGAATAGAGAGACTAAAAACTACACAAGAAGGCCACAATATATATATATATATATATATATATATTGTGGGATCTCCCCTTTTTGTACATGATAATGGACTCGACTGAGTGTACATATAATTTTGCCATAGAGAGAACAGGAATCACAGTTGTAGTTGCAGTGGTAGAGGAGAGTAATCGAAGAGTTCCGACAGATGCTGAAGTTATGCAGAGACCAGACTAGCTCTGAGCTCCACTCAGCTAGAACAATCTACCCAAACATACTATTACTTTCGACTTCATATCAAGACTTGTATATATTTCTTTCGACTAATAGTATTCCTGCATTTACTAACCTGCATTCACGTTTGTATATTACGTTCAATATAACCTACTTTTCTATCGCCATACCTGTTTTTGTTGTTCATACGCAAAAATTGCCTAGCGTGTGGAAAGATGGACGCAAGGCAGCTGTATGCAGAAATACAAACCAGTCTATTAGGGTAAGACCTACTAGAGTGGAATATGAAAACAAACAAAACAGGAGGAAATATGTAGAACTTGAAATATTGAATAAGAAGATCAAACTACAATTGGCATTCAGGTTCGGATTTAACAATATTCAATCTACAGACATGGTGGAAACTGAATAAGCCGACCATGTTACATACACAAAAAATTGCTAAATCGGTAACAGGAAAACGGATAATTTTCGAAGGTGAAATAATCGTGAATGTGAAATTTCAGAGAAAAACCAAAAAGTTAAAAATATACGTTATGAATAACTCACATAACCCGATAGAAACGGACTGGATGCAGAAGTTTAATGTATGGGATTTAACCATTATCTCTTGTTGTAAAAGAATAAAGAGCGTGCCAACAGAAACTACGAAATTGAAAAATAATTATACAAACAAATTCCAGAGGTATTCTCAAACAGTGTAAGACGAGGGAACAAATTCGCAACAAAAATTGAGCAAAAGAAGAATATGCAACCAGTATTTATTACACCTATAGTTACGGAAAAAGCATTTAAACCAGGTGAACAAGTTTACTTCAGAATGTTAAAAAATGATATGGCACATTGGGAACCTGGAACAATAGTAAACGGACTAGGAAATGTGATATACACAATACAGGGAGAAAAATCTACCCATAGGAGACACACAAACCAAATACAGAAACGAAGTGAGGAGCCAAGGTCGTCACCCTCAAAAAACGATGTCGAGATGGAAATAACTTTTGAAGGTGTTGAGTATAATAGAAAACATACGGGAAAATATTGACTCCTCCCAAAAAAGAAGCTAGGAAGGAGGTGTTGTGGAATCTCCTCTTTATGTATATGATTATGGACTCGACTGAGTTTACATATAATCCTGCCATAGAGAGAACAGGAATCTTAGTGGCAGTTGGCAGTGGAGAGTAATCGTAGAGATCCATTACAGTTATCGAAGAGTTCCGACAGTTACCTAAGCTACCCAGAGACCAGACTAGCTCTCAGCTCCATTCAGATAGAACAATATACCCGGACATACTATTACAAACGACTTCACTTCAAGACTTGTATATATTTATTTATTCTAATAGTATTACTGGATTTACTAATCTGCGTTCAAGTTTGTATAATACGTTCAATATAACCTACTTTTCTATCTGCATATCTGTTTTGTTGTTCATTATTTTGTGCGGTTCCTCATCCGGGATCCACAACAATATATATACAGACAGAGATACGCAGAGATATATACAAGGAGTATATGTGAATATGGTTGCATATATATGCGTAGAGGTATGTATTTGCACCCCCCACACGCATGCACATGCACACACACACACACACACACACACACACACACATATATATATATATATATTTCTTATAAATTATATTTTAGTACATGTACACATTTTTTATATATCCACTGCAAATCGTACATTTGTTTCGACATTGAAACTACAATTTCTCATCAGGTGGTGTGGACAGGAATGGAAAGCCTCTTTTCTTATAGTTGGTGAGTTGTGTGTGGGATGTTGGTGTGTGTATAAAGTATTAAATAGTTGTGAGTTTAAAAATGTATATATATGTGACCGAGCATAATATGTGTGTATACCATGTGATGGTGTGTAGACGTCTCTCTCTGTCTGTGGAGAGCCATGTTCTAATCACTTGTTGAAGGCTTATAAATACTGATGAATACCAGTTTCACGTCTGAAGCCATATGAGATTCTTTAATCAAAATTTTCAGGATTCTAATATATATGACAGAAAGAGAGAGAGAGAGAGAAACAAACAGACAGACAGACATCATATAAGAAATATAATATAAGTATATATATTACAGTAAATGTAAGTAAATATACGGCAATATATATACTAGAATAAGTGAAGAAAATAAATGAACAAAGGTATAGAAAAGACGTACATCCTTAAAATCACATCTAGTGTGAAAACAGTAAAACAACGATGATGCTAGATACAAACGCGTATAATAAACTCTGTAAACATCAGAGTCAAACGAACTAACATTTCTCATGATAAACTCCAAATAGAATTCTCTAAGGTCATGGCGTACTTTTCTACTCAACAGTGTTACAAGATATCGTTTAGTTGACTTCAAAAAGGTGCCTTCTTTTGCAACAATATTAATCACGCTATTTTATTTCTTTATTTTGCTTAAGGATACAGAACATCATTGGCCGTAAAGTGCATTCAAATCAGCGTCGTTTACTTTGTTTCAAAACAGTTCTTTGAAATATGCTTAAAAAAGAAAAAAGTATACACGACACAGACGTTTTGCAACAGTGCGATCACTTCTAAATGATTGGATAACTTGTGAAATACATTGGAAACGTACTTCATTATGGCGTTTATGATTGTTTTTTTTTTTTTTCATTTTTCCGAAACTCCTTAGAGAAAACTTTCTGGAAATATTTTTCCTTGTTATAAAAAACAGTTTATTTCTTATAAAATATTATTTTACACACGAATGCAATCATGAAATCAAACACCGTCAGAAATAATGAAAGCCGGACGCAAAAATGTAATAGACGATGGCGACAATGACTATGAAGTTAAAATACTAGGAAATTATTATAACTTTAAAAATAATTCCTAATAAGAATGTGAAAGAAAACTCGCCACACTCAATATAATCGGAAAAAATAGCGAACTTTTTACTGTAGCTAAAATATTCAGACTTATAAAAAATATTTTACTTTTAATCTCTTCACCTTCCTGTTACGCCCCGCCATTATCTAAACTTATTTATAAATGGAAATTTGTCTGTGTGTGTGTCTGTGTGTGTGTCTGTGTGTGTGTGTCCGTTACCTATAGACTCCGAAACGGCTAAACCGATTTTCTTGAAAATTTACACAGTTGTACTATAAGCGTCTGCGAGTGTTCATAGCTAGGTTTTGTGTCGAGGTACCCCCGATAAATATCGAACATCGATAATCGAAAAAATCGGGTTATAGAAGGAGTGATCCGATTTTAATCAAATTCGATACACTGATAGGCAAAGACATAAGAAACGATATTCAGAAGTTTCAAGGTTGCAGTTTTTGCAATAGTGTAGAAAATCGATTATATATATATATATATATATATATATATATATATATAAGGCAAGATGTTTGTGTGTGTATCTGTTTATTTGCCTGTATGTCTTTAATTTTTTTCAGCCTTTTTATTTTAGTTTTTGCTTCGAGTTTGGCTCTAAGTAGGTATAATTGTAGTTCTTAGTCTCAGCCATGATACCATTTATTTAGATAACTTATTCAGCCTTCAAAATTCAAAATTTGATATCGATACCAGGAAATCAAAATTTGACTTACATCCATTCATTTTTCTTTCAGTCTACGGTTTCGCTTTAACTGGAAACAACTATTGCTTTTTAGTCTTTCCTACCAACGTCCAAAGAGTCTGAGCTCCAGGACCATTGATTAGTTTTAAAGCTTTTATTACACCCGAGCAACGCCGGACTATACTGCTAGTCTCAAATAAATAATGAAGAGTACCGTTTTATTTGGAATAGAACGACGAAAGACATATTTTTCAGAGACGCTGTCTTTTTTTATTTTTAGGAAAAACAAACCACATGTAATAAGAAACAAAGATGCCAATAAAAAAAAAGAAGATGAAAAATAGCGGGTGAAAGAAAATAAATAGAAGGGTATGAGAGAGAAGAGAAGAAATGACAAATCGAGGGAGGAAAGAAGGGAATAAGAAAATTAGAGGAAGGAAGAGAAAACTCTATCAGAAACTTAACGCCTTTTGAATCATTCTCCACTGTACCTCTTACTATAAATAATGACTTGCGTTCATCATTTTTATTGTTACTGCAATATTTTCTTTAAGTTGTTAAGCTAAAATATTTAATGATGCAATATTGGTAATTCCAAGTATATTTTATTATCGGGCAAATCGCAAAAATGTTTTTAATCATTGAATTAAAAATTGTTATAACTTATCACAATGCCCCAAATAGGAAAACCGTGAATTTTAACGGGTAGTGCTAGTCATTAATATATAATTTAGAATACTACTAAAAACAATGAAAATATAACATTTATTAGATGCTTCAGTAGTTAATACAAGTTTTCTTAAAAAAGTTGTTTATAACACATCAATTTTTAAGATAGAGAAAACAGAATAATCCAACATAAAATCCTAATTTCTTGCAATGATGAACTATCTATGATCACACTAAACCTTTTTTTCATTTTTTTTTGTAGTAGAAATGTCATGATAAAATATTCAACAAAATTGTAATATATTTGCAACAACAAATATTGACAAGTTTTTCTGGTATTAAATAAACTGAATCGAACTGAAAATAATATTTTGACAGAAGACGAATATTTTTTCATTTTTGTTTTATATAATGCCCTGATGAAAAGGCATCACTCTATTTGTTCTCTTTCCGACTATGGATTAAATCTAGATTTGATTACATTGGTTGAAAATTGATGGAAAGCTACGAATTTGAAACTAGAAGAGATAACTAGAAGTTACAAAGAATACAGTGCATTTCATGATAAATATGGAAAAAAGTTTTAGAGAGACGTGATTATCTATGTTCAGAAGGCATATGGGATATTTTCAGTTTAAGAAGAATATATTGGAAGACTCGGAGGTTTAGCCGGTCCTACCTATTAAGATATTAGAATATCAAACTCACAACTGATCTCACTAAAAATAATAATTCCCCATTGACTAAGACATAAACAGTTGAGTTATTATCCAAACCACTTATCCTGAAAATCGCATTCACTCATGATCAAGACTATCGACGTTCGGTGTTGAACTGGGTTTACAATACTTAGATATATCGGATAGTGATAATATTTGTCCTATAAATATAGAATAACTTAAATAATATAGAATAACTTAAATAATATAGAATAACTTAAATAATATACTAATAAATAATAACTTAAATAATATAGAACAACTTAAATAATATAGAACAACTTAAATAATATAGAATAACTTAAATAATATAGAAATAACTTAAATAATATAGAATAACTTAAATAATATACTAATAAATAATAACTTAAATAATATAGAATAACTTAAATAATATAGAACAACTTAAATAATATAGAACAACTTAAATAATATAGAATAACTTAAATAATATACTAATAAATAATAACTTGAATAACTTAAATAATATAGAACAACTTAAATAATATAGAACAACTTAAATAATATAGAACAACTTAAATAATATAGAACAATTTAAATAATATAGAATAACTTAAATAATATAGAATAACTTAAATAATATAGAATAACTTAAATAATATAGAATAACTTAAATAATATACTAATAAATAATAACTTAAATAATATAGAATAACTTAAATAATATACTAATAAATAATAACTTAAATAATATAGAATAACTTAAAAGTATGTTTTCTCCACACACACAAAACGCGCACGTGTGTGTGTGTGTGTGTGTGTGTGTGTGTGTGTGTGTGTGTGTGTGTGTGTGGAGAGATGTCAACACAAAATGTCGACAATCTGTGACTAGCTTGAATGCAATATTCAGGCCATAAATGTCGGTTTGGACTCGAATAAATAAGTCAATTTTGCATTATTGGCTAAATGTATTATCCTAACAGGTATTGAGTGTTTAATATTGTTTTAGAATAAATTAAAGTGGTTGCATTCATTTTTAGATTGATTATTTTAGATCGATATGGAAGATGGCTTTTATGGTTAAGTAAACAAGATAATTTATAAATACACTAAGTGGATATATAGTAATACATATTTTCGATTTATTACAAAATATTCATCACACACTAAATTATAATTAGTAACACAAATGACGGTAATGTTTAATACAGATATAAAAACCAAATTGCAATAATATACTACAAATATTTGTAAATAACAGAACTCAGGAAATAAAACCAAACAAGCCAATCCGATAGCTGTATGACAAATGGAACTAGAAAAGATAAACCAAATCATTTAGTCAAATACGACTATCCGTTAAAAATAATGTTTCAACAAAAAAATCATATATATATATATATATATATATATATATATATATATATATATATACATATATATATATATGTACATATATGTGTGTGTGTGTGTGTGTGTGTGTGTGAATAGACAATGAGAGCAACATAAAGCATTGAAGCACTGATCCAAATATTGGATTCGGTTTGAAATTCCAAGCACCTGAAAAAGGTGGAAGCGGACAACGTCGAGTATAAAGGTAATAAAGATGAGGACAACCGTCTGAACACGGTAAATGATGTCAATATTACCTCATTCCAGAATTATAGACAAATATAAAACAAACTAATATTTAACAAAATTCCTTATGGTTCTGGAATAATTATATATATATATATATTCATAGTTAGACAGACCCGAAATAATTCAATGGGTTTCCTATTTTTATGTTCTAATTACGAAATAAACTCATGACGAGTTCTATCTTCTTGGATTAACGCTAACATATTTTCCTAAGAAGATTTATCGGTTATTCAGGCCAGTAGATGTAAATTTATATACTGATATATATTAACAAACAGAGCATCTACTTAAATAGGAGTAAACATTAAAAATAATATTTAATCAAATAAATTAAAAATATGTCGGATTTAATACATTTCGTAACGGATTCTATAAACAAAATGTCTGTTTACATTAGGATACGAAAACAGAGTTGATAAGAATATTTTTTAAATCGTGAAAATGTGTGGTTAAAAGCACTGTTCTGAATTTGTTTGATCAAGAGTCTCACGTGGTCGAGCGGTTAAGGCACATCAGTTTCCGCTAAGGGATGCAGGTTTGGATTCTGCCGGAGCAAACATCTTAATAACAAGATTTCTCTATTATTCAGCACAGTAGATGTACATAAATACACTAATTTGTTATAAAAAATACAGAGCACCTAGTCAAATACGAGATACGAGTATCCTTTAAAAATAATCTTTATATATATATATATATATATATATATATATATATATATATATATATATATATATAAAGTGTGTAAATGGACACTAAGAGAGCAACATTAAGCGCTGAAGTAGGAAGCAGAATTACTTTTTAACTCAGTGTCCACTTTCATATTTACATAAACTCTCTCTGATAATAAGTATATTTACCCATAATTATAGCATTACTTCAAATTGTTTGTGTGTATATATAAAATGTGTATATATGAATCAACAATGATAATATTTGCAAAATCATTTACATTTAGCATGTTCTACAATTAGCAACTTTGAAACAATATAAATGTTTAGTGGAGTTCCGTTGAGAATCAACTTACATGAATAAGAAGATTTGTCCATCTACCTGTGGAAAGTCGACATTCGACTTTTATGCGTGCTTGAACACCGATAGCAATGGTTGTAAATAATAAACTATTTAACCAACCACATTCATTTGTGATTTACACACATAATGCATGAGTCAATATGAGTAAGTTTTACTGCTTTTCAGCACATCCGTTTCTAAAATTTCTTCCCCATTTCAATGTAACACCCAACTTTTCAGATATCTTTCTAAACGAACGTCAAATCAATCCTATGCATTTGTCTGAGGAGAGAATTTCAAGTTCTAAGCTTGGTAGCACTTCGTAGGTGTATTTGTGCTTATGTATATGCACATTAAGCGGATTGCACCTCAGCATGAGTTATCTCCAAAGAGCTCTGCAATACGTGGCCGTTATCATTTTTCTTTTAGTCGCATGTAACATTAATCCGCGGTTGTTGAAGTGATTCATCTGATCTCCAGGTGTCATATCAGTCCAGTGCTGATGATTCGCTCCCGTGATCGCATGGCATGGATTTAGTCTTGAGAATCTCTTTGCTGAACATCGTTGTGAAACTTTACATTAAAAAACAACAACAACAACAGCAACAACAACAACAAAGAACAAACTAAAACAAAACAAAGCAAAACTAAAACAAACCAAATCACTAATTCTTTACTAAATACTTCACACATGCATCCTGGCTGAGTCCATTTCGACGTGAGGTGGAATCCTGAGGCTCTCCTTGTATCGCTATTTAGGATTTTTTGGCACTTCAGTTGATATTGCATAATCAGTTCTTCGAAAGAACTTGGATTAGAGGTAAACAATTATTCCGAACAACAGTGTGACCAATAATTAACTGAGCAAACAAAAGAAAAGTGAAAAGTGCCAAGTGTTTTGAAAATGATGTGTAAAATGAATCCTGAGAATTACATATATATATATATATATATATATATATATATACACTTAATAGGTGTTCTGATATCAACATAAATTTCCAAATGGTTCTCTGTAGTCTCCGATATATTTACTGCTTTTCTTTCAGCCTACTTCAAAGACTCAGCATGGAGGAATTGAGTAAGTATCAAAATATCAGCTGCGCCTGAAATTGGCTTGTTTACCATCATTTCACGATAGAAAATACTTGTGCATATATATATATATATATATATATATATATATATATATACACACGTATAAGGTGTATGTGAGTGTGTATGTGCTTGGACAATCGAATTTTCCCTAGTTCAGTTTTAATGTTTACATTTATGAGAAGGTACGATTTGATCCAATTTTCAAAATATTGGTTGGTGCTACAAATATTTTCATGGTAATTGTTTTGATAGGCTTTCGTCTTTGGCACATCAACCTTACGAATTTAAGTGCAGTAGTTCATTGAGTATGTGCATACATTGTATTGCAGTGGATATCGACTAGCAACGAGAAATCAGAGAATGGAGTTAGAATTCCAGTTGAATTCCTTGTATTCACTTACGCGCAAATACCTTTTGGAAAGGAATTAATCCGTCACTTCTCCCTGCAGCTATGGGGTAAATAGCAGGAGAGATTAGGTTCTATAGGCTTGGTTGGCAATAAGTCTACCGCAAAAATTAATAGCAACCTATTTCGGGAAAATCTTCTGCCACGTCAATCATGCTTCTTTCGAGACATGATCCCCGAAGCGTGTATCACGTATGGCACTTAACTGACTGATTTCATTAGTAGATAGGTCTAATTATTTTACAATGAAAATTGATAGATTTAACACTAAGGTATATGCGAATCGTGTCTTCTCTCTTTATTCTCGCTTGTGGAACTCGTCCGTTTCTTGTTTTTCACTCAACTTTAACCTTTTCAAATTCATATGCAGTGTCAGTTGTAATATTCTGTTTCCTTGATACCTATTCTTTTATGGCTCACTCCTTTATGATTTGTTTTTCTAAGATTCTTTCAGAATAATTAATCCTGTGTCTTAGTAGCTTTATCACTTGCTTAAGAGAGGCTTACGGCCTATCACGTTGAATACACCGGTTCTCACTGGATCACCGAAGTTAAGCAACGTTGAGCCTGGTCAGTACTTAGATGGGTGACCGCTGGGGCATACCAGGTGCTGTAAGCGTTTAGTAACGAATGTGCGTTGTGGTGCTATGGATATCCTTCCGGAAAGAGAAATCGGTGAGCCGAGTTCAAATTCCAGGTGAATACCCTGCATTCACTTAAACACTGGTAATCTTGGGAAAGGTCTTAATCCGTGCCTTCCCTCTAGTTATGGGTTAAATAACAAGGGTAGGACTTAAGGACCCTGCCCTTAAAAACAAATCCCAATGAGACTTGATACTCGAAAAAGAAAACTGTATTACTTGACACAAAACTTATATAAGCAACAATAAACTGTTGAAAGAAAAAGGTATTACCAGCAATAAATAAATAAATTTTAGTTGGCAATAAATGACCCGCCAAGGATGATTTGCCATAAAAACAAAACAACTTACTTAAGAAAGTTTTTACAATAAAATTAGGATAAAGTAATCGTTATCGCTCACCAAAATTTAATTTGGACAAGATGGGAACATGATTCAAAGTTGAAAATAGAAAAAAAAAAGGTAAATGTGAGAAAACTATTCTAATTTAACGTTTTCCCCATCACTTCAAATAGGTTGGAATATGAATCAGTTATAATAAGTTTCGTGAAAAAAAAAAAAAAAATAGAAAGAAATTTAATGGTATTTGTCTATATATCTGAGATGATGTAGTGTTTACATTATTCAGACTATTGTCCTCATCTTTGTTGCCATTTGTACGAAGTTTCGGCCGTTGTACGCTTCGACCTTCTTCAGTTGCTAAAAATTTCTAACCGAACCCTTTATTACAAACATTGGTGTATATGATTTTTATTCCTTGCGTAGTAGTACCCCATTTTGTAGTCATCAGTTATCTCCCTTGCTTGTTCACCACTGCTGTAACCTAGTATTGAACTCACAACTCTCTGGGTCAAGTCACAGGAACTAACCAACGTCTATATCCAGTACATTAGAGCATCATATACTGTTTACATTTTTTGTTAAACATCGTTAGATTCATAAAATTCTAAATATTAACCTGAAATCTGAAATCATATATTTAAATACCCTCGTCAGATCTAGACCAATTCTGTTCAGTAATATCTAAATGATCAGCTTTATGCCACCGTTTTCTCAGATTATAAGTTGCTTTTAGCGAATCTCTTACATAGAATATTTCACCCGGCGCTACAGATTAGCACTACAATATCACAAAGAGATTTATCGAATAACAACAAAATATAATAATTGAACACTTCATCCAACAACTACACAAATGGAAAACACGTGTAACTAGAGGCGAAAATAATAATAATCTCATCAAAACAGCATTCCATATTATCTAAAGCATAACGTTTAGAAGGAAATCCCACATGAATACTAGAAAGAGCGATAAGAGTTTAATTTTCTGAAAAGATTTTAAGAAAAAGCGATTTGTAAATTTCAACAGACATTAATCTTAACTGTTCGATCAATGAATGCCGATTTTTTTATGTATTGAAATGGTTAATTTTACTTTTACACTTACCACCCACTGCTGTTAGGTTAATTCTTTGACAACAAAAGAATGTAAGTTCTTATTTTCCAAAAAAAAAAAAAAAAGAATGAAAAACAAGAAAATGCTCTTGATATGTTCATATAGATTTTGACTGAAACCAATGAAGTTATTTTCTGTGAAAACATTTCTCTTCTATGGAAATTTTCTACTTCATTGAACTTATAAAATTGATGGAAATTCTCTTTTGGTTTGGGCAACTTCCAAATAGCAGATCTACGGAGAATTTGTAGCAGGTTCTAAAAGTAAAAGCTAATAAAACTGTCAACAACATAGAACATTTTCAGGTGATTTAGAAAGCAATTCTACTTTGCCAAATGTTGTTTAGTCTCATTACAGATTTAAAAAAACTGCTTACCTGTGTCCCAGTATGCCCGTCTAGTAGGGTAGCTATCCAATCCCTGTTGTAGACGCCCGCTCAAGCACATCTGCGTCTCTTCAACACAGATTTTATCTGTGGTTTATGTCGCAACTATGCAGAACAAACCTTAGAGAAAGTTTCTGGGAGAAAGCGCATTATCTGGCGTAATCAAGTCTGAAAAAGGCCAGTACACTCAAATCCTCGGTTCCAATGTCTTGTAAATTCATAACACAACTGTCGATGGCTCCCAAATAATTACGGCAACTAGATTTCATCCACAACAGGTTGATACAAGCTTGTATGGTTTTCAGGCACTTTTTAAGGGAGTCACCAGATGAGATCGTCTCTCCAAACCGACGACTTCAAGAAGTGACCTTTCTAGCAATCTTACCATTGTGAAATTCGAACCAAAGTTTCTTGATCGGAAAACATGCACTCTAACTCATCCAGAACTGAGTTTTCTTTCATATTTATATCGGTAATCATATTTTGGTATTTCGAAAACAAGGAAATATATTCCTCTTAAAAAATAGGATAATTGCTTTTGCATAATTAAACCCCTAAATAGATTCCCTACTACAGAAAAGATTCGAAATTCGAGGTAACACTGAAACAACCAAGAAACAGTATGAGGGAAATTTGTCGTCTTTCAAAAATAGATAAATGTTTTAATTCACTAATACCAGCTAACATTATATCTTTCTCAATTATTGTCAACTGAACGAACATAAACTCATGACAATTTGTAAATTGTTCTGTTGTCAGTGAGAATAATATCATATGTGCCATGTACTATTTTTCGCAACTCTTACTAACAACTATATTTTCACTATTCTTCCCAGTCTCTGCTTGTTAGGTAACTCACTGCATTCCTTTCTTCCTCTTGCTTTCAATGTGTCATGTAAATGTTAATATTTGCAAGCCCATCTTCTTCATTATAAACGGCCACTCATATAGATTCTTTCGTACTAATGCGGGTTTTCTCCAGATGTCCATCCTTAGTCTTGCTTTATTTTGAAATTTCAGTAATGACCTTCCCGACGGCATCGGCTCTCAATTTTATTTCTACGCTGATGACACAACCATTTGCTCCTATCTCGATAGTAAATCTAATCAGTTTGATACGATTAAAAATAGCGATGTCCAAAACGACCGTTGTTAACAGTGACAAAAGATGTCTTGTTAATCTTAACGCCTCAAAAACTAAATTTATCTCCATTAAACACCTGAAAACCTCTCTGTTCCTTCCATCAGCATGAGAAGGACTTGTGCCTTTTTGGGATAGCGATAGACCATACAATCTATTGCTATGTCGGCAGATAAGAAAATTAATGTGTGACATTTTTTCTTTTTCAGAATATATCTATTTATAAATGGAACTTTGTCTCTGTGTGTCTGTGTCTGTTACCTATAGACTCCGAAACGGCTGAACCGATTTTCTTGAAAATTTACACAGTTGTACTATAAGCGTCTGCGAGTGTTCTTAGCTAGGTTTTGTGTCGACGTACCACCGATAAATATCGAAAATCGCTAATCGAAAATAAAAGGTTATAGAAGGAGTGGTCCGATTTTAATCAAATTTGATACTCTCATAGACAAAGATATAAGAAACGATATTCAGAGGTTTCAAGGTTGCAGTTTTTACAATAGTGCAGAAAATCGATAATATATATATATATAAGGCAAGATATTTGTGTGTATGTCGGTTTTTCTGTCTGTATGTCCTTTATATAAATCCACAATTTTTATCCGATTCTCACTAAACTTTACACAAATATTCTTTAGGCTAAGTCTGAGCTCCAGGACCATGGATTACTTTTAAAGCTTTCATTACACCCGAGCAACGCTGGGCTTTACTGCTAGTCATACATATCTATAAATCCAGCATTCGTCCATACTTAGAATCTTGATGCCATATACGGTCCGGCGTTCCTATTTTTCTTTTGTTTCTTCATAAAGTCTAAAGAAGAATAAGCAGTGTTACGGGCCTTGTTCTGGCAGCTCAGCTTTAGTCCATTTTTCACTAGCGTGGTCTATAAATACTTTTATGGTAATTGTTCGAATGAGATCTTCGCTTTTATATTTAGACATTTTTTTAAATGAAGTGCATTAGGAGACTGGTTTAGAAATCTCATCAATTTACAGTTGAGTTGGCTAGATCGAACCGTAAATCCTACGATGATAGTCTCTTGTGTTGAAATTCTCGCTTGTGTAATCTCACGGCTCCGTTTTTTCCATCAAACTTTAATGTTCAAAAATTCAAATGCAATGTCAATATGTTATCCACCTGATTATTATCTTTTAAATAAATAGTAATGTATTTAATTCTTCTAATTCATGTAACGTCTAGTTTCTTAGCGGCAGTAACCCTTGCATGGGGTCAAATAGATAAATAATGTGTACTAGCAATTAGAACTCTCTGAATTTTAATGTTTCGGTATTTCGGCGTAGTGTAATGGTAAGTAAACTTGTCTCGCTAAACCAATTACCACTAAATAGTGAGTTTGATCGTTACTGGGTGCCCCATACTTTAGGCTTTGTGCCACAACTAAGCTACGTTGCAAAAATCGTTTGGGAACCTCGAAGTAATGGTTAGCAAGCTTGTATCACTCGGACCTATTACAATTGAGTAATGAGTTGATCCTTACTGGGTGCCCCATTCTTTCTGGCTTCTAAGTGACGCTTAGAAAATCAACTTTATATTAGAGTCGTTTTTACTTCCCACTTCCTTAAAACATCCACATTATACACATGGTATTCTTCAGTATAACCACATATCTGTTGTGTCTAAGTCATCTTTGAGGAGACTGTACATCACACGCTGTCATTTAGGAGGACAGATATTACATAACAGGTCAACATTTTTCAGAAACAAAATTTCCCGTTTTTTAATAATTTGCATATATTTTACAATCTTACTGTGGACAGATACTAGATTCTAGACGCTCGTATGAAAAAAAAAAGAGATAAATGAAGTTGCAAAATTCTTCCCGATGGGTATACGATAAGAATAGGAGGATTAATTGTGACTGGGTCGACGGCATTTGACGAGCTGGTTGGTTCTCTTGTTTTGAATATGAGGTGGGGGTCGCTTTTCAAGTGGTCAAGATGTCTAACTGCCGAATATCCCTTTGATGGGCTTTTATGTTCTTTTTAATGTTCAAATTGACTTCAGTCTTTTTTCTTTAATCAGGTTCTATTGAACAGAAATTCATTGCATTTTTTCCTTTGAATGTGTGAGTAAACAGAAGATGTGTGTGAAGCCTTGTGCATAATATAGATTTTCATAAGAGTTTTCATCTTTAAGGAGACTGTAAATCATACGCTGTCATTTTGCATAACAGGTTAACATTTTCACGAACAAAATTTCCCGTTTCTTAATAATTTGCACACATTTTACAATGCATCTTCCGCTATTCAAGTCCGTCTTTGTATTTCGTTACCAAATTTTGTTTTTTTGTTAAAACTTATCCCATATATTTAAAAGTTTATACTTGCTTGATTTTGATATTTCTCCATTAGTAGTTCATATCTTGTTTACGTCTATGCTGTGTTGAATACACCGGTTCCCGTCCGATCACCGAAGTTAAGCAACATCGATCCTGGTCAGTACTTAAATGGGTGACCATTTGGGAATACCAGGTGCTGTAAACGTAAGGATCGAGAATAGTCCACCGGTCCTCCAGGTTTGGGGTTTGGGTGCAGGGCTAAAAACGTAAGGATCGAGAATAGTCCACCAGTCCTCCAGGTTTGGATGTTGGGTGCAGGGCTAAAAACGTAAGGATCGAGAATAGTCCACCAGTCCTCCAGGTTTGGATGTTGGGTGCAGGGCTAAAAACCTAAGGATCGAGAATAGTCCACCGGTCCTCCAGGTTTGGGGGTTGGGTGTAGGACTAACAACCCTGCCCCGTAAAAAACAGTTTGCTTACAGAAACCGCAACAAAAAGTTGCTGCCCTATGCACCATGTGGGTGTGATGGATAAATGATGATGAGTTCATATCTTGGGATGATCCACTTGTTGACAATGATACATTTTAATCTTACAATTGAGGCCATGTCTTTCTGTCACATTTTGTTTTACTACACTCTCTTGGTGTTTCCGCAGTTTTCTGTGTCTGTTAAAACACTGTCACCGACAAATCTTAATCTTCTCACTGTAAAGGTTGAAAAATTCAGGTGAGAAAACACTCCCTTGTCTTACGCCATTTACTATATATTGTATATTTATTGAATTTGTTTTGTTTCGCAAAAATAACTATGAACTCTAAAGTTGGCCAGATTTTGGAGAAAGAAATATAAGATCCACAATGTTTTTGCAACAATTACTAGTTAGAATAATTATAATTCAATTTTTTATTATACTGGTGACATTGCATGACACATTTAATACATATTCGTATGTCTGTTGTACGTTAGTGACTTTCATAGGCTTCTGACATTTAACGCACACACGTCAGACACTGTAATAACAGCTTCCACAGGATAACGCTTATCTTGAACTGAAAATTATAATTAGAGAACATTTTATTGAACTTTTCAGAGATAATAAATCAAAATATTTGTAAATTGCTTTTAATTTTGTAGAAATATTTTTAGTTCAGTTCTTAACTCAAACGCAATAAAACTGAAATGAAAATCTGTGTTTCAAGGATCAATGTTCATTTGACAACTTCCGTGTATAAGCCTTAAGGTTCAATCTTTTGAAACCACTATTATTACATATCTATCTATCTCTATATATCTCTATATCTATCTATCTATCTATCTATCTATCTATCTATCTATCTCTATATCTATCTATCTATCTCTATATCTATCTCTATATCTATCTATCTATCTCTATATCTATCTATCTATCTATCTATCTATATCTATCTATATCTATCTATCTCTATCTATCTATATCTATCTATCTCTATCTATCTATATCCATCTATCTATATCTATCTATATCCATCTATATCTATCTATCTATATCTATCTATCTATCTATCTATCTATCTATCTATCTATCTATCTATCTATCTATCTATCTATCTATCTATCTATATCTATCTATCTATATCTATCTATCTATCTATATCTATCTATCTATATCTATCTCTGAGAGAGCTAGAGATTTAAAAATAATCTTTGCTGTCAGCAGAGCGGCTAGTAGCGAATTGGTTGCAATACATTGGTTGAAATTGTTTGATTTTGTGAAAGTCAACATTTTCTGGGTTATTTAATTTAGAAAGCAGTGTCTTCATGATCATCCGAATATATGGATATTTACTTGATTCTATGATAGGTAAATATTGAAAAATTATATTAGAATCTGTGAACATTTTCTTGGTAGATGTCGCCATTTCGAGGAGGGATAGAGTATTTCATGCCTCATCGACAGGGCAGAAATATACGTGGGTGCTCTAAAGTTGCACAAAGAAATAGATCTGCATTGATTAAAAGAGGTTATTGTTTTAAGCAAAAACAAGAATAAATTTCGATATAAAATACTATATTAGTGATGCGTAAGAAAAAAACTAAGAACAACAGATGTGGTTGAATTACCAGATAACACTTTAGTGTTTTATGCGCCAATTACCGTAACAAGTATCTACGAATAATTGGGAGTGATTCAATAAAACAGGAATACATTTTTAAAAAGTAAAGCATTCGGAAGAAAACTAGTAATATCGTATAGAGAACAAATGAACATATACTATCACTTTTAGCACCTCGATGTGGGGTAATGTTTAGAACCTATTACAACTGAGTAGTGAGTTGGATTCTCACAGGAAGCACCATACTTTTGGCCTTGTGCCACATCTAAGAGGTGTTATGAAAATCAATATTTACTGTCACTATATTAAGTATACACTTTCAGTACGGAGTTAGACCATATTTTGCCATTAGAACCGTGTCAACTCTACTTGTCACGAATTCGAAGATATTTTGGACCTCACTTTCACGAAGTTAGTTTTTTTATATTTTGTTTTCTTTTAGTTTGATTTAAGGTGTCAATTCTCTCCGAGATGTAGAAATTTTTAATGTATTATTGTGAAAGCATAAATAGCTTGGACATATTCAAACCTTTTTAGAATATCGGGCGTTTTATTGAGTCCTCTGCAAAAATGTGGTATTTTGGTACATGTGGTATTTTGGTACATGTGGTAGTTTCGTACATGTTCGAATTGAATAGAGAAGTGTGAGTTCTTGCGGTGAATGTGGATAGGTCGTGAATTGGATTAGCTGGGAGTAGGATAGACGATGTCGACAATTCTATCTCCTTCCCCATTGGACAACAATCCAATGTAATAATTGGTTAAATAAACACTCTTCCGAATTCTTTCATCAACAAGCGATTTCCCGTCATAAGAATGCTGATCACTGAAATATTTTCTTTTTCTGAACACTCCCTGTAAAACACTAATTCTCGAAAATCCTATTAGCTTGGCAGTTTTGAAATAATCAGACCCACCCGTTAGCAACAACGAACATGTCGTGTTGAAAGTTATTTAATCAACTTTCTCATAATAATGCATGCAATGATATTCTTTATGTCGCCATGACTATGTTTTTGAACTATTTCCTTGTACAAGACAAGAAAGACTTAAATCAATACTCAACCAATCATGAAATTCGTAACGATGAGCAAGCAGAGATTACACCAACAGACTCTGTATTAAGAAGTACGCATTAGTATCGAAAATTGTATTCAGCCAATTCTTAAAGAACTAGAAAAAATGCACACTACAGGGGATAAGAAATTATAATAAGTTACGAAGAATTGAAAAGTTACAATCTATAGAGTAGTGAACCCGAACAGGGGTATACAGCGTGCGACAGAAATACCTCCCATATGATGATACGACATTGGTTAGATGACATTATTGACACTAAGATCTTACTATAACATGGGCGGTATTTCTGACGCACTCTATATAAATAACATTATAGGTGAAATAATTTTGTAAGAAACACTGTACAAAGCAAAGTAGAAATGATTAGACAAAAACCAGTAGTATATACATTGTTCGGACTATTGTCCTCATATTTATTGTCATATTTACGTTTCGGACGTTACATTCACTAGCCTTCTTCAGGTTCTAGGAATTTTAAACCGAACCCTTTATTACGATCACTGTGGATATAGACGTTTATTAGTTCAATGAGTTATGATTTCAATACCAGGCTACTGCTGTGGTGAACAAATAATTTAGAGAGTTGAGTTAAAGGGAGATAACTACATGACATCCAGAAGTGGCATCTCACATGGAATGAGAGCGATATACCCCAGTGATCGTAATAAAGGGTTCTGTTTGAATCTACTAACACCTGAAGAAGGTAAACATGGCAATAAAGATGAAGACAATAGTCCGGACAATATAAATAGTGTAAATACTAACTCATCTCAGAAGTATAGTCAAATACCAAAACCAGTAGTACTATCTATGTAGATTAAAAGACAATATTCTACAACGGGCCTGCAAAAAATACGTCTCGTTTGACTCTCAAACAGTCATCAACATAAA
This sequence comes from Ascarosepion bandense, assembly GCA_037127315.1. NCBI lineage: Eukaryota > Metazoa > Mollusca > Cephalopoda > Sepiida > Sepiidae > Ascarosepion > Ascarosepion bandense. The sequence goes on from JBBBDQ010000269.1 coordinate 1,798,745, forward strand.
TTTTGTTGCGCTTATCAGAATAAATTTGTCATGCGCAAAAAAAAATAAATGTTTTGAAATCACGATTTTGTTCAATCAATGGTGTGCTATAATAAATCTTTTAAAATTATTAAATATTGAAATGTCTGGGAAAATCACCTAACCAATAGTCAATGATAAGGAAATATGTGACAAAAATGTCAAGAGGGTAATCCAAATATTGCTCATCAGAATATACCAATGAAACTGTCGACACTTAACATTTACAAAAATTTCTATGCAAAATTCTTTGTTTTAGATTAAAATATAAAATCTTTGTTTCAGATTAAGATACAAAACCCTTGGAAAAAATGAGTGTATTTGTGACCATGACTAAAACAGCCGATGCAAAATCTTGGTTTTAAATTAAGACATAAAACTTGATAGACATTAGAGCATTTTGGTCATGTTTTCACACAGTAGTTGATGCTCAAAACAAAAAAATATTCTTCTTACTCTTGGTTCATATTCTGCAAGAAACTTTTTATTTCAGATTTTTAAAAAAATTGGAAAGCCTGTCTAATATCGAAATGAAAACTCCACGATAACCAAAAGTTTGCAAGAAATACTGAAAGTGTATTTGGCTAGAATATATAGAAATACTTTCTGAATGTAAACCAAAGTGGAAAAAACAATGATATGGAATTATGGAATCCAGGCAAACAACACCATAATGAGCAGAATTAGTCAACTTGAATTGGAAAGAGATTCAGCTGTTTCGACTGACCACAAAGTGAATACTGAAAAATTGACAAATACCAGATTCTAGATGTAGACCCAGGGAAATGCTGGCACGCTACAAAGATATGAAATGAACATGAGTTTCGCGTTACTAAGCGTATGGTACTAGAGTGAAAAAGAAACGTTGAAAATAAATAAACATTTGTATTAACATAAAATACAACGAATAAAAATCAAGTTAGATATCGCTTGTATGAAAAAAAGGGATAAATGAAGTTGTAAAAGTCTTCCGGTTAGACTTACGAAAAGAAAGGCAGGATTGATTGTGACTCGGTCGACGGAATTTGACGAGCTGGATGTGTCTGATGTTTTGAGTATGAGGGGAGAGGGCGTTCCTTTTCGAGTGGTCGAGATGTCTAACTGCCGAATGTCCCTTTGATGGGCTTTTATGTTTTTTGAGGCTTAAATGAACTCCGGTCTTTTTTTTTTCTTTAGTCGGGAACGGGTGTTATTGAGGAGAAATTGTGGATCGCATTGCATTGCATTTTTTTCCTTTGAATGTGTGAGTAAATAGATATGCGTGGAGCCTTGTGCAGAATGTGAGTTTTCAGTTGAGTTTTAGACGTTCAAATCCTGTTAGTGGTGGAAATTACTGTAGCGTGGATCAGAGGAATATCGGAGTTTAACAATAGCCATTCTAAACAGAAAAAGCCAGTGCTTACGAATGGGTCAGTTATTTAAGGAGGTACTTTCACTTTTTTGACGTAACAGCATAGCATGATAAAACAAGAAGACGAAACTCAATAAAAACAACGTCTTATCCTCAAAATATTAATGTCGTTGTTCAGCGAAATGACCAAAATATTTTAAAATATTTTCTTACTAGCATTTTCAAAGTTTTGATTAAAATCTTTTTTGGGGGAAGTCAACGTGGGAGTAGAGCTGATTATGACTCTTGTAGCACCTTTGTTTCAGATAAAAAATACATTAATTTTGAAATTCTTGCAAAAATAATGTAATTGCTGGATTTTAATGAAACATTCAGAATTTATTTATAACCTTATTACTTTTATGAAATAGTGGTAAAAATATTTTTTACATCTATTACCTCCCTCTAAATTAATTTCATTAATTGTCTAGGATTTAAATAATGTCTACAAACTTTGTCTCATTAGTTAAACGAAGTACTTCTTGGAGAATGTAAATCGTTTTACTTTTTCAAACAGTTGCCCCTTTCTCAAAAGATCTACCCTGAATAGTAAAATAAAAAGTGCAATAAAACTGATATTATTTAATTAGATAAGCTCATAATTATTTTTATAAATGATAAATACATTATTGCCTGAAGGAGAAATGAACTGTGATGAATAATTAAGTTTTATAAGAATTGTTTTCATTTTTTTCTTTTTTAAATGATAAGCTGTAGATTCAAAATATTTTAAATACTTTTAAATATTCTTCAAAACTATGTCTACGTTTGGTTATGAAATTGTTATGTGAAGACTATATTTACTAAGCAAAAACGGAAAAGGTCAATACAAATCTTTACGCTCTAAGATTTAAGAGTAATTTTTAGCATTTTTTCATATGTATAAAATGTACCCATTTTGAAAGTATGGGCAACCATACACGACATTAACAGCAAATAAACATCAATGACTACTAAATCCAAAGTCAACATTCCTATAATAACATTACGAAGAATATTTCTAACATAGTTAAGATTACTGAGTACTGAAAATTATAAAAATGCGTTCATCTGTCATTTTATTAAATTATGTTTTAACAGATGCAAGACAGCAATAATTATGTAAACATAGCAGTGCTTGAGAAGTGCTTGTAAGATCTTGAAAGTTACGTAAATCCATATTACTGCTTGTTTTTAAATCGATTTCTGAGCGATTTTTATATATATTTGTTTCAAATCAAATAAATTATATTTTAAATCAGCTAATATTTCTCAAATAATGTCTCAGTAAAAACTATTTTAGAAGATTCTTTAATAAAGGAAATTATATTGCAATAAAAGACGTCTAAAAAGTGCGCTAACCAGCTATCTTAGAAAATATCGATTCCAATCAATATAATTTCTGTTGGAAAATATTCTGCAGAGTATTTATTTACTGTAAACAGTAAATTTAATCTTCTAGCGTTCAATTAAAGTTTTAATAAGTATTTTTTATTTATTTTCAAAATTCACTTTAAAACTCAGGTGAAGCAAACACGAGAGAGGTATCTACATTTGAGATAGCTTCTATAATTCGATCTCTATCAATCGGTATGAAAACGAAATAATAATATAATCACTAAATTATCACATAGCACACCGAACTAACAACTGCACCAAATCAGACAAAAATGAAAAAAATAAATAAATTAAACTAAGGTAAAATGGCAAAATCGTCATTTCAAAACCAAGACTAGAATGATAGGATCAATAGAAATTCAAAAAGTATATACATACTCTAATAGCTGATAGTCAACGAAGTGGTTACAGATAGAGAGTGGTAGCAAGTAGAAGACGATACAAAGACGGATGGAAGGATATCGTTATAGATACAGAAAAGTGGTAGACGGATAACGTTATAGATACAGAGATGGATGGACGGGCGGATACCGTTATAGATACAGAGACGGGTGGAAGGATATCGTTACAGATACAGAAAAGGGCTAGACGGATAACATTATAGATACAGAGATGGATGGACGGGCGGATACCGTTATAGATACAGGGACGGATGGAAGGATATCGTTATCGATACACAGACGGGTAGACGGATACTGTTATAGATACAGAGATGGATGGGCGGATACCGTTATAGGTACAGAGATGAATGGACAGATATCGTTATAGATATAGCGACAGATGGATGGATATCGTTATGGTTATAGAGACAGGTAGATGGATATCGGTGTAGCTATAAAGACAGGTAGATGGAAATAAAGTCAATAATACATAAGGGTGTGAAAGAAACTGAACAAAAACAAACAAAAACAAAGATAATGAAAGATTAGTATTTAGGAGATAGATAATGATGACCGACATTTAATTCGAATTTCTGAAGATCAAAATTCACGAGAAATCAAGAAACAGTAAGAGATTTCCACGATCAGGAAGTATGAGAAATTATACCGTTAACATAGAACTTATGGTTACGTCTAACAATTATTTTGTCTGGAACTTTGACTTTTATGAATTTAAGCACAGTACCAAAGAGGAAAGATCGACTGTACAATTGCCATGAAAATATTTATAGAAACGTCACAGAGAATCTACGTTACGCCGATGGAGAAAGGGATAAAAGTCATGATGTCAGGTCAGAATCTATGATAACATTACTGATTATTTGTTTCTTTTTAAGTATCTTTAAATACATAGCAAAAGCACTACACCTGATCCTGGTTGTTTTTTGTTTAAGGCATATAAACCTCTATGGGTTATTAAGGCCGAAATGTAAATATGTTTTAACGCAGTTGTGATATTTTTGAAATCATAATGTTTTTGTGATATACATGTATCTGAATGAGAAGACAGGTGATAGCAGTGTAAACAAAATGATGTGAGTACTCAACCCTAAATGTTTGGTGATCCAATTTTTGATCCAAAACAAATGAAGAAAGTCGTATTAGATAGTATATTTATCTGAAATACTGCCAGTGTTATAGACTACGTCACGTGCTGAATAAAAGCTACCAGAGGAGACATAGTGATTAAAGACGGGATCACTTCTCACCGAAATGGCAGTTCTGTCGTTTAAGAATTTCTTGGCTAGATACGATGACAAAACAAGTAAATATAAGAACTTACTTATATTTTAAGTTTATCTTCAACTTAGGTGATATTTAATTTGGTTAATTCTGATATTAATACCATCTTGGGAAATTAAATTAAAATTAAATCTAATTATTAATCTAAGATTAAAATTCCTTAAAGCAGTTGTTTTTTCTTATTAGCCTTATAATTTAATCATATTTATAAAATAACTTTCCATTCTTAAATCTCTCTTCTTTCACGGTATAGATTTTAACTAAAGTTATTTAATCATGTATTTTGATATTAACATTATTCATGGCCCTTTAACTGAAACCTTGAAATCTTCTAAGGCCTTTATTTCATCTTGCACATTTCTTTCTTTCATATATTTTTAAAAAATTATTTTAATGTATCTCTTTTTACTTCTATCACCAAGTGGCAACTTAGAAATTTTGACAGCAAAAATCTGCCACATTTTTACTTTTTCATTCTTTTTCCTTACCCTTTCATTATTTTTTTTTACAGATAAAAACAAATAAATTTATCCTAATATAATATTACATTATTGCTGATGAGACAGGTGTTCAATTCATTTCATTGAAATGGCCATATATTTTTGAAAAACGTGAATATTTTTATATGTAATGCTTACATATATAAGATAAAATTCCAAATTCTACACATGTTATATAGTTATTTGGCTTGCTGAAATAGCTATACAATGTATGTAGAATTTGGAATTTTACTTGATATAATGTACATATTTGGCTCTGTAAATAGATAATACTATTTACATCAAGCTCTCCATAGGGGTCATTTTTAATATTAATAAAATTAATATTAATAGGATCTGGTTTTTGTGATTTTACCTACATGCTTTTCCTTTTTGGGATTTTATATATATATATATATATATATATATACCTTTACTAAAGAGTCATCAAAAACAATTGTAAAATTTATTGTTATAATTTGTTTATCTGAGCACAGATAGAAATAGAGTGGCGTTGACAAAACAAGTAAATATAAGAACCTTGAAAATAAGACAGAAAGAACAGGCACAATAAGTCATTTTTATTTCTATAATAATCCGAACCCTAGGTACAGTCAGAACAGGTAACGACACAACCAATAAGATTCACAGCAGCCACTGTTTAAATAACGTTACTTTTCTTTATCGCTTGTCTGAACTAGTGACCTCGTAAGAGATCGTTTCAACCATGAAGCAAAAGAGAATAAAAATCATCAAGAATGATTTGAATTAACAATTTATTGTGGTATTTTTTATGTGACGTTTCTCTTCAGGATGTAGGCGATCATGACCCTCCACTTGTTCCTGTCGCTCATTGGTCTTTTTGCTATTTTTTCCAAACCCTGTTCTGTCATCCATTTACTCAAATATGTTACGCGCTGCTTTCCGCTCCCCCTTAATCTGTCCCATGAGTATCAGATTCACCAAGCCTTCTTTCCTTATTACTTGCTACAGAAACTTAGATTGCCTTTTTCTGATGTTAAGTATAAGTTCCCTTATTGTTTCCATTCTCAAGAACTTCTTTTGGTCAGGTGTTCGGTATACGGAATCCTCAGCATATTTCTGTAGACCAACATTTCTGTCCCCTTAAATCTCTTCCTCATCTCTGAAGATATTGTCCAGCAGTCGCTACCATGCAGGAGAACAGCTATCACGTAACAGTTCAGTACTCTTTACTTTGTTTCCAATGAAAATGCTCTCGAAATGCATCTTTGGCCTTCCCGATACGTCTTCGGATAATCAGTGTCACACTTTCCGTCCTCTGTTAAAAATTTACCCAGGAATTTGAAATTATGTACCTACTTGATTTGGCTTCCCCAACCTGTAATTTGCATTTCGTGTTCATCCTTTTGTTGATAACCATGAATTCTGTTTTCTTTTATGCTTATTCATTTCTCCTCGATTTCTTTCGCTATATTCTGTAAAACGTAAAACATTCTGTGTCTTGTCAAGACTAAGATGGGAGCCGCGTGAGGAAACAACTAAAATGTAACTTCAACTTCAAATCGACCCGGACATAAGGTTAGGTCGCATCTTGTTCTCTTTCTCCTTATCTGTTTCAGCAATTACTACTACGAACATTTTCTACAAAGAGTGATACCCATAACTCTATCATTGATCACGATCTCTACCCTTAAATTCTTAATGATTTTTCTAAAAAACCCAAAGTAAAATTGCACACCCGCAAAAGTGGATTCCAATGACTATTCACAAGGCAGTGCGAAAAGCAAATCCTTAATCCTGATTGAATTAAAAACAGAAAATTGATAATGATGTCATTTCACATCTAAAAGCAAAAATGCACGCTGGAGTCGGTCACATGACCAGATTTAATTACTTAAAGTGACCTGTCAAGACTAAGATGGGAGCCGCGTGACGAAACAACTAAAATGTAACTTCAACTTCAAATAAGGTCAGGCCGCACCTTGTTCTCATTCTCCTCCTCTGTTTCAGCAATTACTACTACGAACATTTTCTACAAACCTTGATACCCATGACTTTATCATTGATCACGAACTCTACCCTTAACTTCTTAATAATTTTTCTAATTGCACATTAACTTCCAAAACTTATATTATTCCTTCTTTTTAGTAAATTTCTATTTTAAAATGCAAAATGTATATTTTATTCTTACACTATTCAACACAATTCCATACATTCCAACCTGCTGACAACCAACCTTCTGATGATAATCCTGGATAAAACTTGTAAGCTGTAGGGCGTTCGGTTAAGAATGACACAAGGCCGAATCAAATAAACCTTAAACAGCTCGCCACGGCTACACTGTGTCATCTGCATAGCTTATATTGCTAAAATTGTTGGCGCCAATAATTAATCTTGGTTAGGACATATATTACCCCAGAATTGACTACTAGTTAATTATATTAGAGAAATTAGCAGGGAGAATATTATCAACAAGCTTTCTTTTTACTTTGTCACGAGATTTTGTCCTTGTGACGCTTTGTTTTTTATTGGTTGGAATTATCAGTGTAGACCGTCATTGGTGCCGTGTAAACGGCCACAATCACCGACTTGTTTTTGGCTATGGTGTTCGCTAGCGAAAACCGAGAGCAATGCAGCTAACTGCAGTCATGATAGAAATCAATTCAATGAGTTCCAGTCGTGGAGTTATTTTCTGTTATTGCTTCATTTGCAACTCGCTCCAGATTATTCCCAAGCGACAATGATGAATATAAAAGTGAACAAATTAGATTTGTGCTTCATTGGAAGTATAAAGAAAAAGTATTTTAGAACTAAATACAGTTCTCATGCATAAAATATGTACTTAGTTTATAATTATCCACACATACACACACATTTACTTTTTTTTAAAAAAAGAATTGAACAAAGATATTCATTATTTTGTTTCTTTGTCTCTTTCCAGAAGTATTTTATGTAATTTTTCTGGTGATTTTTTGTGTCTTTATTTGTAATTTTTAATTGATGTTTTCCGTGTTTTGAGTGTTTCAATTTTTAGTATAAATTTAACGTGTTTTTTCCTTTGTTTTACATTTTTTCTTTTGCCCAGAGGTTGTTTTCATCGGCTATTCACGCATGTTTCTGGAGATTGACTTCTAACTCTACTTAATATATTCGGATGTCAGTTAAAAATGGTTGGTCAAAAAGTTCTGCGGGTAGCCGATTTGGCTGTGCAAATAAGTTATTTGAATGTACATTCTAAAAAATTCAACTTAACTGAAACTGAAACCCATGCCTGTTTTCAAAGGTTTTTTTTCAGAGGTAGGGGAATATGAAAAAGCTGGGAGGAAATACTCGAATTTATACTAAGTAAAAACTTGAGAGAGAGAAATAATTATTTAATTCCCCACTTCTCTGTTACGTACTAACTCTTTTCTCGTAACAGATAAGTCGGAGAAATATATATATATATATATATATATATATATATATATATATATATATATATAAACTTATTAATAGATGGAACTTTGTCTGTGTGTGTGTGTCTGTGTGTGTGTGTCCATTACCTATAGATTCCGAAACGGCTGAACCGATTTTCTTGAAAATTTATACAGTTGTTCTATAAGTATCTGCGAGTGTTCTTAGCTAGGTTTTGTGTCGAAGTATCCCCAATTAATTTCGAAAATCGGTAATCGAAAAAATCGGGTTATAGAAGGAGTAATCAGATTTTAATCAAATTTGATACACTCATAGACAAAGACATAAGAAAGCATATTCAGAAGTTTCAAGATTGCAATTCTTATAATAGTGCAGAAAATCGATAATATATATATAAAGCAAGATGTTTGTGTGTGTGTCTGTTTATCTGTCTGTATGTCCTTTATACGAATCCACAATTTTGCTCCGATTCTCACCAAACTTCACGCAAATATTCTTTAGGCTGAGTCTGAGCTCCAGGACCATGGATTAGTTTTAAAGCTTTCATTACACCCGACCAACGCCGGGCTATACTGCTAGTATGTATATATATATATATATGTGTGTGTGTGTGTAGGTAGGTAAATATGTATTCCATACTTGTAGTGTTGGTGACTAAATTGGCTCTTAACTCCATGTTCATATCAGCCCTGTAGGTTGAAAAATAAGAACTATCAAAATGCGAAGAACTACTGACGAGTCAACGTCTGATTAGAAGCGGTGTCTCAGTAAATCACTGTGGAATGGTAACAGCAAACCACCCCAGTATTAATACCAAGAAATATCATGCCGGCGGTCAATGAAAATATGACACCTAACGACGTAAAAGTGGTTACGTCTAATGAAAATAATTTCTCGTCCAGTAGGGAAAGACATGCGTAACAGGTGTCACCTGACCGTCATCCAGCGTCTGTTAACGGCGTAAAGTGGATATAACTGATCTCACAAAATATATAACTCTCGGGATATGGAACGTTATAATGCTGAATAACTGTGGCCGGCTGGAAAACGTAAGAGCTGTGATGATGATGCTAAACGTCAACATTTTAGGTGCACGTGAAACGAAAATGTTTCAGTGATAATCACAGGATTATATATGCAGGAGGCGAGAAAAATGAAAAGGAGTTCTATTGATACTGGATCAAGACATGAACAATGCGTTCTGTGATACAGCCACTTATTTGAAATAACTAATGTAGCTCAACTGAAAGGAAAGCTTTTTAATATATCTATTATAATAGTGTATGCACCGACAGTACAAAGTACAGAAAAAGAAAACAAACCTTTCTTTTCCATTCTAGACAACGCCAAAGCTCAGTGAAAGTCACAAAAAATTATAATAATCATGAGAGATCTGAATGCCAAAGCAAGCAAGAATAGGGGGAATAGCTTGCAAATTTGTATTAGGGAGCTGCAATGAACGTGGAGAAGAACTGGCTTTACTAGTGCACTGTGAATGACTTGGTAGTAGCCAACACCTGAATCTAAGAACATCCAAGACGATTAAAGACATGGAGAAACCAAGGAGGGGAAATTAAAAAAACAAATTGATTATATTACTATTAACAAGTTACTTAGAAATGCAGTTGTGCACGACAAAACCTATCCAAGTGCCGACTGCAGAAGCGGCCACCTTCCTGTTATATGTAAACTAACAATGAAACTTGAGAAACTAAAGAAGCCTAATGCACCACCCAAATTACAATTACAATACAAAATCTCTCCGAACGACCCGAACCTGAAAGAAATATATATGGGCAGTGAACACATGATGCGCGAGACAAAATGGAATCGGAAACTCGAAATGTGACACACAAAGAGAAACTTTATCAGCCAATGACGTCATCCCTAAGGGAAATGGACGTAGAAGCAAAATCGAATGGGTCACAAATGAGATTCTCAACATAATTCAAACGAAACAGAAAACAAAGCAAAGATATAGATCGAAATACAGATACAGAGATACATAGATAGTCGTAGATAAATATATGGAGAGATGGAAGCAGATATAGTCGGACAGAGAAAGAGAGAGAGAGAGACGAGAGAGATATACATTAGTTTAGATCACCTACGCACAACATCTATTCCTAACAATTTATATATCGTCAAAACTACACATAAACCAATATAAGATAATATCAAGATAATACTTTCAGTACAAATATATAACATGACTCGAGTTTATGTGCTGGATTATGAAAGTCCCTCATTTTGTGAGAAGTATTCATACAAATTTATGACGAGATTTCGGCAAATTCGTTTGTCTCTTGTAGTTTTCCTAATTCCTAAAACGAATGGCAGGTCGCAATATGTAGATGAATACTTAAAAAGTTCTACAATGGATGATGAAAATGATTATGCAAAAGTGAATTTTTTCGAAGCAAATTCAAATGCTTTAAAATGCTAAACATCTACACGGTGGATTTTGAGGCTGTACTTTTTTTAAAATACAAGACACTATTGTTTATTTTAGAATAGAATTGCTTTCTTACTAATATAAATGATACTTTTCGGTGAGAACTTTGAGATATTGGTTTGTACGAAACTTTTCAAATTATATTATTTTTATTTGTCTATATTTCTGAGATGTGGTAGTATTTACAATATTTAAATTATTCGAACTATTGTTTTCATCTTTGTTGCCATTTGTACGACGTTTCGGCCGTTGTATGCTCCGGCCTTAAGAACACATGGCCCAGAAGATATAGACATTGGTTAGTTCCTGACTAAACTCTTAGAGTTGTGAGTTCAATACCAGGCTACAGCAGTGGTGAACAAGTAACTTGAAAGGTTAGAGGGAGATAACTTATGACTTTCAATTGAGGTTTTACGCAAGGAAATGGAGTTCATATACCCCAGTGATTGTAATAAAGGTTTCTGTTCAAATTCTTAGCACCTGAAAAATTACGGGGCGTACAAATGGCAACAAAGATGAAGATAATAGTCCAAATAATGTAAATACTGTATAATATTTTTAATGTGCAGTCATAACAACCTTGCTGCAATCAACCGTATAATTCAAAAATGACCACGCGATTCCATTACACTTTAATTGTATAAGAAAAATAGGTTACCATTAAAATTCTTTTTTTCTTTTTCAAATCCAAATTTAATTTTTCACAATATATTAAACAGTGAAGAAAACATAATTTATTCTTTTTATATGCCACTCAGGGTATAGACAATCATGGCTCTCCACAAATCCCTGTCATTTGAGGCTCTTAATAGATTTTGTAGTTTTGTTATTTCTACTAAAACCTGTTCCCCATATATTTAACCAGTTATACCATGCATTGTTTTCTTCTGCCTCTCATGTATCAGATTTTCAAGGCCCTTTTTCCTCATTACATGCCCCAGATATTTAAATATCTCTTCCTTATGTTAAGTAAAAGTTTCCCTTTGGTTTTCATTTTTCACATATTCTGTTTAGGTATCCTCACTGTCTTTTTGTAGAAGGACATTTCTGTTGCTTCATGTCTCTTCTTTATTTTGAAGAGAGTGTCCAGCATTCACTACTATATAGGAGGACAGATATTACATAAAATTTCACTTCTTTCGTTAATACTCTGATTAGCTTTTAGAATACATCTTTGGCTACCCTAATCTGCCTTCAGATATCAATGTCGCACTTCCGCTACGATTTTAAAAGAAGGAACAAATCTAGATCGACATCTTTCAACATCTCGTCTTCAAATTTCTTCGGAAAAATTTTGTGTATTAAAAAAAAAAATGATAATCTTTTCACCCTTCGTAAGGGAGTACTATCCCTGGTGCGCTGGGGTCGGGGGTTACATGAGTAAAAAGCGGAAAGAAAGAGTATTTGTCTATATTTCTGAGAGGAGGTAGTATTTAGTGTATTTACATTAATCGAACTATTGTCCTCATCTTTGTTGATATTTGTACGACGTTTCGGCCGTTGTAGGCTCCAGCATTCTTCAGGTGCTAGGAATTTCGAATCGAAACTTTTATTACAAACACTGGGTTATATCATCCTCTTTCTTTGCGTAAATCTTCACTTGGAAGTTATGCGTTATCTCCCTCTAACCTTGCAGGTTAATTGTTCACCACTGCTGTAGCCTAGTATTGAAGTCACAACACTTTGAGTCAAGTCACAGGAACTAACCAACGTCTATACCCGCTGGGCCATGGATATAGACGTTGGTTAGTTCTTGTGACTTGACTCTTAGAGTCATGAGTTTAATACCAGGTTACAGAACAAGTAACTTGCAGGGTTAGAGGGAGATAGCTCATGACTTCCAAGTGAAGCTTTACGCAAAGAATGAGGATGATATAACCCAGTGTTTGTAATAAAGTGTTCGATCTAAAATTCCTAGCACCTGAAGAATGCCGGAGCATACAACGGCCGAAACGTCGTACAAATGTCAACAAAAATGAGGAAGTTAGTCCGAATAATATAAATACTGAAAAGAAAGAGGAACAAAGAGGTGGTGACGGAAAAACAATGAGGGAAAGACAGGAATACTTGTGTGCAAAATATTACATGGGAGTAGAACACGAAGAAAAAAAAATCTTGTTGCAAGAAAAAGATAAGAGAAAACCGGAATTAAGTAGATAAAAGCTAGCAATTGACGTTGTACGTAAACTCTTGGATATTGTGGTTATCAGGGAAGCAAGCATACGGAAAGGGGTTCCATAGTCGGCAAGTGCGAGAAAAGAAACTGAGTAGACGTGGCAGTAACATTTGAATGTTTTGACTGTAAACGGATGGGACCTATTTTTCAATCTAGTAGATAGAGTAAATTCGTGTAAAGAAGGCACCATGGAGATAAGTTCGTCAGAGCAGAAGCAGTAAAAATACTTGTAGAAATAGCAGAGGAAAACCTCATCCCGTCGGTGAGAAAGTAACTGAGGTCAATCTAGAAAATCGAGATGGATTGCATTGCAGATCCTCCTTTGAACTTTGCGAGTATCACGAGACGAATAGCAGGAGCACCCGACCAGATATAGCAATAGTGTTCAAGTCAATAGATTTTTATATGTGCAAGATGGATTCTGACGAGAAAAACATCTTAACTCGACACAGTGACCCGACTTTCGTAGCAGTAGCTGTAAGTATTGATACGATATATTTGATCTATTTGAAGTCGACTGAGAGAGTGAGAGCGAGAAAGCACAGTGTATTGAATTCTGAGAGTCTAGTGAGATCCATATTCATGAGTATAGAGGTCAAAGGAGAGCAGCTTTATTTTGGAAGCATTACAATTTATGAGCCATTTGCTACCCGAATCTACCACAGATTAGAGGTCCTTTTCAAGTGCAGCAGTAAGGGTTACTTTGACCGCCATGGCAGATTTCTTATTGAGACGAAAGTAAATTCTGATGTTCTCAGTGTAGATGTCTACTTGTGAATTGATTTTATCAGGAATAAACATCAGGAAAAGCGTAAGATCTAGGATAGAGCTTTGAGAAACACCCAGATTCGTGTGATAGGATTTGGAAGCATGCCCATTCAATACGACCATCGTTGCGCAACTTGACATGGACGATTGGATTATATCAAACAAGCGTTCATTTATGCCCTGTAGCTTGCACAGAAATCCAGCATGTCAAACGCCTTGGAAATCTCCAGGGCAATAGCTCCAGCCTAGCCGTTCTTATCGGGAGCCTGGTGTATGTATTTGGTGATGGTCGTTAGCATATCAGCAGTAGACCTGGTAAAGTGGAAGTCATACTGTTTGTCAAAGAATAAGTTGTGGAATGTGAGATGCTGAACCATTTCAACATTAATAATAGCGTCAAACATTTTGATAGAAATTGGTAGGAGCCTGATAAGGCGATAATTAGTGGAATCTGAGTGTTCTCCAGAGTTTTTAAAGGAAGGAGATACAAAGAAAGACGACAAACAAGCAGGAAAACCAGAAAGTCAGTAGTTGTAGAGTTTACAGAGGACACGGGGAGTTCAGGGGGGATATTTTTTAGGACGAAAACTGGGATGCATTCACCTTCATTTGATTTATGGGGGTCAAGTTTAGAAATTATGAAAGAGAGAGAGAGAGAGAGAGAGAGAGAGAGAGAGAGAGAGAGAGAGAGAGAGGACTATGCTTATGTCACTCAGCTGATCCTCAGTTCTAGGTGAGAAATCGGCTGTGGCTAATCCAGACTAGTTAAAAGCAAAGAACTCTACCTTGTCCGATGTGAGGAACTCAAATTTATTGGCTAAAGGAAATAGATATTTTGCTGTTTAACACAGTTTGCATAGCCACCAGTAATCTTTCGAACCAAATGTGCAGAATACTTTCTACTGATTCATTCTATCAACTAACAACAGCTTAGCATAATTTACGACTCTTGCATGCATTACGAGCAGAGACTAAAGGGCGCTTATAATATTCAAACACGTCGTTCCCTTAAAGCCAGAAAAAAATGATTCCTGTAGGCAATGTGCCCCGAGCAAGTATGACACTATTTCCCGCTGGTATATTTGTTTTTGTCTGGTTTAATACAACGGAGAGAGAGAAATTAATATTAGTGATATTATTAGTTATTTTTTATTGCAATTCGCGATGTGAGCTTATGTAAAAAAATACTATTTTAATACTATCATATACTTGTAAAATCCGGGGAGTAGAAAAATTAGCTATTTTAATACTATCATGTACTTGTAAAATCCGGGGAATATAAAAATTAGCTAACAGAGAGAAAGAAAGAAATATAAATTATTCTTCTTTCGTGTTCGAAGCGAATTTGTTTTGGGCAAGCTAAAATTTTGAAAGTAGCCATAACAAAATGCGGTTAGGTAGGGGTCAAATCCTCATTAGTTGTTCTGGAGAACAGAAAATTGTGGAAATTGAAAAATCTAAATATGATGTAATCGAAAGATGGAAGACAAAAAGACATTACGTCATGTGAGCTGTTAATATTTCATTCGTCGAACCATAGCTCCCCGCAAATCGTGTGGGTGGAAAATAATCTTAGTGGTTAAAAACTATGAGTCAGCTGAATCCCCCGAGAGGACTGGGGATGGTTATAAAAATCCGGACTCGGCGAGGAAAAGTAGTAGTTGTTGGCTGGAGTGTAGTTTTTGTGGGTCGAAATGTAACGACTGTGGAAAAGGGTTCCCAGCTGGGGAGCTATGATCCACGGCTGATCGCCTACCACAGAACTTATAGCTAAAGAGTTCATATCGAATGAAGCCTGCTGCCGATTAACTTAAAGAGTTAATGTTGAATAATGCGCCTTCGATAGGAATCTCGAAAGAACGTTGTTGTTTTTTTTAAATTATGGCAGAATTGAAATTTCTGATTCCTCGTACGCTCTACTCCGGTAAACTCTGTTAAACTCCGATAAGGACTCAAAAGAACTTTGTCGTTTTAGCAGTTGCATAGAGAATGGGCAATCCTGATTATAGAGAATATTTTAAAAGACTTTCATAAAAAATTTAATGAATACGTGAAAAGACTTTAATGAAAATTTGAAGGGCTCTGTTTACTTTAACGAAACTTAGAAAAGACATTTTAATTGGGGATTGAAAGCTCTGATATTTTTAAACGAACTCTCTCTCTCCGTTGTAAACTGGCTTTCCGACAACTGCATCATCTGCTCCTGTGACTAATAATTGTATTTTTTATAAGGACATTTTTCGTGACTCTCCAGATGTGTTTGACCTTATTCATTTAATTAATTAATTTTTTGGGTACTGTGTTTAGTTTTAACCATAAGTGTACACAAATGTCCAGTCTGGATTTGGTACAGCTACTGGATTTGCACAACACGACTTTCTGAGATCAAATCGCAACGTGGGCAGTGGTCCGTTGTTGTCTTGAGGACCAACTTCTGTGACGAGGTCATCACGGCCTGCAACTGCGGCCCGAAAGCGTCGACATAACTGGTACCGTTTCGACGTCATTGCAACGGGGTTCGTTCCCGAACCAGCGAGCGACCGAACCAACCGGCCAGCCGGGTGGCAGTGTCACAATTGGTCCCGTCACGACCGTCGACGAGAACGAACGTCACAACCAGCCAGCCCAGCCCCGGGCAAAAGAGTGTCACACAAAAACAAGAGATCCAAGGGGATTAATGAAGTTTAAGTCGGAACTTCCTGGCTGGGATGAAAGTATCGATACCAGTTTTCACCCAGGAAGAGATCTCAGAGGCGCAGTCTTCAAGCAGGAATCGGAACATTTTGTTTCAAGGAACATCAGAAAGAAAATCGCGGAACCACTCGCAGTCTGATCTTTGATAGCAGTAAGATATTTTGCTGGTAGGAGGTTCATGTGGAGATGGAGAAAGGAAAGAAATATTAACGGAAACCACAGTATCATCAGATTTGCCAAGAGGGCAGAGCAGCATAGCATGAAGTCAAGGGTAGAAGTAAAGTATAGACCGAGCAGGGAAGCGCGTCTTTCAGGGATACTGTGGAAGCGTGTGGGGAAATCCACCACTTGTGTGAAAGATTGAGATATAAATGACAGAGTTTACAGTCTCTTGGAATAGTGGACATTGAAATCACAGAACAAATATATTCGCGAACAGGTGATAGGAAAAGTCCTTATGCATATTATCAGACATACTGTCTAGCAAAAGTCTTTCTTTAAGAGGGAAATGTATCCAGAGTATAGAATTGTAGAATAAATTGTAGGGTTAGTTTCGCAGAGTACTAAGATGTTTGAGGACATTTTGTGGAGGAAAGGCTACACACTGCAAAAGTTAGTACGTATATCACGGATGTCAGAAAAGAAATCTAATTTAATATCGTATTTTTTATCATATATTTCGACTACTGGCGTGTGTTTACATTGTATATAACACGCTAAAATCCGCCTTCCCCTACCGAGCGCCCATAGCTCAGAGGTAGAATAAAAGAGGAAAACAGAGCGTGAAATACATTATGCGTTTGAAGAAATGGATGGCATAGAAGGATTTGGGAGAAATAGCAAGATAATCTATTAAGAGCTAAAATGGAAAGAAGATATATAGGGTATGATCGTTTATGTCATATAAAAAAGAGATCGGCGCAAGGTCTCGTCATTTTCCAATTGAAATGGTTTAATATAACCGTAAAGTCTATGTTAACAGTTTCTCCTATCTCAGTTCTTATGAAAATATTTTCATGTTTCTTTCTTCCAAGGCCATTTTTGAATTTGAAATTTTGAAGACAATATCAATCGTTATCTTTTGTCTTAATTCTTATTCTTTTGTTCCTTTTCATTTACAGGAATGTTTTCTCATTTTATGTTACACTCAGTAACCCCTTACGTTCTAGTGGCTTTATTGCCTTGGTTGAAATGAAATGATAAAAAAGTGTCGTTTTGTAGCAAAATTCTGGTACTAAGTAAACCTGTGCAGAAACTTTGAGAACTTATAGATCTTTCATTTATATGCATTCCAATTAATGACGACATAACGCAACAATTATTTCATAGAAAAAGTAACGTTACGAAATAATCAATTCTTCATTCTTTATTTAAGAAATAAAAGAAAAAAATCAATGAATTTAAATAAATCTACGATAATCGGATTAGTTTCATAATAGCTAATTCGGTTCGGCCGAATTGAATAAATACACCCTGGTGCAAATTAATTGAAACAACACTTTTAGTTTCCTTCCTTTCATCACACGATCAGTTTTAGACCTACTAGAATACCAGGGTGTAATCAGTTTCTACTTTTTTCCTCAGATTACGTAATTTGCCGTGGTGTGCAGTAATATGATGTATACGATGAAATTTATTTAGCCGTGAAAAATATTTCTTCATCCGTGATTGCATCAGATTTTTTTCACACTGTGTCATTATTGTCTCGACTGTCGTTTAGTTGTCCTACGTCCATTGTCTGCAATGTACGTTTCTCCAAAGAGGCGTGCGAAAATTGTAACGCTGCACAAACTCACTGGCGAGCCTTACAGAGTGATCTCGGATATTATTGGTGTCAGCCTTTCAACTATCAGTCTCGTCATCAAGACAAAAAAACCAAATAGGTCCATCAGTCCAAATAGAAAATGATAATGCGGTCGGAAAAGTAAGAAAAAAAAAACGCCAAGAGACGACGTGTAGGTGATCAGGCTAAGTGTGAAAGATTTTAGGAAGACATTATTCGTTTTGTTTCATTTAATTTGCACAAGGGTGTATGTCTGAAGCTGTAGATATTTCGATGCAGTGTAATGTTAGGAAGCTTGTCTAGATAGACAATTTACTAATGAAAATCAAGTTCGTTCCTCACTGGGTGCTATATACTTTCAGCCGTTTACCACACGTAAACAACGATGAGAAACACACCATACCTGAAGGCGCACTGAACACTATTCAGGCTAGTTCATCAGATTTGATTAACAGAAAAAATATTTCAGGTTAGGATAGTTTTTTTATAAAACTTTATTTCAGTCTGAAAAACGTCCCATAAAAATCTTCAAAGGCAATTTTAAATTTTAACTATCGATTGGAAACCCTTTCCGTTCTGGATCTCTTACTCCTTAATTCCTCAGTTCCTTTGAAGACAGTTTAAGGGTTCTAATTCTGATAATTTGACAGGAATTTGGCAAGTCGGATATTCAAATTACATTTAAATACAAGCAACAATTTTTCTGATTTCATCAGGTAATCATGTAATCAAGAAAGGAACAAATGAAATTCCTATCAGCAGTTTGCGATTTTCTTTGAAAACTCTAAAATTATTCAATACTAAATCAAATAGATTTAATTCTTTCTGTAACTATGAATGTTTTAAACTTCTTTCACTTTCACATTTTATGGTGAAGTAAAAATTGTAATATATATTATTTCATTCAAGAAATACGGATATTTAATAAAACAGTTTAAAACTATCTTTTCTGAAACAAAGTGACGGAGAATTTAAACAGTAATCAAAAAAATAAACTTAAAAGACGCTCTGGCTTTTAAGGTATTTTATTTTCTGTCCAAACTTTGACTCATTTTAAGATTTTTCCTCTGGGGAATTTTTAATTTTATTTTAAAATACTATTATTACGAAGTATAATTCGTTAACTTGCCTCCAGATGCAAATAATATGTTAGCAAATCACTAATTATGGTTAGAACTCGCTCAGTAATCACGAAGTTTTCATTTTCGTTTTTTTATTATTACAAGGGAGTGATGAATATGCCTGGCATGCAAAAGAATGGATAAAATAATATAAACATGATGTTTGAAAACACGAAATCTGGTGATGTGATGTCGCTTCTAAATACAAGGGTTAGTCAAACACTAATGCCTGCTCGCTAAGCACAACCTATTTAATAGTAGAACAGAAAGCACGCTACAATGAAGTTTCAAAATTTAAAACACTCTTTGTTTTATATTTGTATGAAAGTCCTTCAAGCACCAATGTAAGTTCTTCAATTAAAGCAATTAAAAATAAAAGAAAACTCAGTAAAAATTATTAATCGTATAAGTGACCAACATTTTTCTTTTCATGACTGATACTATCGATACTAATCTCCAGGAGAGTCATTCATTGGGCTTACTTGGGTGAACATTCCCCGCTGACATTAGAAAAACAATCCAAACCCCTTAGCGTGACAGGAGTGATATATATGAATATAAGCGTATTTCATAACATATATATATAGTTTAATATTACTAGACATTATAAAAACGATGAAACCGGTTTCGCTCCACCTCTTACGATGTAGCCTTAAAAGAAGCAGCGAAGCTGGTTGCTTCGTTTTTATAATGCCTAGTAATATTAAACTACACACATTTATTTAAATATATAAAAAGAAAGCACTAGGTAAGAGGTTTAATAACTGATAATAAAGAGTATGAAATGAGCTGACGCTGTCTAGTTATTGTTATCCTCTATGAGCGTAACAGGATATATATATATATATATATATATATATATATATATATAGTATTTGTCTCTCACTATATATGTATATATATATATATATATATATATATATATTTAAATAAATGTGTGTAGTTTAATATTACTAGGCATTATAAAAATGATGTAACCGGTTTCTCTTCCGCTCTCTTGATGTGGCCTGAAAAGAAGGAACGAAACTGGTTGCTTCGTTTTTAGAATGTCTAGTAATATCAAGCTACACACTTATTTGGATAGCTAAATTTTGTACCTATAAAAATATCTTATATATATATATATATATATATATATATATATTCAATCCTGGGTAAAAAAAGCAATCGGAGTCTAACCGTACTGATAAGCTGTGATACGGCGAAACAGATCTGTCTGCGGATGACAATATATATATATATATATATATATATATATATATATTGTAAAAATATACTCAGTTATAATCTGAGATTAAGCACAGAATGGTTAAATAAAAAATAAAGACAAGAGAAAAACTGTATTTTAAATCGTCTACGCGTTTCGTCCTGTGATGGGCTTTATCAAGGCAAAATGACGAAATGTGCTTTATTCTAAATTACGTATCTATAAACAAACACTTTTTTAGTGAATTTGCACTACACATGAAAGAATTCTAAAACAGACTAACAAACGAAATAAACAGTTAAAAAAACGGTCAAATTTCTTTCATTTTAATATCTCGTGAGTTTGCACTACACATGAAGAAATTCTAAAAACTAAAATATTCTGTTAATCTTTTGAAATGATTTGTGAGCGTCTTTGTGGTTGCCAACACAGTTTGTTTATAGATACGTAATTTAGAATAAAGCTCATTTCGTCTTTTTGCCTTGATAAAGTCCATCACAGGACGAAACACGTATACGATTTAAAATGCAGTTTTCCTCTTGTCTTTATTTTATTTAACCATATATATATATATAAATCCCTAATCGAAAACATAGTTCTTGCAAAAAGAAATTAGGCACAGCTGAAAAGAAAAGTCTCGTTGTTGTCTTCCTCTATGAGCGTAACAGGATATATATATATAGTATTTGCTTCTTATATATATATATATATATATATATATATATATTTGTCTTTCACTATACATATATTTGTCTTTCACTATATATATATATTTATATATATAGTGAAAGACAAATTTATATATATATATATATATATATATATATATACATATATATATATAGTGAGAGAGAAATACACAACGCTATTATAATAGAAAGGATAAATAAAAACCTAATACC
This sequence comes from Ascarosepion bandense, assembly GCA_037127315.1. Taxonomy (NCBI): domain Eukaryota; kingdom Metazoa; phylum Mollusca; class Cephalopoda; order Sepiida; family Sepiidae; genus Ascarosepion; species Ascarosepion bandense. The sequence goes on from JBBBDQ010000269.1 coordinate 1,820,196, forward strand.
TTTAGAGTTGTGTAAATTCCCCTTTAAACGTTGCTATGTGCAAACATCTAGCTGTGTTCTTAGTTGTGAGCGAGTTGATTCTTTTATCTGGTCATCAATGGAGAACAACTGAGTGTCTCCTTCCCGAGCTGAAATAGATGAAAGTCTGAGAGTGCACGGTTAGGAGTGCAGAGTGTTCTGTATAATGTTTGATCATTTGCTCAGAATTAGCAAAGTGGCTAGTGACATAATCTTTTTTAAAGATCTCTTAGTGAAAACCATTATCAATACTGGTGCCAATATTTAACTGTTTAATATAATGGAGTTAGAAGCTGACTAAAATGCAGATGCGTGTGAATTCAAACCTAGAAAATACCTTTTTTTTTTCATCAATTGCAACTTGTTACTTTGTTCGGACTGTTGTCCTCGTCGTTATTGCAATATTCCCGATGTAACAGTCGTCGTATGATCCGTCCTTACGGATATATTTCGAATTCCCCAAGAACACACTGCCCAGTGAATAAAAGCGTTGATAGTTTCATTCAAATGTACTTCACCCAAAGAGTTCTGAGTTCAATCAGTCAGTTAAGTTCCATACGTGATACACGCTTGGGCGATCATGTCTCGAAAGAGACATGACTGACTGGGCAGATGATTATCCCGCAGTAGGTTGACATTACTTTCTGCGGTACACTGGTTGCCGACCAAGACTATAGAACCCAATCTGTCCTGTTATTTAACCCATAACTGGAGGAAAGAAACGGATTAATACCTTTCCCATAGGTATTTTGCGCGTAAGTGAATACAATGGATTCAACTGGAATTCGAACTTGGCTCCTCGGTTTCTCGTTACGAGCTGATATCCACTGCACCACAACGCGCATGTTTCTATTAGGAAAGTATAAAACTAGATTTTTATATTAAAAATACTAGCAATATATTTTAATAAAAAATACCTGGAATAATTTTAAATCACGACATTAATTCTTTACAAAAATCTGTCACTGAAACCCGGCCTACAAACTGGTTACTTACAAAAGTATGTATTCTATTCGTACGAATCTAGTCTTAAAACTTTATTGGCATTAAATAACCCATCGAGATTGATATGCTGTAAAGCAAAACGAATCAATCAAACCATCTAAAAATCTTGCTAGTATTAAATAAACCACTGAGTTAGATATGCAATAAAACCAAATAAAACAAATCTTTAGTTTCAGTTTTAGCTTTAAAACACAAACTGCTTATGATGTTTCATATCACTAAAGTTGAATATTTAAAACCTTTTAATAAGATGGAAATATATTTTTTTCTGGGTAAGTTGTTAGTTAATTTTGCTCTCTACTGTAGTATTTGAAAGGGGAAAACTTTCACTGGAGTTGCTTATATAAAAGGCAACACATTTCTTTTTCATTCTATCAAAGTTGCGTTACGGTTGACAGTTTTGGAGGACGTATAAATAAATTATGTATATGAGAAGCAACAATTACTGAATGAATCCATAGCCCAGAGGCCTTGTTTTTCAGCAGCTTTTAAGGAAATGAAAGTTTCTCATTTTGTTTCAAGCGATGTCACATTGATAAAAACAAAAGAAACAGTCATTTTGTCTGAAGAAGTAATTACTCTGACCAACAAAATGAAGTTTCTATAATATTCCTGTAACGTAATACAGAGGTTGAAAAAATGTACCTTTTGTAAACTCCCATAACGCGTCCATTATGTTAATTTTTAACAATGAAAGCAATGCAATGTAATGTTACAGGGCAATGTTACATTAACAGAAAATGGAGAATGAACTGCAGGAAGATATCAAAACAACGTATTCATCTAAATGTTGGTCTATGATGTCGTGCTGGACGCTCTTCTCATCCCAGAATTTATCTTACATAGATATAAGGCTACCATTCGTCGATGCTTTAGAATATTGTTGGTGCTTCTGCTATTTATCTAGAGCTACTTGACAAAATCGAAAGAATAACCAGCAATTTTATTATCTCCTTTCTGGCCTCTCGGTTTCAGACATTTTCCACCGCTTTGTAGTATGTCTCCGCTTAATTTTTCTGTAAATACTTTCATAGTAATTGTTAGGATGAGCTATTCGTTTCGTAAAGTTTGGTGGGTCTGTGTGTAATCATGCCAACTTAATTTTAATAGTCAATGTCCTCTTAGATAGGAAATTGGTGTTATAAAAGACGTCCTTACGAGAGCGTAGAAGAATTCATCTTACCCGTTTTTCTACAAATAACTTTATAACGCAAAAGAAATGAGAAGATTCACGTTTCATCTCTCGGACCATAGTTCAATTCGATCTCATTTAAACACACATTGGAGTCCTACCAAACTTTATCCGTTACATACCCATTAATAATACAAATATAACAGCATTTTCCATGTGCCAGAAATGGCTAAATGTAATGAAAACGCTATTAATAAAAAAAAGAAAAAGTAACCAATAATAATATCAACTAAAAAGACGGCAAAAGTGTGCACATTGTTTTCGGAATATAAAACCATTCACATGAATCTACACACATACATAAATTCTATGCATATTTAGTTAGACATAAAATAAAATTCTTGATATTGGCTAAAAGTATAGCTCAAAGCGCTCGGAAAAAATAAAATATTTCCATTTTTTATATGATTTATGCTCTGAAAAGAAGAAAAGATCACATTAACTTAACCAGAATACACTGACTCTTTTTAATGAAACCCATATAAAAGAGAGACTGCTGCCAAAATACACACAAACACAGACAAACACACACGTACACATGTGTGTGTGTATGAAGAAAACTAATCTAACGTTATAATTATCCAGGGTTGATGTTTCACCCACGGAAATAAACAAAGTTAAAATAAATTTGGTAAAACGATAGAGATTACACCTTTAGATGAGCGCCTCTCTACTATGGTGGAATAATGGATACTGGATGAGATTGGAGAGCACAGTTCGAAATCCAGTCAAGTTCATGACATTCATTTACGTGCTAATAGTAATTGGGAAAATATGAATCCAGCTCTTATCCTCAATGGGTAAATAGCAAGAATAAATAGGCCTTAATTGGAGTCTAGTCTAGAAGTGGGAAACTTAATTCAAAGCGGATGACTCCAAACAAAATCAACTACACCAAGCTATGGTATATTTAATGCCAAAATCTAAATATTTTGAACACAATTTTATGGCTTGAAAATCTTGATCTGACAATCTAGAGAACTGCTGAAGTATATCTCTATTATGCAATCACAAACCGATTGTGGCAAGGATTTCTAGCCATCCACATTTTTAACTTTAAAGTCGTTCTATGTGTTAAGGTTTCGTTGAAAAACATATCATGCATCTTTAAATGATGCTTGCATTGAGTTTTGTTAATATCGCTTCCGTATGCGACAGAACGGATAATAGCGATACTGACCAGAAACTAAATATACAGCCCCCTTTCTGGAGCGTAAACACAACTTTTCTTCCGCAAGGAAGCTTTTCCTTTTCTTCTAGAATTGGCATTAACTCTATTGACCGACCGCTTTCGCGTGCTTACCCCAAATGCAGCTCCTACATAAGCAGTCATTCATGTGAATGTTTGCGTTATTTTAGCTCTCCAGAAACAGATTCTATGACATCTTAGTCAGCGTGCAAATAGAGCAGCCAGTTTAAGTTTAAGATCCTTGGAATTGCAACATTTCAACAATTGAAATAGAAAATGTTTAACTGTTTCTTGTATAATTTGAACACACATAACCATTATCTGTAGCGTGAAAAGTGACAAGAAGCACACCGTGGGACTTTAGGTATAATTAGGTATAGGAGCTTTTTATTGCATCACGCTGACTTGTGCATTATTGCTAAAAGCCCTCAAAAAATCTTTAAATAATTAGAACCAATCATCAAAAGAAAACATTGATTTACGACAAAAAACTAAGGTGAGTTTCTCTTACACATCTAATGGCACGTGAAACGTCTTTAAGGCAAATTAGGCAGTGCAAAAAATATGAAGAACGTGAGATTCTATTTTTATTTGTTTTTAAGAATGTAAAAAATAGAATTGTTTCTTTGTCAAAATCAAGGTTACGCAAAGAATCCACGTAAACATTTCTTAACATACAATTATCAAGTACAGTAAATACTTCTTGAACTTCTTTATGTGCCGTGTTCCTTCAGGACGTAGGTGATCATGGACTTCTGTCTCTTGTCGCTCTCAAACTTTCTAATCTTGTTATCTCTCCCAAACCCAGCTTTGCCATCCATTTGCTCAAGTCTATTTAGTTGGTCTCGCGCTGCTTTCCTCAGTATCCCTTTTCTCTATCCGTCCTGTGGGTATTAAATTCTCTAGGCCCTGCTTCCTCAGAAAACTTCCAAGAAAACTCATCTTCCTCTACCTTATATGAACTCTGAGTTTTCTCTTCGTTTCCAACATCTCGTCATTATTCACGTGCTCAGTCCATGGTATCCTCAGCATCCTTCTGTAACACCACATTTATGCTACCTCAAGCCTCTCTTTCATCCTTGAGAAGACCGTCTAACATTCACTGCGATACAGAAGAAAGACATCACATGCTTCCCAGATATTCAAATTTCTTTAATTGTTTTATTTTAGATTTTCCAACCTGTAGTTGGCATTTTAGGGTTTTCTTTTTGCTGATGACCACACATTTAGTTTTCTTGAAGTTTATGCTTCGTCGTTTTTTCTCGCTTTCTCTTGCTACCTTCTGTAGGAGATCCTGCATTTTCCTTTCCGTGTCTGATATCAGAACTGTTTCATCTGCGCATCTTACATTGTGAGATTGTGGCGACCAATAACGAATCGTGGCAAGGGTTTTATTTCCCTCAGAAATGTTTCGCTGTATAAGTTGAGTATTTGAGTTTTGTTTAATAGCATATCAACCTCTGTGGGTTATTTAAAGCCAAAAGATCGTATTTTAAGGTATCTTTTTAATGCTTGATTATAGCGAGAAGGTTGGTTTAGTCAGATTTTAATAACATTTTTTTTTAGTTTTGTATTCAAAAATGTATTCCTGGTAATAATTTTTCCTTCAAAAATGTATTGTTGGTAATATTATTTAATTAAAAACATATATTTTTCTATAAAATTATATTTCTATGTATATATTTCTATAAAAAGTCTATTTTTATACTTTCATGGTGTTTTGACCCCATTGTGCGGGTTAATTATTTGCCCATAGTTGGGACACTAACAGGTGCTACCACTTCGAGTCAGGGTGGACCTGGAAACAACAAGCAATTAAGAGGTGGTGCCATTCTCCTCACATCTTTCCAATCCGAAGCCTTGCTGCAGATGCAGTTTACCGTCATACACAGGACACGCTGTATAAGTGAAATAAATCCTGTGAGAAAACACATCTTTGTCTTGCGCCCCTTTCTATTTTGGTATACCTGCTGAATTCACTTCCTATCCGTAAGCAAGCGGTTTGCTGCCAATATATATTCTGAATCATCTTAACGTCTTTTCCGAAAATGTCGAGGGTGTCAGGCATCTCTATCAAGTATTTGTGCCGTACTTTATCAAATGCAAAATATTTTCAATTTTAGGTGTAAAATTTTACAATTCCGAGCTAACTTTGAACTTTTAACTATATGCGGTAATCAAAGGTATTCGTTCAATTTCCGATGCACACTTTTATTACGAATAAAATGAATAACAATTTAATGGTAACAGTCCTAACAACATGTCAATAAATTCAGATGTGTGTCCGTTTTAACTAGATATCCACAAAATTATAAATATACTACTGAGTGTTATCAAAATAGCGACTAGAAAGTTGATCCTTCCAATGGTATTAGTTTAAAAGAACTCCTAATTCGGTTGCTGGAAGAATATCCCCAACGTTTGGTGGAAGGGAAAATTAGAAATGACACTGCTCAAATTGGTTTAGATAGACATCAAGCAAAATGGAGTCGCTCGAACATGCATATCAAAACAAATATCCACTAAATATCTATGGCGACAAACGGGGGACTTGTTTGAAGTGAGTTGAATTCAACACATGTCAAATATATTCAGGTGTAACATCCTCATTATTTCGTATTCTATGTATAAGAAAGAAGTTCCATTCTACTTTATTGATCAGAAACCCCAAAAGTGGATGATTCCTGATCATTACAATTATGTCTTTGGTCAATGAAGACATGACTTTAATAATCAGGAATCATCCTCTTTTATCCTATATATCATTGCAAGTTACACATCCTCTTTTATCCTATATATCATTGCAATGCACACATTCTTATTAACATCTTTTCAACCATTTTTTTTTTAATCATCTCACCCCAAGCAAGGCATTCCACTGCCACTATTGCGCATGGGGCTACATAGGGGAAGGTAAAGAGGAGTGGATAGACATAGGGAATGTCAGGAGAAAGGTGACAGATGAGTAAGGATAGCGAGGATGAGGGTCGGGCAGATGGGAAGAGTGCTTGATAGAATGGGAGCAGGTTAGTGTGTTAGGAGGTGTGTATTGACCTTACATTTAAACTCCTGGAGATTGTAGCCGTCGGGGAAGCAATCGTTTGGAAGAGAATTCCACAGTCGGGAAGTGCGAGGAAAGAAACTGTTGGAGTAGAAGTTACGGCTGCATTTTATCGGTTTCACTGTAAAAGGGTGGGATCTAGTTGCTAATCTAGTATCTCGTGCAAATTCGTATTTAGGGGGCACCAGTGATCTAAGTTCATCGGAGCAGAAGCCGTGAAAGTATTTATAGAAGAGACACCATATTCAATAACACTATTTGGAGTGGCTTTTGAACCTTGTATTTGGTGAAAAGAGATTAAAACAAATTCTACAGTCTTGTTTTGGGGAAAAGCACATGCCATGTAAACCAGGAGGATAAATAACTGATTATAAAAGGGGTAAAAAACTGAATGAACGATCAATGTAGAAAGCACCAACGCAAACCTATTTATAGTGCCTTAGTACGACACAAATAATCAATGAAGATTAAATCAATTGTAATTATAATGGTAAACAGAAATAATTTGGGAGTCGTTATTCTATTGTGAGACCCCCCCCCCCCCAAATAATCGCTTGTTTATAAGTAGAAATTAATTTAAAAGACTTGTAAGCGCAATTATCAGTTTCAAGTGAGGGAAATCGTCAGGTACGCTTCATACCTCTCGGATTTTTTTCTGCAAAAAGTGACGAGATCATAAAATCCACTGCTTGATCGCGAGTCCTCTTAGATGGATTTTAATACTATTTTATCACTGTCTGGTTGGCACTGTGCTGTTTTTTTTTAAACCGAAGTTAATATATATCAAGTTGGTCTTTTCACACACATGCACGCACACGCACACGCACAAGAAAAAATAACGTGTTTTTCAAAAATGTATAATCATATTTACAGCATATAACTCAGGTAAATTTTTTTTTCAAATTTATGTGTCAGTATTAATAATGTCATCCAGGATTACTGGAAGTATGAAAATGCAGTTTAAGATCAAAAGGTAATATCGGAAAAAAAATAATTCAGATCTACTCATGTCGCTTACAATCTCACAAATTAGAGGTTTAAACATGGTACTGTTAACGATGTGCGCAATAATCATTTAGGAATATCCTCAAGCTCAATGAAGGGAGAAATATTGATAAAGCGTTTTCACAGAAATCCGAGAAACCTATTGAAATATTGATTACTGACTGCGATTCTACCTCGTCGTGTCGTCAGCAATGTCAGAAACATAACGAATATCAATTTGAAAACATGCAATGACAAAAACCCAAGAGCATGCTTTTCTAATAAACACTGTTATCATATTCATTATTTTAATTCAGTTAAGTGCCATACGTGAAATACGCTTGGGCGGTCATGTCTCGAAAAAGACATGACTGACTGGGCAGAAGATTATCCCGCAATAGGTTGCTATTGCTTTCTTCGTTAGACTGGTGGTCAGCCAAGGCTATAGAACCTAATCTGTCCTGTTATTTAACCCATAACTGGAAGGAAGAGACAGATTAATACCTTTCCCAAGGGTATTTGCGCGTAAGTGAATGCAATGAATTCAATTGGAATTCGAACTTATTTTAATTAGATACCGTTAATTCTAGTTACTTGACTTATTTCTTGAGAAAACTTCAAAAATATTCGTACATTTATAGAAACCACACACACACACACACACACACACACACACACACACACACACACACATATATATATATATATATATATATATACACTACCGGCCATAATTATTAGTTAAAAAAAAATGATATATTTCATACTATTTTTAGTATTTATTGTCAAGTGGATAATTCTAAATGAAAATAGAATAGTACTTTTGTTATCATTACTTTGCAATATTTTACAAAGTAGCCAGAAAGACTTTGCTTCGGGTAGCCAATAAGAGAAGAGACTTGCATGGGGAAGAGAGCACAAAAAATGGACACTAGAACAGTTCATTTGATGCACATGTTATTGTGCAGTATTAACAAAAGAACAATTCAATTTTCATTTAGAATTTTCCACTTGGTAATAAATACTAAAAAATAGGATGAAATATATCATTTTTTTCATACTGGGTTGGCCTAATAATTAAGGCCGGTAGTGTGTGTGTGTATATATATATATATATATATATATATATATATATATATATATATATATATATATACATATATTGTATCGCCGAGCTGGAAGGACGATATCCTGATGATGTGTGCTGAGTATCTACAGCATAATATCCGTGCTAATGGACATAGTAATACAAATAAGACAAACACTATGAAGACAGATCAACAAATAGTAGAAAGAGAAGGGATTATGTCGTTAGAATCGCAGTGAGCACATTCCGATATAATCGTCAATGACACTAAGGATTATTTACAGCCTCTCAACGTGCACAAGATCATAAAGTAGATGCGGCACAAGGCCAATTATCGTGGGTAAAACCGGGTCTGTAAGACCAGACAAAAATTTTTGCTTGCTTTTCCCCAGACGAGACAATCCTTCAACGGAGCACAGTCGTTCTCAGACTATCAATGACAGCTCGAAATCCCAAACTGTTATTAGTGTTATTAGTCTTTATTTTTATAACTAACTCGGTCCACAGAGCTTTCCATTCTTGAGAGCGTCAGAAGGTTGTTAGCTGCTCTACAACAAAATATGTGTGTTATTAGTCTTTATTTTTATAACTAACTCGGTCCACAGAGCATTCCATTCTTGAGAGCGTCAGAAGGTTGTTAGCTGCTCTCCAACTAAATATATGTGTGTGTAAATATTAGTGCGTGCCTGTCATCTCCCACTAACATTGATTCGTTCGGAATTGGGGGCTGTTATCACATTAAGATAAAGTCAGATACGCTTTCGTTCAGTCTTGTTTATTTTTTGGAAATGTGCGTTAGTTAAGACAAGTTCTTTTTCTTTAAAACTGGGGCATGTCTCTAAAGTGTGGCATCAGTGAAACTTTGGTAATTCAAAAATTTAGCTTATATTTTAATTTCTCAGGCCTCATTCTCACATTTTCTCGTGGGAATTCTTAAAACAACTTTTTATAGTAAGGTATTTCTTACCTAGAATAATGTAATAAAAACATTGCTACATTCTTGTGACTATAATGTTGTGTAGAGTATATGTCCATAGTTAAGTATAATAGGGAGAAATGCCTCCAATTACAAAATTTCAATTAAACAATAAAAGATAAAGAAAAGTACAGGACAGAAATAATAATAATAATAATAATAATAATAATAATAATAATAATAGTAATAATAATATATATATATATATATGTGTGTGTGTGTGTGTGTGTGTGTGTGTGTGTGTGTGTGTGTGTGTGTGTGTGTGTGAAAAGTAGGAAAATCAACGGTAATAATGCAAAAAGTTCGAAGCAAAAATGGTGTTCATACAAAAAGGGGTACAGAAAAGTGATTTCAGCGTTCTTATTTCAAGAAAAGAAAACCAAACATACGGCTAATGAAACCGTTAAGTCATCTATCTTATTGGCTAGGAATAAATCCCAGCATGCATCCATATGATTTATCTATAAATTTGACGAGTGGGAATGTTTCTGCAGATTTTTTTAGATATTTTTTAGTTGTCATGCGAAAATGCGGTATTTTGGTACATATTTGGATTGAATCGAGGAGGATCGTTTTTTGTGTAGATTGTGTCAATGGCTGAAGTGAATGTGTCGTGAACAGGATTCGTTCTAAGTAGGATCAAGTTAACAAGTTTTTCTCTCCTTCTGTCTTGTGCCACATAAGAATGCGAACACGTTTAAAAAAGAACATTATTTACATTATTCGATTTTCCTCATCTAAGAAAAATATAATTTTCTATATTCACGACTTTTTGGCCATTGTACGCCGGGGAAATTTTTCAGGTTGAAATACGTTGGAATTTCGAACTGAACACTTTATTATTCCACTCTGCAAGATTTTTGTTTACCTTTGCTTTGGCCAGGTATTGAATTAACAACTCTTTGGGTAAAGATACTAGATTACTTCGATCAAGACTTTTATTCACTCAGCTAAATGCCTTCGGGATATGACAATAAAAACGAAGACAACAATCCGAATAATGTAAATATTTACAATACCTCATTTGAAAAATATAGATATTGCTACAATTAGAACCATCAGTTTTCATAGAAATGTAACAGTAAGATAGAGAGATTATTAAAGAAATGTCTTAAATATAATCAATAATCAAAGATAATTTGAGAGATAAAATCGTTTTAACTTGTTTCTATTTCGATCCTGAAAAAAAAAAAACAATGGAAGAAATGTTTCTGTATCCGAGAATGTCCTTACGGAATTTTATTCGGCCAGCTTCCATTTTGTGGTGACTTCAATATTCATCACAAGGAATGGTTAGTTTCCTCGAACAAAATTGACAAAGAAGGAACATACTTCAGAGAATTCTCGATTGCCTAAGACCTAACATTGAAAAACAGGCCAGCGTTCCCTTGAAAAGTGCATCGCAGAAGATTTATCCCCATCTGGGCACTTCAGATCTTTCCCTAGTCAGTGTTAAAGTTGATGCTAAACAAAGGGCACTCCTTGATAGGCCGTTCCCTAGAACGATTTTTCGGTACATGAAAACAAATTGCTTTAGATCCTAAGTGGCAGCTCCTCCTCCTCTGGTAGCCTTCTTCAAACACAATTTTCTCGCCCGAATCTATCTAACATATTTAAAAGTCTACCATTCGTCCGTATTTTTTTTATAATCATATCGCCCCAAGCATGGTATTTTACTGCCACTGTTTTGCAGGGGGTTATACAGGAGGAAAGTTACGAGAAAGAATGACAGATTATAGGGGGTGTCGGGAAGTGGGTAAGAGAAGGATGAGAATACTGATGAGAGTGGAGTGGACGGAGATAGGAGCATGAGAGAGAGAGAGAGAGAGAGAGAGAGAGAGAGAGAGAGAGAGGATGCAGGTTAGTGAGATAGGAGATGACTATTGACTTTACATTTAAATTATAGCTGTCGGGGAATCAATATATTTACAATATTTACAATATTTCTGCCAGGTGCTCCTGTTATATATTAAGAAATTCTCGATATAATACAAAAGACAACCTGCAGTCCTATTGGCACTAATCTGGCACCTCGGCTTCGGCCATTTTTTCCAACGTCATAAAGTAGTTTCACTGAGCGTTTTTATAAATACTTTCATAGTAATTGTTCTAATGAACTCTTCTATACTGTACCTAAACTAGTAATTTAAAAGCAATATCAGATTTGCAGCAAAATATCATTTTACAGTTGAAACGGTTAAATGGGGCCGTATGTTCCATTTCTTGCAACGTTTGCTTGTGAATCTCTTCTAATTTGTTGCTGTTCAGTTCAGCTTTATCATAAAAAATGAAATGCAATGCCAACTGTTCTTTTATTGCTATCACTACTTTCATATCACTATATTTACCTTCACTAAACATTCTTTTTAAGCAACGTTGAGCCTGGTCAGTACTTAGATGAGTGACCGCTTGGGAATATCAGGTGCTGTAAACGTATAGTGACGGATGTGCGCTGTGGTGCAGTGGAAAGAGAAATCAGTGAGCCGAGTTCGAATTCCAATTGAATATCTGCATTCTCTTAAGCACTGGTACCCTTGGGAAATGTATTAATCCCTTCCCTCCAGTTATGGGTTAAATAACAAGGGTAGGACTTGAGGACCATACCCTTAAAAACAAATCCCAATGAATCATGATACGCAAAAAGAAAAATGTATTACTAGACACAAAAACTTATATAAAAATAACAATAAATTGTTGAAAGAAAAAGACATTACCAGCAACAAATAAATAAAATTTAGTTGGCAATAAATGACTCGTCTAGGTTGATTTGTCATAAAAATGAAGGATCAGATTTCTTAAAGAAAGATTTACATAACAGAAAAGTATTGCTATAAAATAAAACAGTTAAGAATGATTACGATGTGAGGTCGTTCTTAAGTTTCTATATTAAGCCGATAAAAATATGGAAAACTGTAAGACTTTTTCGTTTCCGTCATTTAAAGATTATATAGCGAAACCTACACAAGTTACCATTAATGACAATTTAATTAAGAATCGAATTCATTCACACACAATTATTCGGTGAGACGAGAATTATAGCCATTAACTAAATGAATTATGTAATTAAACCTTAAATGGTTTATTACATAATTCATTTCATCAAAATATTGTTCATAAAATAAGCCAAAATAAGTTTTCTTTTTGGGTTTTGACAACCTATTTAAATCTATGACACGCTAAATACGTCTTTATTTGCTCGCGCAAAATAAAGTCGAGTTTTATTTAATAATTTCTACTGGATATGCTTAAATTACAGCCAAACTAAAAACGAACAATGAAAGAAAAAATACGAATGCCCTTTTAGTTTAAAACTGGAAATTCTCTAACAACGCGTTAATATCTTTTGTTTAACTGAGGAATTCAGTAGGCTTCACAGTCTTATAGCTACCACAATGTTGTCATGATACTGGAATAGAATCTGGACCGACCTGTTTAAGTATTAACCAACGTGCTAACATGTGTGCGTTTGCTTATACTTAAACTTGTCTCAAGATTTTCTTGAATTCTTTCTCGCTATAACTTTCTTCCGTATATTCCAATTCTGACTTTGTCAGAGTTGAACAGGAAATTAACTGATTTTATTGATAATGCCTGTGCCCTTGAAGTGTTCATTCACTCAATCTTCTAATAATTTTTCTTCTTCTATGTGCCCTATTCTTGCAGAACGTTGGCGATATTGGCTTTCCACGTCTCCATATACCTTGTGGCTCTTAACACGCCTTCTGTTACACCATGAAACCCTCGTTCCAACATCCACCTAATTAGGTCCTTCAAATATGTTATCCGCTTCTTTCCTCTGTATATTTTCTCTGTACCTGGCCTGTCAGTATCAGGTTCTCCAAGCCCTCTTTCCTCATTGCATGTCCTAGGAACTTCAGCTGTCTCTTTCTGATGCTCAGTATTAATTTCCTTTTCGTTTCCATCCTTTCCAAAACCTCATTATTTGCTCAACTGCTAGATCCATTATATTTGCTGCATTCTTCTGTAGAATCACATTTTAGGTGCTTCAAGTTTTTCCTACATTTTCGAAGATATTGTCCAGCATTCACTACCATATTGAAGAACTGACATCACATAGTGAACTACTACTCTCTTCTTTGTTTCTAGCGAAAGTTTCCTGTTTCTTAATTCTTTACTCAATTTCTGGAATGCTTACTTTGCTATGACAATTCGCCTTCGGATCTCTGTGTCCCACTTTCCGTCTTCTGTTATAACACTTCCCAGCTATTTAAATTTTTGTACCTGCTTGATTCTAGTATCCCGGCATATTGGGCTGTCCTTTTACTGATGACCATGCATTCGGTTCTCGTGCAGTTTATTTCTAGTCCTTTCTTGTTATATTCTTCAGCTACCTTCTGTAGAAGGTCTTGTAGTTTTCTTTCTGTGTCTGCTATTAACAATGTATCATCTGCTTACCTTAGGTTGTTTAAATTGTGGCCTCCGATGACGAATCCAGGCATAACTTCTAGGGCCATCAAAATATTCTCGCTGTGCAACTTGAACAGGTCTGGTGAAAAGTCACATCTTTGTCTTACGCCATTTTCTATCTTTGTATATCTGCTGAATTCGTTACCTGTCCGTATACAAACGGTTTTTGTCTGTTCCTTAATGTAGAGGGTTACTGTTAACATTGTTATGGCGAACCGAATGTGTGCTATGAATAAAAGAGAATGTGGCAAGAAGTGAAAATTATGAGTATAAAGAGGATAGATTATGATTGACCCTTGTTTTATGTGCGTTTCGGGGAAGTGGATATCGACTAGGAACGAGCAATCGGGGAGCTGAGTTCAATTTCCAATTGAATTCCTTGCATTCATTTACGCGCAAATACCCTTGGAAAAGGTATTAATTCGTCTCTTCCATCCACTTATGGGCAAACTAACAGGACAGATTAGGTTTTATAGCCTTGGTTGGTAACCAGTCTACCGCAGAAAGCAATGGATATCTTCTGCTCAAAAATCTTCTGCCCAGTTAATCATGTCTCTTTCGACATATGATCTCCCACGAGTGTATTACGTATGGCACTTAAGTGAATCATTTCATTCCGAGCAAGACGACAATGTCATTACAATGCAAATGGTTACTGAGAAAGAAAGAGAATGAGAAAAGTTTACGGAGAAAAAATGCAATAAGGAACAAGATTTAGGAAAATAACGATTGACGTAGTTAAATTTGTTGAGAACGTAGATGACAGGGATGTATGAATCTAGAAGTAATTTCCAGAGGCAGGAAGTGCGAGAAAAGAATATATCAGAACAACATTTACGGTTACATCTAACTAGTTCAACAATAAAGCGATGAAACCTAGTTGCTAATCTAGCAGTAAGCTTGCTTTCATGCACTCGAGATATCAGATACGACAGCTCATTAGTATGATAATATTTATAAGAGGCTGTGAGAAAGATAATTCGAGATACTAGGTCATGATAGATAACATTACAGACAGTTCTTTGAATTTTGTCGATAATCTCAAGATATATAGCAGGGGCAGTAAACCTGATGCAACAGTAATATTCTATGCAAGAGCCTGTTCCACAAAGTTTTACTTTGAACGGAACATTCTTAAATTTTAAACAAAGATTAAATGAGGATGTTTCGACTTGGTTTAAGTAGCATGGCGGAAAGGTTTGAACTGTTGGAACAAAAGAAACTTTTTCTGTCAAAGACAAGAAAATATTAAAGATAACAAGTCACTGAGAAACGCGTAAAAGGGAAATGTATTTATACTCCTGGGAAGATTGCAATTTGCACACAAATATAAATACAATGACGCCATGGGCTAGCAGACTCGTTTCCCGTATGCTTACAAGAATGAGTTCAATCTTTTTCAATCTAAATATGGATTTTTTAAAAGCAGATTCATGCACAAGTATATTACATCGACACGCACATCATAGTTAAATCTTAGGAGCACAGTACAAGGGATATTAAACCAACGTTCGGAGATGATGTAAGGCATCCACTAACCAAAGTAGTACAGGCGTTTACCAATTCAATTTCTTAGCCATGTACTTTATGAGAATATACATGTATGCGGGACATGATAGAAAGTAGATGTAAGGGTAGGGGAAAGTCACCGAACCTCTAGGTATCGTACTGTATATAGGAGAGTGATAGTAAAAGAGAAAATATGCAGCATTTGACATATTTTCTTACACTTAGAAAATTTACAAACCGACAGACACTCTACTTAAAATGTTTAAAATTTGAGTTCAACAAACCTGCTTTGAACGGAAGAAGAATTTTCATTTGTAACTGTATACTAATAATTTACATTTTTGGCATTGTATTTGTCTATCGGGATATGCGTTGTGGCGCAGTGGATATCGACTCGGCATGACAAATCGGGAAGCCGAGTTCGAATCCCTGTTGAATTCGTTGCATTCACATGGGCACAAATATCCTTGGTAAAGGTATTAATTCGTCTCTTCCCTCTAGTCATGGGGTAAATAATATGACAGATTGGGTTCTATAGCCTTAGTTCGCAACCAGTCTACCGCAGAAAGGAATGACAACCTTCTTCTTCTTCTACTATGTGCCCTGTCCCTTCAGGACGTAGGCGATCATGGATCTCCACGTCTCCCTATCCCTTGTGGCGCTTAGTATGTTTGCTCCTGTTGCTCCTGGCAACCCCACTTCCGTCATCCACCTGATCAGGCCCTGCAAATATGTTATCCGCTGCCTTCCTCTGTCTCTCCTTCCTTCTATCTGTCCAGTCATTATCAGGTTCTCCAGGCTCTCCTTCCTCATTGCATGTCCCAGGAACTTCAGTTGTCTCTTCCTGATGCTCAGCATCAATTTCCTTTTTGTTGCCATTCTTTCTAACACCTCGTCGTTGCTTGTATGCTCAGTCCACGATATCCGTAGCATCCTTCTGTAGAACCACATTTCGGCCGCTTCCAGTTTTGTCCTCATTTTCGATGATATTGTCCAGCATTCACAGCCGTATTGAAGAACTGACATCACGTAGCAGTCTAGCACTCTTTTCTTCGTTTCTATTGAGATTTTCCTGTGTGTTAGTATTTTGCTCATCTTCTGGAACGCGTCCTTTGCCATGCCAATTCGCCTTCGGATCTCCGTGTCGCACTTTCCATCCCCTGTTAGAACAAATGACAACCTACTGCGGGATAATCTTCTGCCCAGTCAGTCATTTCGAGATATGATCGCCCAAAGCGTATATCACGGATGGCACTTAACTTAGTTTGAATTTTGTTATTTTTAAAAATTCATTTTGTAACGTCTGTCTGTGGGATCTGGTGAATGTTAGTCTACTTGAATATTTCAGGGATTCATTCGTATAAATCCGTTTTAGTAATTGATCTCTGAAAATATTTATGTAGAGATTATAGTTTAGACTTTTTCTGGACGAGTATAGCTCAAATCAGAAAATCCATATTAAAGAGAAAGTTTTTCTGAACATAGATAATTTTCAGACTAATATTTTAGTTTTGAAAGTGGAGTTGAACGACTAAGAACCAATTGAAAAAAAAATAGAAGTATGTTTGTTCACATTTTTTTCAATAAAAAATCTAAATACAATGTCAATTGCAATCTTTTATCTCCTCGACTCGCATCCTTTCCATGACAGCCATTGTATCATGTTCTTCTCCCTTTCCACTCTACTCTCATACTCTCATGCAGCTCTCTTTACACCAGTGTTCTTATCCTTTTCTTACTCATTCTTTGACACCCACTGTAACTAGTTCAACTTTCTCATCACTCTCCTCTTATGTAACCTCCTGCGCACAAATACTTCTTTACTTGGGGTGAAATGGTTAAACAATGGCTAAGACTTAACTACTAATTAGAGGTAGCAAAATAAAGTGCAGAAATTGAAATATCTAGGTCATTTTTTAACACATGACAGAAAATACAACGTAATTTAGTCTAGTTGTGCAGGCAAAAGGTGCTTTACGAAAGCTAAGCAATGTAATAAGAAAAAATTGTTAGAAGCAAAGAATGAGATATTGAGCTGTTATTTGATACCGATCCTCCTATATGGAAGTGAATGTAATGAATAATCTATTCAGAGGCAAATAAGAGGCTTGAAGAAACACACGTGGTTCTACAGAATGATGTAAATAATAGCATGGACTGAAAATGGAATCAACGACAAAGTTTTAGAGAAAATGCAAGCAAAAATGATATATAATTGGAATAAGAAAGAGATGAAATTTCTAGGGCACTTAATTAAGAAAGAGGACTAGGAAAATTCAACACTCACAAGAGATGTTAAAGATATGAGGGGCGGAAGAAAGTAGTGAATAACCTACTTATCAAGCTTCTGAAATTAGTCGACAAAACAAGATTTAGGAGAAATAACAAAAGACAAGCATTGTTAAGAATTTCAAACGACAGGATTTAGTGGGGAACCCTGATCGCCTACGACCTGAATGAAGACATCACATAGAAGCAGCAGCATTGCTAATGTATGTAAATAAAATCATACAAGCCTGTCAGTAATTTAGATAAAGTAAAGTGGTACAGGGTTAGATTTTAAATGAAATCGTGGATACGATCTTGTAGCCAGATATTTGATAGATTGATTTGTTTTTACGGCTTATCAAACATTTTAAGTTATTTAAAGCCAGAGAATACTTTTAGATTTTAAGAAGTTCTAGGAGATAATTCTACTGTTTGCACTCATAGCTATTACGCTACCTGTTATTCCTACATATCAATTTTAAAAAGAATAAACTGGGTTGTGCAATGTGATTGCTTAATTCGTATTCGACGATTAATCAATCCTTGGCAGTTTTTTAAAGCCAAAAAATAAGTAAGAATTTTATTTTTTAAATAATAATTTAAGGATTTCAATTTTACTAATTAACCCATAGCTGGGGAAAATGGTCGATTTTCACCTCATCAAAATTTGATAAATTTTGTATGTGGATATAAAATGGGGGGATCAATTCTATATTAAAATTAATATCCAAAATGATCGCTCACTTTATATCCATGACAATTTCTATACATACATATTCTAGATAATGTAAATAAATATAAAAGACTCGTCAGTGTAGCTAATCAGTATTTCATTGATTCGTTTTTTCCGGTTTATCAATCATTTGCAGTTTTGTAAAGCCGAAATAAATAGTAACATTCTTTTTTTATTATGATTTAGTGATAAAAGTCTTAACTAATCCAAGTGGTGGATTCATGCCTTTTCCAAGTGTATCTGAGCGTAAGTGAATATAAAGAACAGAGTGGCAATTAAAATTACGTTCTCTCATTAATTATTCCAAGGCTTTATCCATTGCAGCCCGTGGTATTCTAAAGCAGGCTCCCATATAGGTACTAACCAGGTTCGACATTGATTAACTTTAGTAATCTTACTAGAAACTCTATTTTTTACGTGATATAGCCATAGCCCAACGATATTTGGCTTCAGACCTTTATTATATCTTACAGGACTCGTATTTATTTTCCTTTAGCTTACTCTTCTTTCGCCATTTTTATTTTACGAACTTAAAATTACAATTTAAGCTGACATGAGTAATATTACGAACGAATGTTTCACAATGCGTTATATATTATGTGTTACGTAACTAGAATACTGTACCATCTAATACTACGATTGTATGTAAGCAAAAAACTAATGGAGGCTTGTTAGGCAATCGAGTAAAATAAAAGACATTTCTGTATAAATCAGTATATCCTATTTTTTTGTGAAATGATCGGTGTGGATAAAAAGTTTTGAGTTTGAATCTGCTGGTCACTTGTTTATTAAGAACTAGAATCTACTCAATATAAGAGAAAAGAAAAATGAGACTAAACAATCATTTTTAATAATGCTTAACCTAAGGAATTCGAATATTCAGCGCGTCAGTTGAGTGCGATACGTGATACACGCTTTGGGCGATCATGTCTCGAAAGAGACATAACTGACTGGGTAGAAGATTATCCCGCAGTAGGTTGACATTGCTTTCTGCGTTAGACTGGTTGCCAACCAACGCTATAGAACCCAATCTGTCCTGTTATTTAACCCATAACTGGAGGGAAGAGTCGGATTAATACATTTCCCAAGGGTATCTGTGCGTAAGTGAATGCAAAGAATTCCACTGGAATTCGAACTCGGCTCCCTAATTTCTCGTTCTGAGCTGATATCCACTGCACCACAACGCACATCCTAATTCGAATATTACACCCCATAATTTGTTGTTTTTTTAACTAGGTGATAATGACTCACAACCGATTACTTTTATCATCTAGTAATAATCCTTGCCTCCGTGCAAAAGTTGGCGCAATAATACTCCATTACCTACCTCTTCTTTTTCTTCTTCTTCTTCTTGTGCCGTGTCCCTTCAGGACTTATGCGATCATGGACTTCCACTTGGTTCTGTCGCTTTTCGATCTCAGTAATTCTTCTCTTGTTATCTCTTCTATGCACTGCCCCGTCAACCATTTGCTCAGACCTAACAATTACGTCACGCGTTGCTTTCCCCTGCCTTTTCTTCCATTTATCCGACCTGTGAGTATCAAGTTCTCCAGGCCTTCCTTCCTCGTTACGCGTCCCAGGAACCTCATTTGTCTCTTCCTGATATTTATTATCAATTTTCTTCTCGTTTGCATCCTTTCCAACGCCTCATGAATTCCAAGTAGTTTTTACGCATAATCTGACTACTACCCACATTTATAGAGCTTGAGGTAGCTTGCTACGTAATACCTAACTGAGACGGAGAGGATGGATTCTTGTCTTTACTAAGAAATTAGATTGAATGTTAATACAAAATCATTTTCGAATTCCAAATCGGTTAGGTGATTTTATTTTTCGCGTTCCGTTATCAATACAACTTAAAATATAAATAATGACATATTGAGACAAAAATGAGGACGAATTAAATTTAAAATTCAGAGTTTTCTTTCTACACAAGGCAAGTGACCCCAGTTTTTAATCGATAGCGGGGAGTTAAGAAGGGTCGAGTTTTGTTTTGTTTTTTTTTCTAAAAGGCATGTGTCCGAAAATGAATGTAGGAAACTAGTTCAGATTGCGAACCCGGTTAGGATATTCCAATCATTCTGTCAACAATATGTGGGTGCTTTAATAGAGAGCAGCTCTGAAAAATCAGATAGTCGAGTTCCAAAGGCAATGATCCGTTATATTTGAACCTTGGAAAATAGCCGTGGGAAAGGCGTTAATCTACCTGTTTTTCTTCAGCTGTGTGTTAATTAGTAGAACTTGTATGAATAAAACCTTATGTCTAAAAGATTCTTAGAATCTAAAAACAAGTGTCTTAAAAAACTGCGAAAGGTTGATAAATCGTAAAAAATAAATTTTATTTGAATTTTCCGATTAATCATAATAGTTAATGAATATATATGCTCACAGAGGTGCATACCTATGAAATACGCTCGGAAATTTCCCTTTTGCATTATTAGGTATTTGAGGTTAATTTGAACCACGTATTGCAATAACAATCATAAGTTAATGTAAGTTATCATTTGAAGAATAGAGTAGAAATGAAATGATTTAAAATTGGTAAGTTTTTCATGTAACTGTAACAGGACAAGCACATAGAAGCAATATCATATTTTATGCCTTTCTTTATCTTACTGTGACCAAATAGCATTTGTGGTATTACTTTTTGGATCCTTCCTTGCGATATTGACAGAGCGTAACATACGTGCTAAGGAAAGAATATCAGACCTAATAATATATAATATATATATATATATATATATATTATATATATATATATATATATATATATATATATATATATATATATATATATATATATATATATATATATATATATATATATATATATATATATATATATATATATATATATATATATATATATATATATATATAAATAAATAAATATATATATATATATATATATATATATATATAATATATATATAAATATGTATATATATATATATATATATATATATATATATATATATATATATATATATATATATATATATATATATATATATATATATATATATATATATATATATATATATATATATAAACATATAAAATATAAATATATATATATAAATATATATATTTATATATATATAAATATATATAAATATAAATATATATATATATTTATATATATATAAATATATATATAAATATATATATATAAAAATATATATTTTCTAGACATATGCTATTAAATATAAGAGACAATGAATGTCTATTATAATATATATATATAAAAATATATATATATATAAATACTTATATATATATATATATATATATATATATATATATATATATATATATATATATATATATATATATATATATATATATATAAATACGTATATAAATAAATATATAGAAATACCCAGAACATTTTTACGGTTATCCTATTTGACTCTTCTGGTGAAGTTTAATTTTTTAGTTAATGTTTTGACAAGTTCATGGTGAGTTCTACGACAGAGTATCTATAGAAATCCCCCTGTTGCGTCGTTAAATATTTTAATTTAACTTTAAGAAAATATTGCAATTACAATCATAAATATGAATGCTGGTTGTTATTTTAAGAAGTTGGCATATTAAAATTGAATACGTTCTTACTATTTTACTGAAACTAACGTTAAATACTTCTTTCTTCCCAATCTATTTTTTCATTGAAGTTAAATATCGTCATTGATATTCTTCGTATTTCCCCGAAATTAAAACTGAACAGTACATTATTTATGAGGTATTGCCAAGGTTTAACGGTCGGGTTGATTAATGGAGAGGCAAGCAGAATTATAAAATGATACTTGTTAAAAACTGCAGACAGACAACACCAGGTCGTTCACTTTAGTATTAATTTTAGTTCA
This sequence comes from Ascarosepion bandense, assembly GCA_037127315.1. NCBI lineage: Eukaryota > Metazoa > Mollusca > Cephalopoda > Sepiida > Sepiidae > Ascarosepion > Ascarosepion bandense. The sequence continues at coordinate 1,842,512 of JBBBDQ010000269.1, forward strand.
GATCATATTATCCACAAATAAAATCTCTAAGTGACACCCGAAGATAAATTTGAAATCTTATTTAAGAATTTTAATTTTAGCCAAAGTTAAATTTTCGCCTGCATTTCGATAATGAACATTATTATATATTATTCGCCTTTATAATATTGATAAAATTGCTGATTTATTTATTAGCGAAAAAGACGATAAAATCATAGAAATGTCATTTTGAATATAATGTATATAAGTAAATATACCTTCGTTGATACAATTTAGCAAGTCTAAGGTAGCTGAAGAGAGTGATAAGAAAGGACTACAAATAAACAGCAAGAAAACTGAATGCATGGTCATCAGTAAAAAGGGCAGCCCAATATGCCAAATACAGGTTGGGGATACTAGAATCAATCAAAATTTAAATACGTGAGAAGCGTTATGACAAAAGACGGAAATGCGACACACAGAGATCCGAAGGCGAAGTGGCATGGCGAAGTAAGCATTCCAGGAGTTGAGTAAAGTAATAAGAAACACGACAATTTCGCTAGAAACAGGGAAGAAATTACTGGATTGCTATGTGTTGTCAGTTCTTCAATATGGCAGTGAATGCTGGACAATATCATCAAAGATGAAGGAAAAACTTGAAGCAACTGAAATGTGGTTCTACAGAAGGATGTGGCGAATATCATGGATTGAGTATGTGAGCAATGATGAGATCCTAGAAATGATGAAAACAAAAACAAAAGTAATACTGAGTATCAGGAAGAGACTGCTGAAGTTCCTAGTACATGCAATGAGGAAGGAAGGTTGGAGAAAATGATACTTACAGGCCAGGTACAGAGAAAAAGATACTGAAGAAAGCAGCAGATAACATATCTGAAGGCTTTAATCAGATGAATGATGGAACGAGGGTTGCATGGTCTAACAAGAGAAGGCGTGCTAAGAGCCACCAGGGATAGGGAGACGTGGAAAGCTATGATCGCCTACGTTCTGAAGGGACAGGGCATATAAAAGAAGAAGAAGAATCAGGGTACCTCATTTGAGCAAATTGTTTTTAGCTGTTGGACTAAACAACCGTGAAGTCAAAAGAAATTCTTTTTAAAGACATTAACTCGGCACTGTACTGTTTGACGTCGAATGAGAGTGGGGTGGGATTGTTGACGTGAATCCGACTAGAAAATGATTTTCGTGAAAATAGCTCTTTCTCTCTTTTTAGCCGAAGATAAGACGTAAAATCAACAAGATATGTCGTGACCTATCGCTTCGAATGTCTTCTTATACGATACGTCTCTATTTACCATAAAGATAACAGTAAACTGATATCGCTTTACGGTCGAACAAAGAATAAAAATATGGACAGTATTTACACAGATTGGAACAAATATCTACACACACGCATACATGCAGAGCGATATAAAAATATGTTTGGAGGTGCATTTTGTAAACACGTAAATAATCGCCTACAAAACCGCATAAATATTTTACAGTTTAAAAATACGTTTTACGAAGACATTTTCAAACTGTACAGCGTCAACTTCTTGAGATCGACCTCCTATAAAAAAAAATACCAGAGGAATGCTATATCTAATATTTCAATTATTTTCTGTAGAAAAATGCTTGTCTAAATGAACACTGAGTTCAACACCGAGCGTCGACAATCTGATGGCCTTGAAATTACGCTGATGCATCAAACAGACTATTACTGCTGGTTGTTGACCTCAGTGTTCACTTATATATTTACAGCTAATATCTCTGATACTGAGTACTTAAACCAATAAATATAACATAACTTAAAACTATTTCTACAAATATTTTCATGGCAACTGATCTGACAAGTTTTTTTCCCTGGTGTCCCGTACACGCGAATTTCAGCGTGCTACTAGATTGGCATCTAGGTCCCACTCTTTTACCGTTAAAAAAGTTGAATATAATCGTCACTTCTACTCGAATAGTTTCTTTTCTCACGCCTCTCGCCTGTGAAAATTCCTTCCGTTTATTGCTTTCCTGATAGTTAAATTCTCTAAAATTTTAGATGCAACGTCAATTGCCGTCTTTTATCTGAAATCCCGTTCATCTTTTACTTTTCCTCAATAACCCCTGAACTCAATCCTTCCTCTCGCTGTAATACCCTACGCGCTAGTGGCGGTTACACCTTGACTGGGTGCAATTGATTTTTTTAATTGTTTCACTCCCAAGCAAGGTGATACCGCTACTGGTGTGCAGGAGACTACATAAGTGAAGAGTGAAAGTTTAAGCAGTGGGTGGGGGGTAGCGAATGGAAAGACTAACCAGTTACTGGGGGCGTCAGAGAAAGCGCAAGAGAAGGATGGGAATACCAGTGTGAAGACAGATACGAGGATAGAATGAGAAAGGAAAAGAACAAGATACACGAAGTGATGGGGAGAGGACAAGAGAAGGACTGGAGTCAACTGGATGGGAATTGACGTTGCATTTAAATTGTTAGAGATTGTAGCTGTCGGAGAAGCAAGTATACTTAAGAAAGTTCCACAGGCGGGAAATGCGAGAAAAGAAACTGATGGAGTAGAAGTAGCGCCTGTATTTGGTTGATTTAGCTGCAAAAGGGTGGGACCTTTTTGCCAGTCTGGTTACTCAAATAAATTCTTGTAGAGGGGCAACAGTGAGCTAAGCTCGTCGGAGCAGAAGCCATGAAAATATTTATAGAGTAGACAGAGAGAAGCCAGATCGCACCGGTGAGAAAGTGGCTAGAGCCCAGCTGACAGGTCGAGACCGATCACGTTACAGATTCTCCTTTGTAACCTGTCGAGAACCCTGAGATGAATGGCAGACATGATAACAGTTTCAATGCACGGTCGGATAGTTGATCTGTAGATGTGCAAGATGGACTCAGGCAGGAAAAACTTTCTAGTCCGGAATAGTGACTCAATTTTCCTAGCAGTCGATTTAGCTATTGATTCAATGTAAGGGTTCTACTTGAGGTCAGAAGAAAGGATGAGACCGAGGAGGTGCAGCGTATTGTTTTCAGGGAGACTCGTTTGGTCCATGTCTTGATTCGGCTCGACACCTCGGGTAAGTGAACAAAAAGTAATCAAAGCACAGATTGGACTATTCTTGACCTAGTACACCATTTTTAAACTTGCAATTTTTCTATGTGGCTGGTTCTCCGCAAGCATTTACAAGTATACTTAAATCATGCGTCTAATTAATTTTACGCTTAAGTTAAAAAAAATATGAACACTGGTCCACATGCGTCAAAAATTATTGACAAATTCTTATCAATTAGTAACTTACCAAAACTGATGGGGTGTGCGTCTTGTATCATTGTGCGTCTTGTATCATTGAGAATCCCAACCTTGCTCTGGCCCAGCGAATTGCATTAAATTTTTGTGGAAGATATCTGAAGAACACTGAGCCATACGATCGCGAGTGCTGCCCACGCTCCCCCTTACATATGTAGGTGAACTATCTGACGTGCGACCAGATCTCATTGCAACCTCCTACTTGCTCGATTAAGCTCATATTATGAGAACGTGTTGGACACACCATTTGTTAAATATCGCCAGCGTAATCATCGAACTAATTATAAGCAACAAAGATATGGTGCAGTATCCTGTGAGAATTACACGCCATTGTTGAATGGGTGCAAATTATCAAAAGTAGTGCAATGTAGAGCTCAGTTTTGTCGGACTAGCATGGAAGCACCACCAACTTTCACGGTGCCTTGTTGACAACTGGGATACCTGATCTAATTCAGTTCGCAAACCTTAATCCAAATTAAATCATTCGCTCAAAACCGCTGAAACAGACTCATCAGACCAAGTCTACCTCTGCGAGTTGATTTTATCGACCTGTGAAGGAGATTTCCACGTTCGGCACAGTTGGAAAGTGCCTGAAAACCGTCCCACAAATTGACTCATGAGAGGTGGGTAAAATTCTGTAGATGGATTTATCAAACAAAGGCGTCGATAGTTGTAGTAGCCATCGTGACCATTAGTATAAGAGTACCGACCACACCAGACGATGAAATATATTCTCCAGCAACTGTAACTAAGGTGCGCTGCAAGGTTGCAGTATAAACCACAATTGTACCATGTGAGGTACTTAAATAATCACAATGTGACTTAGTAGATGTCTGCAAACGGGACTGCGAAGCCACCCTAACAGATGGGTGTGGTCAGAAACGAGTAGCTTATTAGTTATTTTCAGTAGAAATAGCGTCAAATACGAACACAGTTTCATCAGGAACACTATCATACAACATGTAAAGTCTAATAATTCACAACAGTTAACAATATTAATAAAGGCTCGATACCTACACATACACACACACACACATATACATATATGTGTGTGTTTGTCTGTGTGTGTGAAAAAAGCGGCAGAAATAACTCATATATAAACAGTAAGACATTATTTAGACGAAGGCGATATCACAGCTACTTTACTATGTTTCTTGAAGCACACAGGCGATAGTATAAATTGAGGGAGGTATTTCACCCGCACCGTTTAGGTAATGTTTTACCGTTATTTCTGAGGTGAGCACCTTGAGGTGGTGCAATGGTTAGAAAGCTTGTCTTGCTAGAATCATTACAGTTCAGTAGTGAGTTTGATTTTCATTGGGTGCCCCATACTTTTGGCCTTGTGCCACATTTAAACTGCGCTTAGAAGATTACCATTGTGTCTGCGGTATTTCTATTACATATTTTGTATTCATAAAAATGACAATGAATATCGTTCGTTTAGATTTATAGACAGCATGAATATAGGCATCAACACTACAAGGTTACTGTCCGTTTCACACCTAAATGCTATCTTCAGATCTAGAGTCACTATTTAATTGTCCCTTTCTCTCTCTCTCTCTCTCTCTTTCTCACTATATATAAATTCTCCGGACACACACACACACACACACACACACACACACACACACACACACACACATATATATATATATGTGTGTGTGTAAAAATATACTCAATTATAAACTCAAATTAAGGACAGAATGGTTAAATAAAATAAAGACAAGAGGAAAACTGTATTTTAAATCGCCTACGCGTTTCGTCCTATAACGTAGATATAAAAAACAAACTCACGGCAAGTTCAGACACAAAATCCCCACATACAAATGTTCCCATAGATAAAATTTTGGGAACATTTGTGTGTGGGGAGTTTGTGTCTGGACTTGCCGTGTGTTTGTTTTTTTCATATCTACGTTATAGGACGAAACGCGTAGGCGATTTAAAATACAGTTTTCATCTTGTCTTTATTTTATTTAACCATACATATATATATATATATATATATATATATATATATATATATATATATATATATACACATGTCGAGAGTATTAAGTTTCTATGATTAGGGTTAATGCTTAGGTGAATTTTTGGTCATGATCTCCAGATGGCTTATTTAAGTTGGTTGGGTGGATAGAGGAAGTACGGATGTAAACATCTTCGAATTATAAATTCCCAGGTTTGTTCACAATGTCTGTCTATATAAAATGAGGAATTCAGACAAAATGGAACCATTTATAAATCAACGTATCATGATCATTATCACAAAGTTGGGAATTATTTGCCAAACTATTATCAGAGTCTATCAGATTTCCTTACTGGAGCATTATAATTAGAAATGAATCAAATATTACTACTTTCATAAATGGATGAAAAACTGAAATAACTCTGAGCCACACGTATACGTGTATGGTGATTGTATTAGGTAACAGGAATTCACAAAAAATTATTGACAAGGCCTGTACAATTTCTTGAATAAGATATTCACATTTTCTTTATTTTGCCTAAGCACTTCCGAATGTTTCAGCCATTATCATAAATTGTTAGTACGCAATTTTTATTGCTACATCGTATCATTTTTGGAATGCTGGGAAATATATATTACTGCGGTTATCCGTTTCTAAATAGTACCCTAAAAAAACGATTGGGGCAAATATCCGTACAAAGTTCGAATTGCGCCTTCTACACACTCACACAAAAAAAAAAAAACTTTGGGCAAGATCTTTTGTTTACGGACTAATCTTCCTATATGGCTTGAATTTAACTAATGTAAATAATGTTTATATTTATTTTGCTAGCTTTATTTTAGTCTGAAACACTTTTAGAGCATCCAAAGACGATCGAACTCGTCCACTCTAATAAAGCTATCATAGAACTGTGTTCTTGCAATTAACCCCAATCTCAGTCCTTGGCATGACATCTGGCAGTTACGCCTATGATATGAAGATTAGAGGTTTCGAGAAACGTGGAACCAGTTCTTAATTGCTGATCCCAGGTGTACACTGACTGAGGGTGGTAACGCCTGCTAAGTTCCAAGGTATAGGCAAATAGTGAATGCCCAAGCGAAAACAAAATACTATGAATGTATAACAATACATATTTATCGTAAAAATGCCATCAACACATATTTATGTGCAAAAAGCTATCAATTCTTATTTATGTGAAAAAAATCTATCTATATATATTGATGTAAAAAAATTCCATCGATACATATTCATACAATAAAAAACATTACGTATTTATCTAAAAATGCTGTTGTTACGTATTTATCTTAAAAAGGCCATCATTACATATTTATCTAAAAAATATGCCATCATTACGTATTTATCTAAAAATTGTCATCATTAACTATTTATTTAAAAAATTCCATCATGATGTATTTCTTAAAAAAATGCCATCACATCATTACGTATGTATCTAAATAATAAAAAAAATGCTATTAATACGTATTTATCTAAATAACAAAAAGGCTATTGTTATGTATTTATTAAAAATACAACAATACATATTTGTTAAAACAGTTACCACCAATAATATATCTATGAAAATTACCAGCAATCTCTTTAATAGTAAAATTATCAAAATAAGATTTTCTTGAATCCATACCATTGGGTTGAAAATATTTAGATTTCGGCATTAAATTACCCATAGATATTGATATGCCGCTTAAGAAAATCTGCTAAAACAAACCCTAATTTTGAAAAAAGGTGATTATGATATATTAGTTTTCTCATTGTAAAAATCTGATAAGAAAATATCGAGACTTGTTATAGCAACGGAGCTAAAGAGTGAAACCCCTTGGCACACTTATATCCTGAACTCAGCCGCGAATACAGACTAAGTTACAATGTTGATGATAATTTCCAGTGCTTATAGCATTGCTTGGAAGGAAAGTGGGTAGAGTGTGGTCGTTTCACTTCACCAGAGGTTCCATTAGTGACCATGGCTTGTGTAGCAGATTTTCGTCAAGGGCAATTTTACATATTCCACATTTCCCGACCCTTGCGAATTTTCCTGTTTAAAAACCAAATTTCACTTGAAAGAGACTTTTCAACACGTCGACGAAATTCAAGAGAATGCGACAAAGCTGGCTATCCAAAAAATAAGTTTGAGTAATGCTTCTCTATATAGAAACGACGCGAGATAACGTGTGTGGCTTCAGAACTGGATTAATTCGAAGGAGATTAAATGCTGGATTGATACGTCTTGTAATTTTCTTTTTATATCACCTGTCTAGATAATTTTTGATTTGACTTCTTATATGACATGCTAAGGTGTTTTTCAGTAAAAATGTTGCATTTTTTTCTTTTGTTGTCACAATTTTTCAATTCCAATTTGTTTATCTGCTAGACTGACCGCTAGAGAGTCTAGTCTACGTTGTTATTTTAACTTATAGCTAGAATGCGGGGGGGGGGAGAAATGGATTCAAGCCTTTCTCACGAGTGAAAAAAAATTATAAAAAACAACCAGAATTTGAACGGCTTACTGATTTCCCGACGGTTAACAATTACGTGACTCACATATACTCATCGATCAGCCCATATAATTTACATTCTTAGCGCTATACACACATTCGCAGGCGCGTGAGTAAGTATAGGCGCGCCCATTCAGCATAATCCGTACGTTTGTTTTCTGTTCAAACAAAAAGAAATCGAAAGATTTTAAGCTTTTCCACTTAAGCTTTTCGAGAGTTTATTTATCTTTTTAGGATTTCTACTTCAGCGAATTTGCTATTCCTCCAAAGTGGCCCATCCTAATCTTGTGTGTACCCTGACAGGAAACGTCGTTACCACACCGGGTGCTCTGTAGCGAGTCTTCCATAACGAGGTAGCTAAGTGATAGCAGCGATAAAAGGTCATTAGAAAATGAAAGGCTGCTCAAGATAGAGGCTTTAGCTAAGTATCTTCGAAATAAGCAAAGCGGCACAGTTGAAGTGGCTTTCAGCGTTTCAACACGTGTGCTACCCCACACCGGGTTTCTAACAGACCACAAAAGAAAAAGGCTTACTTAAAGGAGTCTATCTTTGTGGTACTCGGCAGTCAACTTAGCAGAAAAGTAAGCACAAGAATCCACTATGTCAAGTTGGAAGAAAAAAAAAAGATTGTTAATACAAAAACATAAAAAGAATGAAATATGCACATTGATAATAAAAATGTGAAAGAAAAAAAGCACATACCACACACACCGATGCAAGAAACAAACACTCACCCACACTAATGCAGAAACAGGCAATCCCTACACACTAATGCAGAAACAGTTACCTACCCACAAATACACACACCAATGCAGAAACGGGCACTTTCTAAACACACACACATTAATGCAGACAGAAACACGCCCGCACCCACAAATATCAAAGCAGGAAAAACACACACTCCCACACTCGAAACCAATCAGAGTCTCTCTCTCACACAAAGAGCCTCCCCAACACAGACAAATACATATAAAAGCACGCCATTATGAACACAAACTGGAGGGATGTAATAAGCTAAAATCAACTGTAAAAATATTAATACAAACAATTGTGAAACAAAAAGAATCGAAATAAACCAAAAATTAAAAAAGAAAAAGATGCAGAAATAAAAAATGAAAGAAAAGATAAAAAACAAAATATATTCGTATCGAATAAAGATTTTGAGAACTATATGCAAAAAACAAAACAAAGAAAAACTAAAACTAAAACTAAAAGTGAATCAAATAATATAAAGCAATTCGTACAGCTGAATATCCTGTTTACGTCGAGGTCCACTTGCGATTGTTTTACAATGACTAAACTGAAAGATATTTCGTGTCAGTTATTAGTACATCTATTTAAATGTTTATTTATTTTTCTTTTAAAAGTTCACTATTTTTTCGACTTTAACTCCTATATCTAATACTGATATTTTTGCTTAAGTTATACTATTTAAAAATCGCACGTCAAGACAATCTGGCTTTGAACATGAAATTCATACGAAACGATTAGACAAATTGGAGAATTTCACTCAGGCATTATTAAGTTTAGCCATCGACACCTGTAGAACATTTTTTTTACCTTTTTTTTCCAGATCTAGTCCATTAAGTAGCATGGCATGTAACACAACAACCATATTGTTTATGAAATAATTTCAAATAAAGCCCCGTATTTGCTGATAAGTTCAAAACAATAAAACCTCGTAGGAGCAAACATACTAAGAGCCACAATGGGTAGGGAGACGTAGAGAACCATGATCGCCTACATCCTGAAGGGACAGGGCACATAGAAGAAGAAGATTTTCATCTAACATTCGACTGATGAATTACAGAAATAATGTTCTGATGAAATAGGGCGTAGGAGAAGTTGTTTGACGCGAAGAGTTTTTGGATGATAGTGTCAACCTGTCGTTCTTTTCTTCACGTAACAGGCGAGTATCCATTCTCTTTATTCAATGTATGCTAACAGATAAAAAATACGTTAAAAGTAATAAACCGTTTTGTAATATCAGTTCTTCTATATAGCAGGGAATGCAAAAGAATATGTGAACAGATGAAGTAGACGTTAGGCTTTACAAATGGATTTGTCTATATTTCTGAGATGAGGTAGTACTTACAGTATTTACATTATTCTGAGTATTGTCCTAATCTTTGTTGCCATTTGTACGACGTTTCGGCAGTTGTACGCTCCGGTCTTCTTAAGGTGCTAGGAATTCCGAACCGAACCCTTTATTACAATAACTGGGGTATATGAACTCCATTCATTGCGGGAATCCACGATTGGAAATCATGAGTTATCTCCCTCTAACCCTGCATGTTACTTGTTCACCACTGCTGTAGACTAGTATTGAACTCACAAATCTAAGATTCAAGGCAGGAACTAACCATCTATATCTACCGGGCACCTGAAAAAGTCCGGAGCGTACAACAGCCGAAACGCCGTATAAACGGCAACAAAGATTAGGACAATAGTCCGAATAATGTAAATACTAGTTATACAGAAGGATACCATAGACCATAGGTTCCCAACCTTTATGCTGCAATTTCCTCAAAATACAATTTCACTATTATCCATTACCCCAATGAACAAGTACCCGTAATATAGAAAATAAAGTAATCATGTTTTCATACTTCAAAAGCAGACAAAGTTAATGAAAATTATTCAATACAATAAAGCTAATCTATAATAATCAGAGGTATAGTAGCCGTAACCTAACCATGATTCTTAATGTGAGTGTTGAGCTTGCATTGCCTGTGCTAGTGCCAGTTTAGTTATTCTTGGTTTTGTGACTGACTGGGCTACTCGGGCGTCATTGCCCACATTGAATCTGCTACGTTTCTCGGTCCTTCATTCCAAGGACAAAGTGTGGAATTTTAAGCTGATTGCCTCTTCCCAAACCAAACATCCATTACCTCCAAAATATGGGGTCATTACCCCACTGGAGTAATTTACCAGGGGTTGGGTACAATATCCATAGACTAAACATATGAGCAACGTCGAACCTTTAGAAAAAGTGTGAACAAAAAGAAAAAAAGCTTATAATTTACATCCCAAAGATACAGTACAAATTTCTTGGATGCATAAAGAGGAATTAGCGATTAGAAAGTCTGATACCCACACGACAGGTAGAAGAATGATAGAGGAAAACACCAGATACACTTGGGTAATGAGATGGCGGTGCAAAGTTTAGGAAAATAATAGAAAAAATATATTAAGCGTTACAAAAGAAAGGAAATTTTTGAGAGCCATGATTCGCCCAGGCAGTGAAGGGTTACGGCACCTAAAAGAAGCAGAATTGTAACGGAAATAATATAGCTTTCTTTAAAATGGCGATTGAACATATTTTGAAATTAAAATATTATAGATATTTGTGAGATGAGGTTTTGTATTTATTTATATTATTTACATTGTTCGGATGTGCGTTGTGGTGCAGTGGATATCGGCTCAGAACGAGAAATCCAGAGGCCGAGTTCGAAGTTCAGTTGAATTCCTTGTATTCACTTACGCGCAAATAGCCTTGGGAAAGGTATTAATCAGTCTCTTCCCTCCAGTTATAGTTTAAATAGCAGGACAGATTGGGTTCTATAGTGTTGTTTGGCAACCAGTCTACCGAAGAAATTAATGGCAACCTACTGCGGAAAATCTTTTGCCCAGTCAGTCATATCTCTTTCGAGATATGATCGCCCAAGGGTATGTCACATATGGCAGTTAACTGACTGACTAACATTGTTTGGACTGTTGTCAAATTCACAACGTTTCAGCTCTTGTACCCTCTGAACTTCTTCCGGTGACTGAAAGTTTGAACTGAACCCTTTATTTTGATCGCTAGAATAGATTGTTCTCCGTCCATGAGATATGCCACTAGTTTTCTTCATTTAACTCAAATTACTATTTTTTTGTTTACCACTGTTGTAGCCAGGTATTGAACTCAACTTTTTGAGTCATGTCAGTGGATCTAACTAATGCTTTTATGTGCTGGTCTATGTGTCCTTAAGAACAAATAACCCAGTGAGTTAAAAAAAAACGTGGCATTACTCATGGGACGACAGCAATCTAATCCAGAGATCAAAATAAAGAGATCCGTTCAAATTTCTAGTCACCTAACAAAGATCGGAGCGTACAACGACCGAAACGCCGTGAATATCGCAACAAAAAGGAGGAAAATAGTCCGAACAATTTAAATAACTCTATGTTATTGTGATCTTCAGATAATATACCCAAAATAATAACAAAATTGAAATAAAGAAAAAGAAATAATATATCTTAAGTGAAGAAGCTGAACTGAACGAACAGGAGTCGTCAATTTCACGTTAAAGATCAACAGCTTTGCAGAACAGGAAAGAAAGTGCAAATCCGAAAAACAACAAAAAGCCCCCGTAAAGAAAATAAAACACCATCGTCGATTATCAAGAAGGACTGGAGAAAGGTAAACTATAACAGAGGGCGTCGATTAACTCCAACACACCCAAATAAACAATGGCAGCCAATGAACTGACTGCTTCTGTTAGAATTCCACCATTGATAAAAAGAATGATAAGAGAAACATTTCGTTCGCTACTAGATAAAAACGTCCAATATAAATAATATACCCGCTAGCAAAATCGTATTAGACAATGAAACCTGAGTTCATTAAGAGAAGAATCAAATAATATAAAAGATTACACACAAAAATATGGGAAGCATAAAGAGTAAACCTTGTAATGGAGAAAATATCACTCATTATAAAATATCTTAAGAGGTGAACGGCTAGACAAAAAAAAAAAAAAAAACTTCCTCCAAGATGAATAGGTAGGAGGGAATGGAAGAAAGGCCAGCAGACTAACCAAACATTGGAAGAAACAACTAACTAAAAATATTTATATCAGATATGGGACACAAAAAGAATAAAATATATCCACAAAAATTGAAAGAAATTTAAAGAAATTTACCATGGTTAAAAAGAGGAATTTTTCTCGAAATTTATTCACCTCTCCATAGAAAAAAAAAAATAGAAGTAGAAATTTCGTCGGTGAACAAGAAGGTTATTGTATGTGTGAAAGACTACAACGATAAGAATGAAATTAACACACAAATAAAAACAACGATAAAACTGTGTTATTGTGTTCTAAGTCATGTAACGGTATTTAAAATATGTCTGAATCGAAATTAGCAAATTCAATAAAATAAATAAGGACTTATACACAGGCTAGTTTGTTCTAGGAGGTGATTTAGTCCAACACAATAAGATGCTACAAATTCGAAATATAGTTCTAAAAACTCGTGTCATGTTCTTAAATAGCCTCGTCAGATTGAGACTTTCATATCGATGAGATACATGGCGTCCGCCATACTCAAAGAAACGTTTTCCTCAGATCAATAATTAAATTTTCCTTTAAACGAAGACGCTTCTTTATAATAATCAATACAGTGTTGTTACAAAGTACTATGTAAAGAACTTTACAAAATATTAAAAAAAACTACATTTCATGAAAACTTCTAACAACGAAATTTGGTAGTACAATTAGCGAAAAGAAACAATGATATAACATAGATATTAACTTTCTACACTACAAAAAATCTTTTGGTAGGCAACTCTCATCGGTATTAAAAAACTTATATTAAATAAACTTATGAAGGGTAATTTCCTGAAAAAGATATTTCCTACATAACAACAATTAGAAAATCTTTTTGATCATTGAATGACAAATATTCCGGATATGGGGAAAACCTAATTTCACAATTACTAAAAGCTAGACACCAGTGGCAGTTTAAAATTTATAGATTTATTTTTCTGCCACAAATAGAAAAAAAGGAATTTTTTTATCATCGTATCGCCCCAGGCAAGGTATTATACTGCCACTGTTGTGCCGGGGCTTACATAGGTGGAAAGTTTTGAGGAGTGACAGATAACAGCGGGTGTCAGGAAGCGGGTAAGAGAGGGGTGAGAATACTGAAGAAATGAGATGGGACCTTGTTGCTAATCTAGTAGCTTGAGTAAATTCGTTTATAGGGGTACCAGTGACCTAAGTTCATCAGAGCAGAAGCTGTGAAAGTACTTGTAGAAGAGACACAGGAAAGCCACACTGCGCCGGTGAGAAAGTGACTGCATCCGAGCTGCCAAGTCGGGATCAATCACATTGCAGATTCTCCGTTATATTTTGTCAAGGGGCCCTAAGTAGATAGCAAGAGCACCCGACCAGATATGGCAGCAGTATTCACTGCAGCGGCGGATGGTAGATCTGTATATGTGCAGGATTGTCTCAGACAGGGAACAATCCTGCACATATACTCTGTTGTGTGAGTTAACCCGAGGAGGCGCACTGTTTTAATTACAGGGAAACTAGCCTGCTCCATGCTGATGGAGGTGTAGGAGCGATTGTCTGTGATGGTTAGTAGATAGCAGCTTCGTTTTAGAGGCATTAAAATTCACAAGCCATTTCTTATCCCAGTCCACAACGGGTTGGAGGTCCTCTTCAAGCTCGGCAGCGAGGTTTGCTTTGTCAGCCCCGGCAGATTTTTGATCAAGGCGAGAGTAAACCGTAGTGTCGTCAGCGTATATGTCTACTTGGGCTCTTATTACATCGGGAAGATCGTTAATGTAGATAAGGAAAAGTGTAAGACCTAGAATAAAGCCTTGAGGGACACCTGCGTTCGTGTGATAGTATTGGGAGGCATGTCAGTTCAATACTACCTTCATTGTGTGCTTTGAAAGAAATGACTTTGTGGACCGTACTCCAAAGTGAATGCTTTCTTGATCACTAAAATCTTTTCTTCAAGTCCAGGGTAAACCGTTATATTCTCACCATATGCGCATAATCTGTGTTTACCCTATAATCCTCTACCTAAAATAAATGTTGGCCCTGTATAGAGTGAATATCATTGTAAAGAAATGAAGGAGAGAAATAGAGAGAAATGAAGAAGAGAGAGAAAAACATGAAGAGAGAAAGAGAGAGAAATAAATTGAAGAGAGAGCGAAAACAAAACGAAGAGAGATAGAAAAAATGAAGCGAGAGAAAAAGAAGAGAGAGAAATAAAGGAGAGAGAAAAAACGAAGAGAGAGAGAAAAATGAAGAAATAAATATGAAGCGAGAGAGAAGAGATAGAGAAATAAAGGAGAGAGAGAAATGAAGGAAAGAGACAGCGAACGGGGAGAGAAACAGAGAAGAGGGAGAGAGAGAGAAATAAAGGAGACAAATGAAAGAGAGAGTATATGTATTTACAAAAGTTTCCCATCAACTATAGCGGACGAGTAACATGAAGTTTAAGCAGACAGATGAGTCAGAAAAACGGTGACATTCTTATTTCAACCTAAAACAAATGCTTTTGGATGATATTTGTCAAAGCTAAAAGAGGCAAATCTTAGAATATCAAACATAACCTTTCTGGAGAAATAGACAAGACATCAATAGTGAAAGTTGGCTCTAATAGAATACAATAGCTGTAAAGTTAATGCAGGAACAGCGAAAGGAAATTGTGTACGACCATGTGAACAAATGCTGTGTACCTAAACCAGAGGCTATCCTAGAGAATCAAAATACTCTTTGATATTTAAGATCAAGTTCGACAACTTCATCCATGTGAAAAGGTCGAATTTGATAGTCTTCATCAACAAAAAGCACCTGGTACACAGTGAAAGATTCAACGCATCACAGAATAACAGAATAAACAAAAAAAAATTGGAAAACTTTTAGATCCCTATCTAAAAAAAGGGGGGACAAATCTTTGAAATATTAAGTTTAAGATTGTGCACATAATTGCCTGTGTTCCTAAAACTGGACCTAAGATAAGAAAACTAAGATTAGAAGAATTATAAATATAAAGAATTAGGAGTCTACCTGCCAATATTCTTGTATACAATGTGTCTCTAATGGATATCGGCTCGGAATAAGAAATGGGAGAGCCGAGTTCAAATTCTAGTTGAATTCGTTACATTCACTTACACATAAATACCGTTGGGAATGGTATCAATCTATTTCTTCTCTTCAGATATGGGCTGAATAGCAGGACAGATGGGGTTCCTTAGCTTTGGGTAACAACCAGTCTACCGTAAAAAGAAATGACAACCTACTACGGAAAAATCTGCCTAGTCAGTTATGGGTCGAAAGAGACATGATCGCCAAAGCATATATCACGTATGGCACTCACTGAGCTTTTGAAAACATAGGTGATCATGTTTCTCCACAATTTCCTCTATAGCACATCATTTTTTATTCAATAAATCCTAGGATTGCTATTTATTTGCGCAATTTTATTGGTTAAATTACTAACCATTTCTCAGTGTTCCTCTTGCCTTCAATATGTCCTGTGAATGCCAAATGGTGCAAGAATTTTGTCAAAATCTGTCTCTGAAATTTTAACTGCCACTTTTTAGTTCTAAGTCCAAGAGACCTTTCCTGTTTGCGTTTTCTGAAGAATTTCTCCGTTGTTCATATGTTATTGTCGTGATATTGTCAACATTCACGTGGGGAATCACATTTTTGTTACCTCAAGTTTCTGTCTTTGAGAAGCGTGTCAATCATCTAGGATGAATGAATACCGTTTGACATCTTTGTACTCGAACAAAATTTTCCCTCTTTTAATACTTTATCCATCTTTTAGAAATCATCTTTCGACATTCCATTGCGTTTTCGAATTTTTGTGTCACTTTTCCGATGGTTTGTTAAAACACTTCCCAGCTATCTCGCAGATATTTTTATCTCTCTGCCCGTTTCATTCCAAGCTCTCCAGTTTGCCTACTGTTTATTTTGAGGGTAGCCTAGATGTAGCACAAGGCCGAAAAAATCAATCATCCCGTGAGTATCGAACTCCCTACTGACTCGAAATTGGTCTAGAGAAACAAACTTGCAAATCATTACACCTCATTGGAGTGCAGGTATATTCTGTCTTTACAATTAGTTTTTTTCTTCTCGCTCTCTTTTATTATTTCGTTTAGGAGTGTCAGCTGCATATCTTATATTGTAAAGATTGTGTCAATCGATAATAAATACTGGAGGGACCATCAATTCTTAGGATAATATCCGGTGGAAAATACGACACTACAAAAAATAATAATAACGATTTGTGGTGATGTACTAAAAATCTCGAGCCACAATCTCTGTACATCTGTTATGGCACTGCCACCAGCAACGGGACATTGGAACCACGACAGAGATACACAATAAAAAAAAGTATTTTTTGAACTGAGAATTCGCAATGTCGATATATATATATATAGGAAAAACTAATAAAAAGTTGTAAGTTTAAAAATGTATTTTTTGACAGTATTTATTTATTTCTATTATTATATTTGATATTTCAGACCGTCCTCGGCCTTTCATCAGAAACAAATGAATCTTTATAAATATTTCAATTGTTAAACATTTTTTAGATCCACTTAAAAATTTTTTCTCTAAAACAAAATTTATAAGTATTATTAAAACTCGGTTTACGTTTACAAATATTTAAAGAAATCTGTCGCTTTCTGTGTCACGTGAAGTAAACAATCTCTCGGACGAACGCTCTCGGGAAATACGTTTCTAATTTAAATTTTAAAATCATATCAAATATCAAATATAATAATAGAAATAGATAAATACTGTCAAAAAATACATTTTTAAACTTACAACTTTTTAGTAGTTTTTCCTATGCATATTATTAAAACAGTATACGTGTATCATCACTATGTTTTATATATATATATATATATATATATATATATATATATATATATATATATACTAGCAGTATAGCCCGGCGTTGCTCGGGTGTAATGGAAGCTTTAAAACTAATCCATGGTCCTGGAACTCAGACTCTTTAGACGTTGGCACGAAAGACTAAAAAGCAAATTTTGATTTCCTGCTATCGATATAAAATTTTCTGTACTATTGTAAGAACTGCAATCTTCTGAATATCGTTTCTTATGTCTTTGTCTATGAGTGTATCAAATTTGATTAAAATCGGACCACTCCTTCTATAATCCAATTTTTTCCATTATCAGTTTTCGATATTTATCGGGGGTACCTCGACACAAAACCTAGCTAAGAACACTCGCAGACACTTATAATACAACTGTGTAAATTTTCAAGAAAATCAGTTCAGTCGTTTCGGAGTCTATAGGTAATGGATACACACACAGACACACATACACACACACAGACACACACACACAAACAAAGTTTCATTTATAAATAAGTTTAGATCCTTTGGTAGGAATAAAAGAATTTGGCATTTATTCAAGCCTTACCACAAGGCCGATTTTACTGGGCAAAAATTCCCCGTAGACCACGCACACGCGTGGCCAGGCTCTCGTCTAGGACCCTCTTTGCCCGAAGGCAGAGAATCCGACAAGGATCAAGTTTTGGCAAAGTCTTAAAGATTTTCTACGCGTAGCTTAGATGTAGCATAAGGCCAAAATATGGGGAACGCAGTGAGGATCGAACCCACTCCTCAGTTGTAAGAGACAAACCTGCTGACCATTAAACCACAGTGAATAAAATGGGTTAACGTTTAATATAGTTCTGATTATGATATAACTAGTTAAGCATGCAACCAATGAATAACACAATAAATTAATACTATAGGAAATGAGTTAAATACAAAGTATGAAATAGATATCGGTGAGTCGACTTCAAATTCCGTGCTTATCTCTTGCTTTCACTTTCCCACAAATGCCATTGCAAAAGGCTATAAATACTTCTCTCCACCAATGGCTATGGGTTAAATTTATCATGTAGCCTGAGCAACCAATCCCAGGGGAGTAAAGTAATTAAACAATGATGAAGGCAACGAGAAATGTCAATTCAGATAAAGGAAAGTAATGTCTTTTTACAATGATGTTCATCCAAATTGGTTGGTTGAATTTGTTTAACGGGATATCAGCCTCCATGGGTTATTTAATGCTGAAATCGATAGATTTTGAATGTTTTCGGTTATCTCTTATTCTGTACGTAAATAATAAAATATATATCAGTACTTCCTAATGAATCTTATAAGTCTAAAACTTGTTACTGTCATAGCACGTTGAAACGCCGGTTCCTTCACAATCACCGAAGTTAATGTCGAACTTGGTCAGTGCCTAGATGGGTGACCGATTGGGAATAGCAGGTTCGAATGGGGTAATGGAGAGCAGAGTTCCAATTTCAGTCGGGTATATATTCACTTAAATACAGTTGGGAAATATAAAAATGAACCGTTACTCGATCTATGGGTTAATTAGTAAGAGTTGTATCACTAAGAACTAATCTTAAAAAAAAAACAACAAAACATTACATTCTAAAATTATTTTCTGGATCTAAAATTCCTGGTTGGTAAAAGAAGAAAAAATAATCGAACGCCCCGAAACATTCAATATTATTGTCAATCAGTCAGTTGGGTAGAATACTTGATATACGCTTGGGCGATCATGTCTCGGAAGAGTTATAACTAACTGGGCAGAAGACTATCCTGCAATAGGAAGCCATTACATTCTGCAGTAAATTGGTTGCCAGACAAGGCTATAGAACCCAATCTTTCCTGTTATTTAATACATAAATGAAGGGAAGAGATGGATTAATACCTTTCCCAAGGATATTTGCGTATAAGTGAATGAAAGGAATTCAACTTGAATTCGAACTCTGCTTCCCGATTTCTCGTTCCGAGCCGATACCCTCTGCACCACAACGCACATCCTAATCAATCAATAGAATGCCATACGTGATACAGGCTTTGGCAATCATGTCTCGAAAGAGAAATGACTTACTAAGCAGAAGTTTTTTTTCCGCAGTAGGTAGCCATTAATTTCTGCGGTAGACTGTTGCCAGCCCAAACTATAGAACCCAATCTGTCCTGTTATTTAACCCATAACTGGAGGGAAAAGACGGATTAATACCTTTCCCAAGGGTATTTGCGCGTAAGTGAACGCAAGGAATTCAACTGAAATTCGAACTTTGATCCCTGATTTCTCGTTCCGAGCCGATATCCACAGTATTATTATTGTACGAATCGAAAAAAAAAAACAACAAAAAAACACGCGTTCACATTGCAGCTTACTTCTCTACCGTTTACTCATCAGCAATTTGATTTATAAAAGAACCGTTCGTGATTAGCGAAATACACTAACTACTTTTATTACCAGTTTCAAAAAATCTGTAATGATAAAATATATATATATATATATATATATATATATATATATAGTAGTGTTTGTTTAAGAGAAAAACAGGCATATTTAACACAATGTAGTTGAAGGAAAAAAGGTTTCAATCAATTACTTACAAAATTAACGTGAACCGAGAGAAACGGCGGCTGAATGACTGGCATGGGTAGTTAAAACAGTTCAGTATCAAGGAAACTAATTTATAGAAGAAAATAAAACAAAAAGCAAAACTTAAATAGGAAAAACAGAAAATAAAACTGAAACTGATGCATGAATAAACGTCGAGCGAGCTCTTTTCCAAGGAATATTAACGGTTTCCTATTTCAAATTATATTTTCTACTTTGTTTCTGGTTCTTTGTTTTAAAATTATACTTATAACACCTCGTTTTCCAGGTAATTAAAAATGATTGCACTTCCTACTTTTATCTAATGAAATAAATCCAGAAACTTAACAATAAAAAAGGGGTATAAAATGCATTACTTTTCTAATCGTTCTTGTTGGATTCCTTTACTGTTCTTCTCCCGCCATTTTGCGTTTGCTGTATTCTATGGAATTAGTATTATTGAACAATAACAATTCTATACAAAACTCCATCAGATTAGCTGAATCTTACCAATGAAGACCTTTTGTTGCAATGAGACCATTACACATTATTCTGATAATAATTCGCTTGAAATGATCTCTCCAAATAGACATCGCGTTTATTTGAATTTACTTTCAAGTCATAACATTCTAACGATAACTGGAGCGTAGGATCAACTCGTCACATTAAGGTAGAACCAATTATTGTAATTTGTCGTCGGCTTTATCTCCTATCTAACAATTTCATTTCTTCTTTGCTGATCGTATCATTTATGATGAGAAGTGTTGACGATTACATTCGCCGCCAGCGTGCAGGTTCAGGACTAGAAGAGTCCAGTTTTACCTAAGCCAGATCCCGTCATCTATTCCCTATTAGCGTTTGGCTTTGAAAAACTTCATTAAAAGTGAAAGAAAATCAAAGTAGAAGAAAGTGCAGATGACATGAATTTGTTTAAAGCGGGCCTTGAATTTCGAGGAAGTTACCCACACTCTTAATTTATTGACCTTTCTCTGCAGTACATATGGAATGAAATATGCAGAGTCCAGTTCTGAAATTGTAACGGTGTGCCGGTGATTATAATAATATCGAATGATGTCCACTGTAGTATGTCTGTCATCCGTAGTCTTTTTCATCCGTTGGTCCAACCGTTGAGATTTATTTTAACCGTCATCCGTTTGTTACACAATTGAGGTCTTTAGGGGTTGATCACGCTTAGTGTAGGTCTTCGCTTTGCTGCCACAGTTTGCCTACCAGAAGTTTACAACTCTCGACGGCATTGTTCATAGAGCCATAGGATAACGCAAGCCCCTCCACAACAAGAACATACATCTAAAATTATTTATAAATGGAAATTTGTCTGTGTGTGTGTATGTGTCTGTGTGTGTCCGTGTCCGTTACGTATAGACTCCGAAACTGCTGAACCGATTTTCTTGAAAATTTACTCAGTTGTACTATAAGCGTCTGCGAGTGTTCTTAGCTAGGTTTTGTGTCGAAGTATCTCCGATAAATATCGAAAATTGATAATCGAATAATCGGTTTATAGAAGGAATGGTCCGATTTTAATCAAATTTGATATACTCATAGACAAAGACATAAGAAACGATATTCAAGGTTGCAGTTCTTACAATAGTGCAGAAAATCGATAATATATATATATATATATATATGAAAGGCCAGATGTTTGTGTGTGTGTCTGTTTATCTGTTTGTATGTCCTTTATGCAAATCCACAATTTTTATCCGATCCTCAACAAACTTCACACAATTATTGTTTAGGCTGAGTCTGAGCTCCAGAACCATGGGTTAGTTTTAAATCTTTCATTACAACCAAGCAACGCCGGGCTATACTGCTAGTAAATGGATCAATTTAAAATATATATGTGATTTGCAATCTAACATTGGAAAGCTTTATTTGCCCGCCTTTGGAATTCCCTTCCACATACCTGATTATCCGACAGATACAATCTCCAGGTGTTTAAATGTGAGGTCAATAGACACCTCCAAACACACGAACTTGCATCCGTTCTCTCAAACACTCTTTCCATCTACCCAATCCTCGTCCTCGGTATCCTTACCCGTCTATCACCCTCCTTCTGACATTTCCTATATCTCGCCACTCTTTCTCATCACTTTACCCTATGTAACCCCCTGCACAATAGTGGCAGTGAAATGCCTTGCACGGCGTGAAATGATAAAAAAAAATGTGCAATTTCTAAGGAACCGTAACGGTGCATGCTAAAGTGGTAAGGTATTGTTGCACCGTTGGATTCTTTAGGGGTTGCTCACGCTTAGTATAGGTCTTTGCTTTGTATTGTATGAAGGCATTTCGAACAAGAGTTAAAATGCAAGAAGAAAGAATACATGCTTATTAGCATGAGGAGGAGCCCAAAATGCAAATTATAAGTCGGAGGTACCAAATTCAACCACGCACAAAATATTAAACATGTGAGAAGTGTTCTAACAGACGACAGAAAATGCTACCCTGAAACCCGAAGACGCATTGGAATAGCCAAAGGTACATTCCAAAAGTTAAACAGAGTATTTAGTCAGTTAACTGCCATACGTGATACACGATTTGGGCGATCATGTCTCGAAAGAGACATGACTGACTGGGCAGAGGATTATCCTGCAGTAGGTTGCCTTTGCTTTCTGCGGTAGACTGGTTGCCGACCAAGGCTATAGAACCCAATCTGTCCTATTATTTAACTCATAACTTGAGGAAAGAAACGGATTAATACCTTTCCCAAGGGTATTTGGGCGTAAGTGATTGCAAGGAATTCAACTGGAATTCGAACTCGGCTCCCCGATTTGTAGTTCCGAGTCGATATTGACTGCACCACAACGCACAGTATTAAAAGAGAGTATTAAGAGATAGAAAAAAGTACTGGGTGTTACGTGACATCTGTTCTACTGTATGGCACTGAATGTTAGACAATTTTCTCAGAGATGAAGAGGAGACTCAAAAGCAAAAATAATTTGCGTCTGAGGATATCATGGATCGGACAGCTGAGCAACGTCGAGATTTTAAAGAAAAAGACTTAACGAGAAGGAAACGCTTGGAAAATAAGTAACGAGCAGGAGCGACCGAGAACAAGAGCAACAGAGCAAAACAACGCATGACATAAATGACGTGCTTGAGCAGAGTTTGAATCAATTTCATTCACTTACTTACTTTTTTTTTTACTTCACTACCAAAAGTGATGTGATTTATTTGGTTTTCTTGAAGTCCAAGGAAGCATCTATGGCGGACATTCAAAATAAAAAAAAAGCGGTATTATGTAGCTTCTTTAATATCGCTATCCTCATGAGACAAATTGAAATATATTTTTCTGAAATGTGTTTTTCCTTACACTGGGCACTGCTATAAAAACAACTTAAGAAATATAAAAGATGCGTGTAAAAATCTAGATCAGAATTTTAAAATTTTAAATTATTTTTAATAAAAAATATATTCAAAATATTTGGTTGTGGGCCATTTAAAGACAACTGTTTTTAGATTGTGATAAATTTTTGGAGATAATATTGATTTACTGATACAAGTCATACTAATTAACCCATATATAGGGGGTAAGTGGTGGATTCACACCTTTCCAAAAGAGTATTTGTTTTTAAGTGAATATAACGAACCAGGCGTGAATTGGAACTGCATTATCCGTGTTTCAATTCCGAGGCGTTATCCATTATACCGACCGCACGTCCAAGCTTATTGAATCTGGTATTTCTATGCGCTCACCCAACCAGATCCGGCCAGGGTAAACGCTGCTTAGCTTCAGTGATCGTACGAGAACTGGTGTTTCAACGTCATATGGTCTAAAGTCCTTTGGCTGGAAAGTATAACTACTTATCTCCTAGTATAGATTTTTGGACAATAAAGAAAAAATTGCATCAAGCATAGGTTTATATAATACACTATATGCTAACGACCATCACCGAGTATATATACCAGGCTCTCTACAAGAATGGTGATGCCCGAACTGCCGCCCTGGATATCTCTAAAGCATTCGACAGAGTATGGCATGCCGTCCTTCTACGGAAACTGCGAAGCTACGGCATTACTGGACTTTTGTTGGACTTAATCCAGTCATTCATCTCCAACCGCACACTGAAGGTGGTTTTAAACGGACATGCCTCCCAGAACTACCCTACAAACGCGGGTGTCCCTAAGGCTCTATCCTAGGTCCTACGCTCTTTCTAATCTACATCAATGATCTCCCCGATGCCATAAGATCACAAGTAGGCATGTACGCCGATGATACCACAGTATACGCTTGCCTCGATAAAAAATCTGCTGTTGATGATAAGGCGAACCTCGCGGCTGAGCTTGAAAAGGACCTCCAATTCGTGGTGGATTGGGGTAGGAAATGGCTCGTAAAATTCAATTCTTCCAAAACTAAGCTGCTGTCAATTAACCACCACAGACGACCGCACCTCCCTCCCATTAGCATGGAACAGGCATGCCTCCCAGAGAGTAAAACACTACGCCTGTTTGGCCTGACACTCTCAGCGGACCTCAAGTGGAATGACTACGTCGAATCCGTTGCTAAATCCGCTGCTATGAAAGTTGGCTCTCTGTGCAGGGCCCGCAAATTCTTTCCGTCTGAATCTATCCTGCACCTATAGAAATCTACCATCCACCCGTGTTTTGAATACTGTTGCCACATCTGGTCGGGTGCCCCTACTATTCTCCTCGGGTTTCTTGACAAAATACAGCGAAGAATCTGTAACGTGACTGATACCGACTTAGCTGACCGCCTGCAGTCACTCTCCCACCGGCGTGACGTGGCTTCCCTGTGCCTCTTCTATAAATACTTTCATGGCTTCTGCTCTGATGAACTTAAATCTCTGATGCCCCCTAGGTGTGAGTTTGCAAGAGATACTAGATTGGTAACTAGGTCCCACTTGTTTACAGTGAAACCGATGAAATGTAACCGCAATTTCTACGCCAATAGTTTCTTTTCTCGCACTTCCCGCCTATGGAATTCCCTTCCACATGCTTGCTTCCCCTACGGCTAAAACCTCCAGGATTTTAAATGTAAGGTCAATAGACACCTCCTAAACACACTAACCATCCCATTCTTTCCAACTCTCCATCTATGTACATCCTAACTCGTCTATCGCCCTGTGTAACCCCCTCCGCTATAGTGGCAGTGGAATGCCTTGCTTGAGGTGACATGATTAAAAAAAAAACTCTTTAAGGATCGTAAATTTTAACTTACTTTCCATCTGAATTTCTGGGATGAGGAGTTTTTTTTTTTTAATCATATCACCCCAAGCAAGGCGATAACGCCACTGATGCGCAGGGGGCTACGCAAGATTAAAAAGATTGGAAAAGAGAAAACCGGAAACCGCATCCTAAACAGGAAACAAGGGATGAGCCTCTTCACCTGTTCAATAGACGTGAGTGGAGTGTTAACCTGGCGATAGTTTAGTCTATCTACTCCAATTGAAAAAAAGAAAAGAGTGAAAAGATTGGAAAAGAGAAAACCGGAAACCGCATCCTAAACAGGAAACAAGGGATGAGCCTCTTCACCTCATATACAAACTATTATTCCAATCTAGATTAATAATCTTGAAGAAAGAAGATGTATCTCAGATTTTTAATTAATCTACCGCTTTCATTAGAAATTTCTCTCTGAAACAAAGTCAGTATATATATATATGAGCAGCAATCATATGGAAGTGGCACTAAAAATGACACACAATGTAAAGTTCTTATGTAATTTTTCATGTGATCTTATGATTTGATTTTTATTTTAAAGACAAATTATATAAAAAAATATCCAAATCTTTAACTAAACAAAATTCTTGAATGAAAAAAAAACAACATTTTTACAAATTTTGTGAAGTTTGTAAAAAATATCATAAGATCACATAAAAATTACATAAAACTTAATAATAACATGTCTGTCATTTTTAATGTAACCTGCGTATATATATATATATATATATATATATATATATATATATATATACACATTTTTCAGTATTGAATTGAGTTCTCTCGTTGACTGGTATGTGTCTGCACCGCATATACATAACATGGTGTGGTGTAATGGTTAGTAAGCTCGTCTCGCTCTAATCCTTATAACTAAGTAGTGAGTTCGATCCTCACTGAGTACTCCCTACTTTCGGCAGAGTGTCACGACTAAGCTACGCTTAGAAAATCACCTTACTCCACGTTTGGGGGTGGTGGTCGCAGGGCTAACAACCCTGCCCCATAAAAAACTGTTTATTACGGAAACAGCAAAAACACTGCCCTACACACCATTGGGTGTAACGGAAAGGTTTATTTCATTGATAACTATCTCCGTTGAATTTGTATTTTTAAATATTTTCAATTTCAATTAAATGTTGAACAAATGACATAAGTAGAGTAAGACTTATTTCTAAATATCACTCTTGTGTAATTTTTATGCGCTGAAAGTGATTTTACAGAGAGTGAACGTAAGAGAAAGGACTGAGTATAGCAAGGATTGAGGAAATGACAAAAGATGAACCGGATTTAAGACAGAAGATAGCGATTGACGTTGCATTAAAATGTTTGAAGATTATATTTATCAAAGAAGCAAGTAGATGGAAGAGGTATTCCACAGGCGGGAAGAGCAAAAAAGAAATTGTTGGAGTAGAACTGACGGTTGAGTTTAACTATTTCAACAATAAAGAGGCAGAATCTAAATGCCAGATTAGTGATTGGAGTTAAGAACTGAAATCTTTATGACCTCCACCGGGGTAGATTTTTCGAGTTCCACGTATCAGGCCTCTTTCGGGTGTCCCATGTCAGTTATCTCGCTTTAATACAAATCTCCAAGTTGAGTTTATTTTTTAACTCTGCTGTAGCCAGGTATTGAAATCACAACACTTTGAGTCTAGTCGTTGGATTCAGCTAACGTTTTTATTCACTGTCCCCTGAAAAAAAGCTACGGTATACAACGGCCGAAACGTCTTCAGTATGACAACGAAGATGAGGACAACATTCCAAACAATATAAATAGTGTAAATAATTACATACCTCATCTAAGAAAGATATGCAAATATTATCCATTTGTATTTGATTTATGTACGAAGGACGCGTTCCAGAAACTGAGTAAAGTATTAAGACACAGGAAAAATCACTAGAAACAAAGAAGAGAGTACCGGATTGCTATGTCATGTCAGTTCTTCAATAAGGCAGTGAATGTTGGAAAATATGAAAGGTAAAATTGAAGCAGCTGAAATGTGGCTCTACAGAAGGATGCTGTGGATATCATGGACCGAGCATGTGAGCAATGATGAGGTGTTGGAAAAAATGGAAATGAAAAGGAAATTAATATTGAGCATCAGGTAGAGACAACTGAAGTTTCTGGGACATGCAATAAGGAAGGTGGGCTTGGAGAACTTCATACTAACAGGCCGGCTAGAGGTAAAAAAGAGATATAGAAAAGCAAGGGCTGAGCAGGTGGATGAATGAACGAGGGCTGCGTGACGTTACAGGAGAAAGCGTGGTAAGAACCACCAGGGATAGGGAGACGTGGAAGGCTATGGTCACCTATGTCCTGAAAGGACAAAGCACATAGAAGAACAAGAAGTTGGATTTGTGTGCAATGTAATGGAAAGCTTCTAGAAATGTGAAATGGGAGAGCAGATTTCGAAGGCAAGTTTGTTATATTCATTTACGCGCAAATGATATGAGTTCAACAGTCCAAACAATGTGAATAGTGTAAATTATTACATACCTCACCTCAGAAATATCGACAACTACTTTCAAGACTTGTATAAAAATTCTATCGCCATTACTGTAATGATAATGAAAGTTGCTTTTTTGTGCTAGAGTTTCCTTTTTTTGTCCTTATGGTTGCTTTCCTCTTTCGT
Organism: Ascarosepion bandense; assembly: GCA_037127315.1. NCBI lineage: Eukaryota > Metazoa > Mollusca > Cephalopoda > Sepiida > Sepiidae > Ascarosepion > Ascarosepion bandense. The sequence continues at coordinate 1,870,238 of JBBBDQ010000269.1, forward strand.
TGGTATTATTTAATGTTATACTTCCCTCCTTTAATATTTTTACTTATTTGTGTGGGACCTACCTTTTTTGGACTATAATAAATTCTCCTTATTATTATAAATACCAAGAGAATATGCCTCTCGTGGTTGAGTTGAGTCACCCCAGGCTAATACTAGGCAGTGTGACAGACTCTTCGTATTTGTTCTTTTGTTAAATGTATATGTTACACTAATACCCGACTTCGAGTTTTCTTCCGGATCTATTCTGGGTCCACATCACTTATGGAATAGGAGGAGTTGTTTCAGACTGAGCATCTTAAAAATACAGTTAATGACGGTCTTTTTCTTAGAGAGATTTTATTGAATTTTGACTAAGTCAAAAAAGACAAGTTAGATATTTCATAAACAAAATTTGGAAATATTTTACGACAATAACAAGAACAGAATGAGGTTTACGAACATAAACCTAAGGTATATATAATGAAACCAGCAAGATGTGAGGAAAGCCATGTTGGTGAAGCTCAGAACTAAATATGGTGTAGTAGTTAGCAAGCTTGTTTAGCTAGAACCTATTACAACCAAGTAGTGAGTTCGATCCTCACTGGCTAACACCATACATTCTGCCTTGTGCCACATCTAAGTGGCTATTAGAAAATCAATTCTGTTAATGCTGCTTCTGCAATACTTCTAAATCCCACAATATCTATCGCTCGGAAAAGTAATGAATGGTGATTTTAGAAAAAACAAAACAAAAACAAAACAGAAGTCACGTAAACTACTTCAGTGTAGATCCCCGTGAACAGACCACTCATACTTCGATAAATTCGGTCCCCACTTAGTCCAGATTTGGATCTTTATTTTGGAGCATGGCCTCGTGTTTGCTTTCTAACCAGGAGAACCGATAGATTTGTCGAGGAAACAACTCCTTAACAATATTTGTCTGGCAGGACCATTCCAGCGTGTTTCACCATTGAACAATAACAAAAAGTCTGAAGTCATCGTGCCCGAGGTTTTGAGTGTAGAATCCTTCGAATATTTATATCAGTGTATTCACTATCCCAGAAACTAATTTTTCGCAAAGCAGAGTTAGTTTAATTCAAAACGTTAGTTAAGCGTTTGTTGAAGAAAAACAAATGCACTTGGTCATATGTCTAAATCAAGGAAAATATTGTCGTTCAAGGAGATAAGTTAATTCGATAACGAGCGGCAAGTTATTTATTGTGTGTGTATATGTCTGCTGAGTGACAGAGAAAACAGCGTTCCTGATTCACCCTACCGAAGCAAATGTACAATATAGATGCCGGATTAAATTAAGGGTTCTATTGAAAATTCCTTTGAGGTTACTCGGATCGAAAAACCACCTAATGAACACCGGAGTGCGCAACAAACGAAACGTTTGTTTGGAGGTTTAACGACCTATCAATCCATATGGGAACATTTAAGGTCATAACTAATGATTTTTGGTTCAGATTATTTTATTTTAACAACTTTTTTCTTTTCGTGTATCAAGATTCATTGGGATTTGTTTTTAAGATCAGGGTCCCCAAATCCTACCCTTGTTATTTAACCCATAACTAGAGGGAAGGGACGGAGTAATACCTTTTCCAAGGGTACCAGTGCATAAGTGAATGCAGGCTCACCGATTTCTCTTTTCGAACCGATATCCACTGCACCACAACGCACATCCGTCACTAAACGCTTACAGCACCTGGTATTCCCCAAGCGGTCACCCATTTAAGTACTGACTAGGCTCAACTTTGCTTAACTTCGGCGATCGAGCGAGAACCGGTGTATTCAACGTGATAGGCCATAACCCTCAACCGAATCGTTGTGATAGGCACAATATAGATTATTTAAAAGCAGCCTATTGTATCAATGTATTCACTAATGTACATAATGATAATTACTCATCCTAGAAATTCAGAACTTAAGTACTAGTGACTAAAAACATTGTTTTGATGATTTCTGTACTAACACTATTTGATGTACGTTGTGGTGTAATAGATATCAGCTTGGGGAGCTGAGTTCGATTTCCAGTTGAATTCATTTCATTTACTTACGCATAATTACTCTTTGGAAAGGGATTAATCTATCTCTTCTTCCTCCAGCTATAGGCTGAATAGCAGAACAGATTGGGTTCTTTAACCATGGATGGAAACCAGTCTACCGTAGAAAATAATGGCAACTAACGGTGGGGAAATTTTCTGTCTATTCATTCATGTCACTTTCGAGACATGATCGCCCAAGCGTGTATCATGTATAGCAATTAACTGTATTATTATTATTTATTCCGCTGATATGAACGCAATACCACAATCATAGTCGTACTTAGACAATTCCGAATGCCTCCATTACTGCTGTTTTTTTATCGTTCCTGGCACAAATGTTATGGTCTTTCAACTGTTTTACCTATCCCCGCACCTTATTCAAAATATCACGGTTTATCCTATGTACTCTGTTACTCTAAAGCAAACACAAAGGCATAAGTGTATCTGTGCGTAAGAGTTTGTTTGAACTTACACGGCGATCTCTTGAGCATTTACAGAACAGAGCGAGTTGGCGCCAACTCTCAGACTAATGTCACCTAGTGCCTCGAAAACGGTGCCTTCACAACTTGTTTTTCTGGCGTCTTCTATCTCTTATTTTGAAGAATTTCATTTTTATTTATCCTGCACATTTACAATTCAGTCTGTATCCCCCACCACACCGAAACGTACTATTCATTTTACTGAGTGCAGGATAACTTATTTCATTTTTACCATCCCTTTATTGTGTTCGGTATCTTTTTTCCATAAAAACTGCTTCTTTCAGCACACGCCTTTTTAGAGTTATTTTAGATTTCTTGATTGTTGCGTACATTTACTTCCGTTTTGGAATTCGGCGGCATCGGCTGCCTTTCGGCTTCGATTGAATTAAAAGAATTGCAGTAAGCGATACTGTTGTTGTTATTGTCTGCATTACTTCAAGTTATTAAAGAAAATAAATTTCTCTCTAAATCTAATCACGTTAACATTTTCGTATTTGTCTCTTTAATTCCGTTTCTTACCTCATCTTTGTACTGCTTCTCCTCATAATTTTCATATCCAGAACTACTTTTTTTCTCTTTTCCACAGTTTTCGTGCCAGTTTTTTTTTTTTAGATGCAGTTCTTTATTTCTCGCGATTTTTATTATTTTTCTTTTTTTATATTAATAAATCATCTTATTTCTATTCAGAACATTTCCCCTACCTCGACGTTTACGTCTACCCATACATCCAATGCTTTCCTCAATTATTGTTTTTTATCACTTACTACAAGTACAACAATTAATTCATCAATTTATGATAAAATAATAAAATCAAGAGACGGGGATTATTTGTTTTAGTCAAACTTAAATCTTGCATCAAAATAACATCACTGCTATCTATTTTATTAAATTGTAAAAATTTCATTCTGCACCGAATCAATAATAAAAAAAGAAAAAGGATATATAGCAAAACACATTAAAAAAATAAGACTTTTTTTGATGTCTCATTTAAAGACGGATTCTATTTAATCAACAAAGTGTTCTGTACGACTGCTCAGTTTGGAATCAGTGTTATTTGTCATCGTGCCAGCATAATGAGTTCACTTATTACACTCAGGCAAAAGGAAGAGTCAGTGGTTTACATTTCTCTACCGTTCTAATCAGTAAAGCAGATTAGAATCTACTTTAGGCAACGGCAAAATTATTTCGCACTCCTTCTCCCTAACACTGAACTGCGCAACCTACATATATATATATATATATATATATATATATATATATATATATATACAGAGACAGAGAGAGAGAGAGAGAGAGCGGCGAAGATAAAGCTAGAAAAGAAATTATGTATAACAAAACAGTTTTGTATGTAACAAAGTATTTCGATGAAACTGTTTACAATCAAACATATATAAAAAGTAACAAAAACTATTCAATATAGCCAACATCGGCAGAAAACCGGAAAATGGAGTAGGTATTGGTGACGATTCCTTGTCTGGAATGGAGTCAGTATTTGCTGCTTTTAAGAGCCTTCATGGAGCAATAGAACCTGTTGTTTAAGAAGATTGCAAAATGGCAAACACACATTCGATATCGAACACTTTAGGATAAAAAAAAAACTTTCTTGCCTTGATTGTTTTTTTTTTCAACATTTTACTAGTACAAATTAAACGTGCCAGCACACACAAACACACACATCTATGTATATATTTATAGATCATTTTCAGGAATGTGAGTTTTTTATTCTTTAACATGTGTATGACCATGGCATTACAAAATATATTTAAAAATCCATTTTGGTTAACTTTTACGTTCTAATGAACGCTAAGCAATTTGTCAACCATTATATTTAAAGCAGAAAAAAAATTCCAGTAATTTTTAGCAACAGAGTTTTGCGGTTATTTTTTATTAGCAAAGCTCACAGCACTGAAGATGATCTCGGAAGGAGATTGAAAGTACGTGGGTACATTGAAAAATGAAAGATAATAACATCTGTCACCGTTACTGCTCATTTCCGACATCTTTCAATTATAATACGTGAAAGATTATCCATGATTTTATTTAAAAAAAAGCAGACACAATGTTTGAAATTTATTTAATCTGATATATATATTAATTTTGGCCCCATATATATATATATATATATATATATATATATATATATATGGGGCCAAAATTAATAACTATACATATGTAGGCAGCAATCTTTTATTTAAACATGTTTCGTTAAAACGACTGACAAGGAAGATTTTATTAATTTTTTATTTTATTTTTTCAGTATTGTAACATGTTTCCTTTTTGTTGGAGATAAGGAATGTAAAAATGTTCACTTATTTTTTGCTTTCAAATTCTTTACATTATCAAGAATGTTATAAATTCTTTCTTGTCAACCGCCTGGTAAAAAACAAATGAAATCCATATTCTTAACAGCATATTGGAAAAAACTCCTATTCTTGCACGTTCTCATGTGATCTTCTCATAATAATTTCACTATATATATCTCACACCCTGATTGAGCACTCTGGGAGAATGGTAGACTTTGAAAAACAGTAGCTACTCTAGCATATACGCATCGTTCATGCAGCAATGAATTAGAACACTCTCAGCTATTGGGGGTGTATAATGATAATATACACGCTAAAAAGTCTGTCTCCTTTTACCGAGCGCCCATGGCTCAGAGGTAGAACCGCCGGCTGGCGCCAGTTCGGTCGGGTTTCAATCCTGGGTTGAAAGCAATCGGATGTATAACCGTACTGATGAGCTGTGATACAGCAAAAAAGATCTGTCTGCGGATGACACTATATATATATAGCAATTTTCTGAGCTTAGCTTAAATGTTGCACAAGACCGAGAGTATGGGACACCCAGTGAAGATTGAACTCACTACTCAATTGTAACTGCTCTAGCGAGAAAAGTCGTAAAATACAGTTAAAAGTATATTAAAATCATTAAAAGCCGGGAAAGAAAAACAAGGAAAATGATAAAGGAAATGACACCCAGTTAACAAAGCTTTCAAACAAATTACAGCCAATTCACATTTATCATAATGATTTTATTGCCACGTTCATATGCACGCGAGTGGCTCTTTATGCCTGCCGCACTCTTACAAGTTTTCTTACATAAATAACTAATGAAAGGTGTAATTAGAGTTTTAAAGGTCATTTTGTCTAAATGAAATCAATTAGTTTGCCTCTTTATACTAGCTAATGATTTACAGATTTTGTCTCAAAACTGACACAGGGCCCCATTTGGTCTGGAAGCGAGGCGCTCAGTTTCAAAAGCTTATTATTGTGGCGATGGTATCCCATCTAGCTGATTAAATGAACTTTGGACTAGCAAATTCTGCTGCAAAATTTATATTTTACTGGGAAAACTAGAGGCAACTTTGAACTAGCAAATTCTGCTGCAAAATTTATATTTTACTGGGAAAATTAGAGGCAACTTTGGACTAGCAAATTCTGCTGCAAAATTTATATTTTACTGGGAAAACTAGAGGCAACTTTGGACTAGCAAATTCTGCTGCAAAATTTATATTTTACTGGGAAAACTAGAGGCAACAGCTAGGCATTCTTCTTCTTCTTCTTTTATGTGCCATGTCCCTTCAGGACGTAGGTAATCATGGTTCTCCACGTCTCCCTATTCCTTGTGGCTCTTCGTATGTTTGCTCCTGTTACTCCTGGCAACACCCGTTCCGTCATCCACCTGATCAGGCCCTGTAAATATGCTATCCGCTGCCTTCCTCTGTCTCACTTTCCTTCTATCTGGCCAGTCAGTATTAGGTTCTTCAAGCTCTCCTTTCTTACTGCATGTCCCAGGAACTTCAGTTGTCTCTTCCTGATGCTCAGTATTACTTTCCTTTTTGTTGCCATTATTTCCAACACCTCATCCTTGCTTGCATGCTCAGTTCACGATATCCGCAGCATCCTTCTGTAGAACCACATTTCCGCTGCTTCCAGTTTTTTCCTCATTTTCGATGATATTGTCCAGCATTCACTGCCGTATTCAAGAACTGACATCACATATCAATCCAGCAGTCTATTCTTTGTTTCTAGTGAAATTTACCTGTGTGTTAGTACTTTAACCAGCTTCTGGAACGCGTCCTTTGCCATGCCAATTCTCCTTCGGATCTCTGTGTTGCACTTTCCCCATCCTGTTAGAACACTTTATAGGTATTTAAATTTTTGTACTTGTTTGATTTTGTTATCCCCCACCTGCATTTGGCATTTTGGGTAGCACACTTTCCTTAAAGCCTATTTCTCTTTTGCTTCCTCAGAGGTTTTCACTTCAAAACGGTTACAAACACAAACAATTTTCCGCCGGTTCAACCTATCACCTGCCCCTTTCTCTTAAATGTTTGTACTTATCCCAAGAGTTTTACGGTTGTTACGCTAAAGCGATTTTTTGAGGGTTTGTGTGGAAGACATTTGCAGCTTGTCAACTCACCATAAAAAAATTGTTTTAGGTGGCGATCATCCTTCATCCTTATGCGACCAGCCCAGTGTATGTGGTTACGTATTAGCAACTTTTCAATATTTTACGTTGTTGCCCTTTCTAAAACTTCCGTGTTTGGCACAAAAGATTGCCACTTTATACTTAGAATCCGCTGAAGGCATTTAGATGATATATATAATAATCCCCCGAACCAGACTATTTCAAATTAATATCAGGTCGGTACAAAAGTTTTTGCTGGTTTGTAAAAGGGGCATTTTAAATCATTGTAATGTATTTTATGCACATTGTTATTACTTAAACATATAAGCATGATTAATTTATAATTTTTCTTTCAGATTATTAAAGCATCATTCATATTTTCTGCAATATTCTCACCCATGTTCTCCAGAGAACCTGCGGAAACGTGTTTCTTGTTGCGAATCTTTGTTTTCACGACACCTTCAGACACCATTTTTGGGTAGTCTTGTCACAGGTGATTAGAAGTGCCATCTTGCCTCATCCTGCATATTCGTCTGACATATCTCCCTCGGATTATCATTTATTTCGAGGATTACAAAAACATTTAGATGGCCTTAGGTTAACATCACGAGAGGAGATTGAACATGAGTTAGATTCATATTTCACATGAAAACCTAAAGAATTTTACAAGCGAAGCATTTATAAGCTCGTTGACATATTGAATCAAGTTATAGAGAGCAAAGATCGTTATTGTTATGAATAAAGATTTTCAACAGCACACAGTTTTTAATTTTCAAGATGAAATTTTAAATCAGAAAAAATCTCTTGCACCGACCTGATATGATTAACTACATATGGTATGTTAAATTGAACACTTAAACATTGATAGTTTCTGCAGCAGACACTTGCTTTTGAATAGAGATATAGTTTAATTTATAATTTTAAAAATATCAGCTATTTAATTTAAAATGGAACAATATTTTTATGTCACTAAAGACATTTCAGTTTCGAACTGATAACGTAGCTAACTGAAATAAAAGGGGTTGTTGGAATATTCTCTGCAAGAAGGAGGAAAAAAAATGTTATTTATGAAAGTAGAATATTAAGTCAAGAGGTTTGGGATTTTTTTAATAAATCGCATGATTAGAATAAGTATATGATGTGTGAATTATTTTAGCTCCCGACAGTCTATTTGAAACGGAAATTTAATATTTCGGCAATTTTGTCTGTTTTTATTTTGCCTTTATGAAATCCTGATTTTTTTTCCTGCTTACCATATATTTTAACGTCTGTTTTTGAAGATTGCAAAAGTACAATAATTTAATTGCTTATTTCCTATATTATTAGCAGAAAGAAAAAAGAGATAATTCAATTTGAAAATATTTTGGGTTGGCCAAAAATTTGTTTGTTTTGTTAAATCAAAACTTTACTTAGTAAAATTAAACTTTTTGGCTAGTCTAACTGTAAAACTAATCTATTATTTTCTTTGCAGAAAGAAATCCGTGAAAATACGAATGGCGATACATTCATCATCCCCAAACAAGTGAAACAATAATAAGAAAATGAAGAGATAATAACACAGTATACAACATTTTTAAACGAAACCTAATTATAATATATTCTTTTTTAAAATTTTTTAGAAGAAATACCTTTCATTCTAATAAGGAGGAAAGATAGAATTAAGAAATCTTTTTTACTATATAAGTGCTATATATACTTCTGAGTATATATATATTTGAAGGAATTCACGGGGCCAAAATGTTATATACCTTCTCTGGTATATTATTATTGAATCAAGCGCCGGGGACACACCGCTGCTTCTTTGCCAATAATAATAAACTGTACCAAAATGAGGTCTCTCATCAATGCCGATAAAAATATACGTCTTAACAATTCACAGGGCAAATGACGAATTAAAGTTTTCAAACACAATAACTTCAAAATGTAAATATCATATGCCTTGGTGCCATGAAGTAAAGTAGGTTTGGATCTGGGTGCCAGCACACACGCTCACCAGACGGACCATCCAGAAGGCCGGCCCCTTCTCTTTAATTGTAAAAATTAAAGTTTCCAACCTCTCAGCTTCATGTCACTTCCACACTACTGGCGGCGGTGACTTTCAGTGCATTTGCCTTAGACGCTAACCCTTCTTAACCCCGCTAGTCATAACAAATTCTAGATTCACACGTGCATTTTTGCACTTATTTGACATTTTAAAAGCATACCCAATATTTTCAAATCTTACATCTGCGTTGCTCAGCGCAAAACACTTCATGGCAAAATTCACAGTGACCAAGATTTTATAATAACGAATCTACAACATAAGAACTAATTCTCTGCTAGCCTCATCAAATCGGGACTGATATGGATGTTATACATGACGCTAAACTCATTCAGAAATATCCAAACTGTCAACTAATTAAAAAGTCTTTTCTCAGATCAATGATTAAAATGACTTCCTCCGAATGAAGCATTGTAGATCTTAGCGAGGACCATCTTTCTTCGAACCTTGTAAACTGGCGGTAGATATTGCTAACAAAAAGGTCTACTAAATAACAAAACATATATCACTTGAGGACGTTCAACAGTTACAACAACTGAAATAGATTGCATATGTGACTGACTGAGCAAATAACATAAGCGGTTGACGTTCCACACTAATTCGAACAAATGGTTAGGAAGGAACCGTTAATACCGGAGAAGGGATAACAAATACTGAACTTGGGAAACCGATTTTCCCGAAAAATTGTTTTAAGAGAAAAAAAAAAAAAAAAATATATATATATATATATATATATATATATATATATAAATTTCAACGGACAGTATCATTTGGCTGCTCTGTGAATAAATGTCGAATATTATGAATATTACCATTAATTTCTATTTCTTTTTATTGCAACCCGCAGATCACCGGTATACGACGGTTAATAAATTGTGCGTGTCGTAAACAGACGAATTCTCATTTCTTATCCTTTTTGTTGAAGCTGTCTTGTCGGTTTGGCTATAAAAGGTAGATAGGAGCGGCCATCCATATCTAGTCATATAGTTATCGTTTTTACAACTTCGCACACAAATAGACCTTCCATCTTTACTGATATTGTGCTATTATTATGGGCTGAATGGTAATCGATTTAATTAGATGAATCGTAGGCTATTTTCTTCTTGTCTTCGGTACTGATATTTTCATTCACTTCTGTTGATGCTACTTTTCCTGTAACGCCTACATCTTGATGTTATGAAAGCTAGATAAAGCGTATTGTAAAGCCATGATAGACGCAGAATAGGTAGATAATTTCACTAAGAACAAAGAGGTGAGTACTGGATTACATGGTGCAACTGGATTGCTATGTGATATCGTTTCTTGAATATAGCAGTGAATCTTGAACAATATCTGCGAAGATGAAGGAAAAACTTGAAGCAGTTGAAATGTAGTTCAACAGAAGAATGCTTCAGATATCATGTGAGCAATGACGAGGTTTTGGAAAGGATGGAGACGAAAAGGAAATAAATACTGAGCATCAGGAAGAGAAAACTAAAGCTCCTGGGATATGTAATGAGGAAGGAGGGCTTCGAGAACCTGTTACTAACAGGCCAGATAGAGGGAAAAAAGAGAGAGGAAAGCAGCGGATAACATATTTGAAGGACCTGATCAGGGTTACATGATGCAACAGGAGAAAGGGTGCTAAGAGCTACCAGGGACAGGGAGATGTAGAAAACCATGATCGCCTATGTCCTGAAAAGACATGGCACATAAAAGAAGAAGAAAGAGCGTATACATGAATGATATTAGATCAGTGAAAGAAATGAGAGAGGGAGGTGCTATGATAAAGTCCTAATCTACAAAAATAAAGAAACTATTAAGATAATAACGCTATTAAGATACTTTTAGGACTTGTATAAAAATAGGATGCCGGTATAATATGTGTTCTACAGATTTTTATGACTCTATAGTTATGTGCCCTGCCTTAAAATGTTTATGAGAAGGAAGTACTAGAAATGTCTGGTAAGAGTTAGAGTAGGCTTAGTGAAAATAATTAGCTACATAATACTTAAATCTATAAATATATATATCTTAGTTTCATAATACTTAAATGTATATACTTTTACTGATGTAGGCCGCATAATATGCCAGAAGCGAAAAGGAAGGCGGCATACTATACGACAAGCAAAGAGGGAGGCTGCATACTATACAAGAATCAAAGAGGAAGGCCGCATACTATACCAGAATCAAAGTGAAAGGCCGCATATTATACAAGTAAAGAGGTAGTCCGCATACTATACCAGAATCAAAGAGGAAGGCCGCATACTATACGACAAGCAAAGAAGTAGGCCGCATACTATACCAGAATTACAGAGGAAGGTCGCATACTATACGACAAGCAAAGAGGTAGGCCGCATACTATACCAGAATTAAAGAGGAAGGCCGCATACTCTACGACAAGCAAAAGGTAGGCCACATACTATACCAGAATCAAATAGAAAGGCCGCATACTATACCAGAATTAAATAGAAAGGCCGCATACTATACGGCAAGCAAAGAGGGAGGCCTGTCACTAACATTATTAAGACAAAACGAGGCTCTATTTTTCTGTTTATGATACGCACATCTCACACTGAGACCTTGCGATGTATATATCTGTTAAATTTATTTTTATACCCGAAACATAAAGGTTTTACGTTTAGTTAATAAAGACGTTACATTTGGAAGGTGTACGAGTGTCTTAGTAAATATCCTTATTTCTTAAACAGTGATTATAGTCTTCAAGATTAAGAAAGGCAACACAGTTTCGATTCCTTATTGAAAGTGTACTTGCTTTAATAAAACTTTCAATCTCTAGGTCGGTAGATATTACTTTCATAACCCCCCTCCCCCCAAAAAAAGGAATACCTTTTCAATCCCTATAAACATAGCAACAAAAGGTATTTACATTATTTACGACGTTTCGGTCGTTGTACGCTCAGACCTTCTTCTGGAAATTTCGAAACAAACCCTCTATTTCGAGCACTGACGTATATTGTTATGGTTCCATGAGTCACGCCCCTTTCAGATTTTTTAGTTATCTCTCTTCAACTCAACTATCTAAGATTTTGTTCATCACTGTTGTAGGCAGGTCAATCAGTTAAGTGTCATAGGTGATACACGCTTTGGGTGATCATGTCTCGAAAGAGACATGACTGACTTAACAGAAGATTATCCTGCAGTAGGTTACCGTTGTTTTCTGCGGTAGAGTGGTTTCCAGACAAGGCTATAGAACCCAATCTCTCTTATTATTTAACCCATAACTGGAGGGAAGAGACGGATTAATAACTTTCCCAAGGCTATATGTGTGTAAGTGAATGCAAAGAATTCAACTGGAATTCGAACTCGGCACTGTTATCTTTCGTTCCGAGTCGACATCTACTTCAACACAATGCACATCTTTTTGTAGGCAGGTACTGAACTCAAAACTGGTTCAAGTCACTGAATCTAACCAACGCTTTTATTCACTGGCCCATGTATCCTCACCTGGAGAAGGAAGAAATGTGCAAAAGCCAAAACATCATAAATATGGTAGTACAGAGGAGGACAACAGTCAGAACAATATAAATTACAATACCTCATCTCAGAGGTATAGATAGATAAGTTGTAATTTAACAAAAATCCGTTAACTCATTAAAATTTACTTAATTTACATACTTTCAAAATAGTTACTTTCAATTTCTATATCATTTTTTAAATGTCTTAACTATTTCTGAAGTATATATCTTATTGCGTTCAGAATTAATATATTTGATATTAATAAAAACCATAGTGTCTGACTTTTATGTGTAAAAATTAATTTTTAAGGTAACATGCAGCCTCACACTTATAATCGATTTTTCTGGATCTTCACAAATTTCGAAGACGAACGGTCAGTTCAGTCACTTTAGTGCTCCTGCAACAGGTGTTTACTTGTGCAACCAGACTGGCAACTGGGTCTTACCTATTCACAGTCAGATCGACCAAATGCAGATGACAATTCTATTCCTCCAGCTTCTTTTCTCGCTCTTCCCGCCTGTGGAACTCGCTTCCATATTCTTGCTTTCCTGACGGTTATAACCTCCTGGAATTTAAATGCAATGTCAATACTCATCTCTTAACCACTTGACTCTAGTTCTTTCTACACCACTCTGTATACCTTTCCCTTTCTTTCCACCTTTGCAACTGTCATCTTAACTGGTCGGTCTTTCTCTTTACTCTCCTCCTATCTACTTTTTTACACTTATGTAGCTCCCTGCCCATCAGTGGCGTTACCACCTTGCTCGGGGTGAAACTATTAAAAAAACAATTTTATTAAAAAAATGTCATATCTCTTCAGGATATGAGAAACTAATGGATGCCAGAAATTCTTTTTATCTTTGTATTGCCATATCTTTCTGGGTGGGGGAACAGCTTGATTAAGTATTCAGAGATTTTTTTCTTTTAGGCTACTTGCACCCATAGCCAAGACAGAAGAGTTGAATTCATACCATTCTAATGTGTTTCAGTAGAAAAGTGAACAAAAAATTAGCTTGAAATTGGACTATTTGCCGATTACATTTTCGGCGTGAAAAAGACTTACCCCACCCGCAAGTTCACACCACCATACACCTACTAATACAGGTCGTCAAGTAAAATGCCACTCATAATTAGGATTATTTGTTTAATCTTTTAAACTGGACATAGATTGCAAAGGGTTCCTGGAGATTTTGCGACCATTAAACCTCTTTTATGTAGGCAATACTGATGCTCTTTTTGACCTACTTTTTTAAAACTTATTCGAGCAGATTCATTTGAAAGCATGCAAGCGACAATGCGGAATGCACAATATGAATAAATGAAGAACGATGAACTAATAAAATACGAAAAGAGTTGAAAGGTTATTGGCTCAAACAAGCAACTCTTTAAAATAATTTTCTCAAATTTTCGGAAAGTCTATCGGGCCGTGAACTTTTTCGCATATACTTCGAATTTGAATTCTATTCCTTCAGCTTCTTTTCTCGCACTTCCCGCCTGTGGAACTCGCTTCCATATTCTTGCTTTCCTGACGGTTATAACCTCCAGGAATTTAAATGCAATGTCAATACTCATCTCTTAAACACTTGACTCTAGTTCTTTCTACACCACTCTGTATATCTTTTCCTTTCTTTCCACCTTTGCAACTGTCATCTTAACTGGTCGGTCTTTCTCTTTACTCTCCTCCTATCTACTTTTTTTACACTTATGTAGCTCCCTGCCCATCAGTGGCGTTACCACCTTGCTCGGGGTGAAACTATTAAAAAAACAATTTTATTAAAAAAATGTCATATCTCTTCAGGGTATGGGAAATTAATGGATGCCAGAAATTCTGGTGAACTTTTTCGCATATACTTCGAATTTGAAGCATTCTATCCATCATCTGCGCAATGTGATGTATTTCGACCTCTGATTCAAAACAGTTAAAATTTTAACGACAATAAATGTTATATATTCTTTAGCTGCGTCGTATCATTTTGCCAAGAAGTGTATTCGCATTGAACGACAAAGGGCCGGCAGAAAAATGTTTTGAAATAACTGAGTGCAAAGACGCAAGCTTGTTACCTGGGTTTTGTTTTGGAAAACAGGTGAGGTCGTGGTTAAGGTAATAAGCACTCGAAATATAACAAAATGTAGCGGGAGTGTCACGTGTGGAGCGAGGTTCGCCTATTTAATAGATCAGCGAGACACTCGAGTTCAGGGACAGAGAGAGAATATTATTTATTTTTAGTTTTAAAATTATGTTGTATCTCAGTTTGTTTTTTGGGTTCATCAGCCTCCCATCATTTCATTTTTCATTAAATCATTTATTAAATCATTTATATATTATATTATTGTATTCATTTTTATTGTCATGGGTTTGTTCCTTCTTTTAGGTGTCCCTTGTAAATATGCGATATTGTGGTGTGTGAAGGATTGAGAGGTGATGGATGGGTTCTTTTGGTGAAAGTGCAAATTCTAATGAGTGATTGGGTCGTGATAGTGTTTAGTTAGGTATAGGATAGATACTGAAGACCACCCTCTACCCACCCGTCTTTTCGGCCTTGTGCCACAATTTGTGTATTGTTTGCGCAAATAAACATTCAGAGAAAGGAGAGAAGTCGAAGCAACAGCCAACTGTTCTTCTTGTGTGCGTGTGCCTACTTTCGACCAAACTCCTAATCTACACCACCATCACTGAAGAATACAATTGTAATCGTATATTTTTATATTTAGTGTCTATTACAGAAAAGATCTTCATTTTGATTTTCAGCTTTATTTTCATCGAAGTGGGTATGCAGCATAAACTCACAATGCTCAATCCGAGAATTATAAAAAAATAGGGAAAAAGCGGTTCAATTCATTAAAGGGTTTATGCGAGGTGCTATTGAATTATTGAGTTCAGCTTGATTGATAACTATAAGAAAAAATAATAACTCTGTTAGAGACATATTATACAGCTTCACATTGATACTGTCAACGTTTCCAAGACAAAAAAAAAACATAAGAAACAGTGGATCCATTGCGTTTTATTTTTTCAACATTTTGTACTATTTTAAAATTAGTATAAACGTTGTAAAGTAGACATCTATATATATATATATATATATATATATATATATATATATATATATATATATATATCAGCATGCAGTGTGGGTATAGAAGAATCCAAAGGAGTATCCTGCACATACAGTGGTAGGAAAACTCTCTAAGAGGGCTCTAAACATATATGCATATAAATGCATATAGAGCAAATATAAGAAAAATTAAGACAGACACCTTATTTCATGGTGAATCGGAAGTGTAAGCCTATTTCAGGTGAACCATCTTCAGCTTCCGTCTTTATTTAACATTCGTGTAAAAATCCTTTGTTAAATAAAGACGGAAGCTGAAGATGGTTCGCCTGAAATAGTCTTATACTTCCGATTCACCATGAAATAACGTGTCTGTATTAATTTTTCTTATATATTAAATCCAAAAGGATGATCAGATAGGTAAATCCAAAAAATCCCATCGTGTTATTTTTAATTTCATTAATATTAAAATTGATCATGCTTACACACAAATCCTTACAAAAATATATACACATTTATATAAACGCACCCACCCGTTACAATTATAACAAGGCACAGGGAAGTTCTATGAGTCATAGAGGCATGGAAAAACAAAAATGGAAATAAGAAACACCGCAAAAAAAAAAAATTATAAAGTGGCAGGAAAAATGAGGGCTAAAGAGTTGGTCTATAGGTTCTTACATGTTAAATAGTAGAAATTTAGACAGAAAAAGGAAGAAGGAAGGTATCTATAACGCTATGATTAGTATTTATTAGTGGGGTCAGAATTAACTAGCTTAAAAAAAGAAAAAAAACTTAAATTTACCAAAATCATAGATTAAATTTAAAATTTAAATTTTAAGTTTTAAAATTCAAAATTTACAAATTTCGACTAATGGCGGCATTTGCTTATGAACTCCTTACGTAAATTTAAAAGTATGTGTTGATTTAGGTATTTTTATATTATTATTTTTTCCTCTAAACATAGATTGCACGTATCGTGAAGTTTTCTGGGAGTGCGCGCTGAGCCTATCAGTTTCCAACTAACTATGGGGTTTTGTCCTTCTACCTTCATTTTCCAAAATCTTCGGGAAATAGCTGTGTGGTATTTTTCATATGGGTTGGAAAAAGAATGCTTATGATTATATTAAAAATAAAATACATATTAGGTTCATACAACCATGGATGAAAATGTTATAATTTCTTGTAATTTTTAAAAATGCGTGTTCAAAACATTCTCGTCACGTGAGCGTTCAAAAAATCACCGTTACGTGAGCGTTCTTAAAAAATTAAAGAAAAAATGGTAAAATCAAGTATTGCAAATCGACTGAAGACACCACATGGTAGAAACCTAGGTTGCGTAATAACTCGTTTACAAATGAAGAATATTCAAAAGTTCTACAATATAATTGTATGGAACAATTTTTAATATAAATGTGCACTGGTCTAATTTTATGACGAAAAACTAAGTAATTAAACAATCAATCAATATATATATATATATATATATATATATATATATATATATATATATTCACGTGTTGATATAAGAAATCTCAATGTAGTAAGAACAGAGATATTATATATATATATATACATATTGTGCTACGTCGATGGAGTGACTCAGAATTGCATGTGGTATGCAATCATCAGGTGCACATTAAAAAAATTGTAATATGCACCTGATGATTGCTTAAAGCATAAAACTTGCCATCGACGTTTAACAATATATATATATATATATATATATATATATATATATATATATATATATATATATATATATATATTGTATCGAGGCAGCAGATAATTTTAATGAATGTCCATTATGTTTAATCATGTGTCGTTATAAACATCGTAGCTTGGATTTAATTTCAAGTGAATATAAAGACAAAAATTGTCCAATATTTGTATATTTTTCATTATGGGACGTCATAGAACTATATTAAAATTTACAAACTGCGTCTGTTATTTAGCGGCTGTTATAGTCGCATAGCAATGTTTTAGAAGATAATATCATCTTTGATGGTGGATGTCTTTATGTTAACGTCCCTGTAACCTCTCTGAAGGTGGCTCATGTTAGCTGAAAGCTTAGAACCTGCATAATAAAGAATATCAAAAATCTGGGGAATTTCGTCTTTATTTTCACCTGAAAATAAAGCCAAAATACGTTGTAAGTCACAGTTAGAATGCTAGGTAAGTTTTTCTTGGAAAAAAGTATTATAATAAGACTGGACTTAAAATGAGAGTAAAGAGCCTGATTGATTAAATATATTGAATTATATAAATACACATGAATAGAAAATGGAGTAAAAGAATAAAACGTTTTTTCACCGGATTTAAATTTACAGTAAAGTAATCCCGAGAAAATTAGAACAAATTCATTATTGGCAGCAAAAACCAAGATAACATTAGATATATTTGACACAGTGTTGATAGCAACCACAGAAATAGAACTACAAGAACTCTCGCTATCCATTACTAAGCATTGCTTGTAAGACAACATAATGTATGGTAGCCAGTAAAAGGGGCAGATCAGCGTGCAAACTATTAATTCGAGACACCAAAATTTATCAAGTGCACAAATTTAGATATCTAGAAAGTGTTTTAACCGAGTATGGACAATGCTACACCGAAATCCGAAGGCGCATGGGGAAATCAAAATATGCCTTCTAAAAGTTAAGCAAACTAATTCAAAACAGGAAAATTTAACTGGAAACAAAGAAAATAGTATTGAATAGTTATGCAATATTGGTATTCCAATACGACTGAGAATTTTGGATAATCTTAAAAATGGAGAAGAGACCTTAGAAAAAATGTAGTTCTACAGAAGGATAGCATAAGCTGAACACCTGAGAAACGAACTTATTTCGAAAACGGAAGAAAGGGCACGCGAAATTAAAGAGACAGTTGAAGCATCACGGACATATGATGAGAAAAAAGGAACTTGGAATATTCAACGCTCACATGACATTTCGAAAGAAAGAGGAACAAAGTAAATTAACGCCTAACTTACCTAACGTGATTCTGTAAATGGATAAAGGAACAAGACTTAGGAGAGATGACAAAAAACAAAATTTACTAAGGGCTACTAATAACAAGAATTTGTGGAAAGCAATGAATGCTAGGTTCCAAAATGATTTCTTTCTATTGATTTTTTTACTGTTTATCAAGGCCAAAAATATTTTTAGATTTTAATAAATTTGTAGATCACTGGTGCCCCTAGGTACGAATTTGCACGCGATACTAGATTAGCAGTTAGGTCTCACCCTTTTACAGTGAAACCGATAAAATGTAACCGCAATTTCTGCTCCAGCAGCTTTTTTCTCGCACTTCCCACCCATGGAATTCCCTTCCACATGATTGCTTCCCCGACAGCTATAATCTCCAGGAGTTTAAATGTAAGGTCAATAGACACCCCCTAACACACTATCCTGCATCCATTCTCTCAAACACTCTTCTCATCTACATTTTTAACCGTCTATCGCTCTCCTTCTGACATTTCTTATATCTAACCGCTCTTTCTCACCACCTTCCCCTATATATTCCCCTGCACAATAGTGGCAGTGGAATGCCTTGCTTGAGATGAAACGATACTAGATTAGCAGTTAGGTCTCACACTTTAACAGTGAAACCGATAAAATGTAACCGCAATTTCTGCTCCAGCAGCTTTTTTTCTCGCACTTCCCACCTATGGAATTCCCTCACCACCTTCCCCTATATATTCCCCTGCGCAATAGTGGCAGTGGAATGCCTTGCTTGAGGTGAAACGATTAAAAAAATAGATAATGAGTTACAAGTTCTACTAATTAACCCATAGATGTGGGCGAGAAGAGATGGATTCCTAACTTTCTCAAATAGATATGCGCGTAAGTTTATATAACGAACCCAATTGGAACATATCAGCTCGAAGAGCCGGTATCCATTACACCTCCCGTACATCCAAAGTTATAGCAATATCCTGAAGTGATACGACACATAGAAAAAAATTAAAAAGACTGAACTATTGTCAACAATTCAGAGTGTATAACAGGTGGCCTCATCATTATCCTTCCCAAGAAGTTGTTATGGACAAACAATAAAGAGAATTGACCTGTTGAGGGCAATGTCCTGATCCATTTTTAATATGACGAACACGGAAAATAATTGAAAATATGTGATATTTATAACACAGACTTAACCGCATCAGTCTGAGAATCATTACAATGGCCGGAAAAATCTATTTGGTGAAATATCCATTGCGAATTAAAACGTTTAAAATATCTGTTCCGAGGACACAGAATATCAAATAGTTGTACGCATTTGTATGAATCTCTATACACCAGATCTTAAAGTAAAACATCTCAAATCGCATTGACCACAATTCTTATGCAAACTCCCAGCAAATAATGAAGTGGTGATTCTAAATTACTCTTGTTTCTGAAGGAGATTCTTGACTCTCAGCCATTAGTTGAAGGACTTCCTCAATAACAATTATATGCCAGTTTTAATTAATTTTCTCTCCTCTGCAGGTCTTAGTCTTTTCTTCCTATCTCGCCTCCCCTTGTTAGACGCATTGTCAGTTTTTAAACCTGCCTTTCAGGTTTTCGCTTTTTTTTCAATTACAAAAAGTTATTCGATATTTATAGTTTTCTTCGTATTGAAAGATTTTTTTTATAATGTAAAAAAGCAGACAAAAAAAAAAGAAAAAATACGAATGAGTTTAGAGGAAACGAGCAATAACAAAATATGAGAAGCATGCGTGACTCGAAAGAAGAATGGCATGAGTACCAAACCAGTTCTGTTGCTTCTATTATATATTAAATTATTCTTCATCGAATCCAAAAAGAGAAATATGCAATGTTATCAGTCATGACTTAGCAACTCGGCTCCAGTCACTTTTCCAAAGTCGTAACGTAGACTTTTCTCTATCTTTTTTATAATTTATTTCTTGGCAATTAGTCTCTTGAGATTTTCTCTTTGGTAGCTCTGCTTTAGTAAATAAAGCGCATTGGCCTTGTGGTGTAATGAATATAGGCTCAGGATGTGAAATCAGAGAGCAGAGTTCGAATTACAGCCTGGTTTGTTACATTCACTTACGCGCAATTATCGTTGAGAAAGGTGTGAATTAAATCACTGCTCTAACTTCTTTGGTTTGAATAGCCGAACAAATTGTGTCCTTTGGCCTTGGTTGCCAACCAGACTACCGCAGAAAGAAACGACAAGCTATTGCAGAAAAATCTGCCTAGTCAGCCATGAATCGAAAAAGACTTCGTCGCCCACGCGTCTATCACGTATGGAACTTAACTATATTAGCAGCTAGGTTTCTTCATTTTACAAAAATAAATTTCTAGACATCGCCCGAAATTCAATGCAAAAACATTCTTCTCTCGCGTTTCTCGTTGGTGGAAATCTTCCGATTTCTTGCTTTCCAGTCAATTTTTAATTCAATGTCAATCGTCATTTTTCTAATCAATTCAGCCCAAGAAAGAGGATAATTCTACTACTATGCAAGGGACCACTAGAAGCGAAAGAGAATGTCAAGAATTAAGAGTGAACCAGAAACCGTATCCTAAACTGGAAAGAAGGAATAAACTTCTACTCATATTTAAAAGACCAGAGAGATATATGTGAATCGGATGATAAGACCAAATAAATTCCTTTAATTCCTGTTTTTATTATTCTCTCTTTAATGTTTTTGTTTTCACAAATAGCTCGCCTTAGTGGCTTTGTCACCTTGTTTAGGGAAAAATCATAAAAAATCATCAAGATGCTGGCGTTCTATTAACTCAAACAAAATGCAAGAAAGGAAAACCTCATCAATACAAGAAATAAGTTAAGCAGTGACTGAACCTGAGAAATCTATTTTTCTGAAAAATTATTTTAAGGGAAAGATTTTTAAAAAGCTAACCGATAGAAGTATTAGTTGTTTGCTCAATGGACGCCATATATTATCCTATAATAAAAATATTGAAAATACCTTCTCCAAATCCTGCTTATAACACTACAATTCAAGCAGTTCTTTCATTTTAAGGAAAAAAAGTAAAGTATTTTCGGGGGTTTTCTTGCAGTTACTGACTTGAGCAGAGTTAGACTCTTGCACATATAGAAATAGGGGATAGCTAAAGAATATTCAGCGCACAAGTGTAGACAGCAATCCTCTGATTGAGAGGTTTTGAGGAACGTAGAATCACTTAAATGCTGTTGTTTCTAGGTCCATCCTGACCCGAGGTGATAACAACTTGACATCTACGCTGACAAACAAACATTTCCTTTTGCCTCGATAAAAAGGCTGATCATTAGGAGGTCAAAATGACAGCTCAATATCGTCGTTAACTGAGATATGTTAATTTTAACGACCCAAAACTAAAATTCACTTCATTAAACATTTTAAAGACAACTCTCTGCCTTCCATCAGCATGGCTGATGCTAACTCCCAAGAAAGTAACTCGTTGCGCTTTTTTCTGCTAACTTTCTCAGTTGACTTGAATTCTAAAGACTATATTGAATTTATTGCTACGTTAGCTGCCAAGAAACTGCGTTTTAGAGACAATCTGTATCTATCTTATCTAAGTCTATTATTCGTCTATGCTTAGAATATTGATGCCACATATGCTCAAAGTCTCTGCTATTTATCTGGAGCTCCTTGATAAGATCCAACAAAGAATCAGCAATATTGCAGAAGTATCAGTTTTCACCCCCTCACTATCGCTACTCCCTTGGAAATTGCTCCGACGTACTACATTTATTGGTTATGCCAGGTCAACCTCACTGCTTGCACTTGCTATGCCACTTAAATAGTAGCAAAACACTCACATTCCGTCCCTGTTCCATCAGCAAAAATTTCATTATACTCAATTAGCTGCTTCCTGTAAACTGCCGCTTTGTGGAACAGGCTCCCAAGATGTTTCCCCGATCACTAGAAACTTACACTCTTCAAGTCTGGAATCGATCATTATCATCACGTTCTATCCATACACTCTACCACTT
Organism: Ascarosepion bandense; assembly: GCA_037127315.1. Taxonomy (NCBI): domain Eukaryota; kingdom Metazoa; phylum Mollusca; class Cephalopoda; order Sepiida; family Sepiidae; genus Ascarosepion; species Ascarosepion bandense. Next base: position 1,892,655 of record JBBBDQ010000269.1, read on the forward strand.
AACGTATCCTCTAAAGATCCCAGAGTCTTGTATAGGGTTACCCCTACTTTAAAAAAAATAACTCAATTGTAAATTGATGAGACCTCGCATAAATCTTGTACTCCACACAATAGCGAAGAGCCCATCCAAAAAATTGCAATCGAAGTATATATAGAAAACGTTCAGCTCTGGAAAGCAGAATGAAGCTGAGATGCCAGAACAGGTACAATAATAATGCAACTATTTTGGATTTTATCAAGGAGGTCTGGATAAATAACACCGAATCATATTTTGTAGCTTTATTCTATGTAAGGACGAATGATATACTTAGATTCTGGAGGAAAAATCATCTACCACGGCAGACTGAAGAAACATTCCTAGCAGATCACCTATCAATAGATTCAATGTATTCTTCCACTTTATGTCAGCCGAAAACGTTAGCCCGTTCACCATTCTTATTCAGGACTTAATTAACAATTTTGCTACGATGTAACTACTCGGGTTGACAATCTACGATCATTAATAAACAATGCTGATCGGAAATAAAATATTAGAAAAAAATTCAATTACTCTTGGAGATCAGATTCATATCCCTTTTACGTAAGTACGTTCTTTTTCCGTAAAAAGCTATTCTATTTATGCCACGACAATTTTTATTGATCATAAAAAACAAAAAGCAAATCGAAACATTTGAACTTATAGATTTATCTCATTCAGCGGCGCCATATTTGCTTTCATGTATAAGTCAGAATAGTACAATTGAATATTTAGTAGACAAAGTACTATCCGTTGTAAGTAAACGAAGAAATTTAACAATGACCATAAAAATCTAAATAATTTATGAAATATACATAAAAAACGAGTGTACAGATGCCGCCAAAATACTTGAGATATCTCTCTCTCTCTCTCTCTCTATATATATATATATATATATATATATATATATATATATATACATATATATATATATACATACAAATACATAACGTTTTGATTATAATATATATATATACATATATATATATATATATATATATATATATATACCCATTTTTCACAACTCGAAGACATAATTATTACAAAAATAAAATAAGCGCGGCAAGTGCTATAATAACTATTAATAATGAAAAAGAAATGAGCCTACTCTACCTCACAAATGTCCCTCTGACCATGAGCCTGGTAGGTGGGATATATATATATATATATCTATATATATATATATATATATAAAACAACCGTTGTGATATATATATATATATATATATATATATATATATATATATATATATATATATATATATCACAGAACGGTCTTTATAAAATAAAGTGTAACCCAGTAAACATGTTCTTCGTGAACATAAAACTCAATTGTGATGCAATAATTGTTCCCTGCAAAGCGAAAACAAAAAAATCAGTTTAGATACAAGATCAAAGACTTTTGCTAGCAACATCAATAATCTTTTTTTGTTTAAATGGAACTGTCTGTGTAACAAAATGTACCCCTTCCATCACTTCTTTTACTTCCAAATTTGAAGATCTTTTCGAATCCACTTGATAAAAAGAAAGTGAAATAATTCTAGTAAAGGAGAAAATACTTTTACCAATATTGCCTGTGGCTGCTAATTGATGTGTGCTTTCCCGAATTATTAGTTAAACTGTTCTTTTGTTTAGGTTGAAAGTTTTAACATTAAAAATCATTATATGCCTTGCTATTCGGATCAGCATATTTATCGTCGTTGTAATTCTCACGTTATATTAGCCATTGTATTCTCCGGCCTACTTCAGGTGACTATCTTGCTATTGAAATCAGAAGACTAGGTAGTTGTAATTAGGCCTCAGGTGTTCAGTTCTCTAGATTTCTTCGAGGTGAGGTTCTGTCTTTGTACGGATGTAGAAATGTCGAAGCAATTTCTTTCTTTAAATCACGTCGGTGATTTATCTCATAAGTCACAATACATTTAATATCATTTAACAATAATTAGTTTTATTTAAATGTAAATGGCTTCTATGTTTCAACAAACCAGAACCTGCGAGTTTTCAGCACTATCAGGCCTAGAGATTTTATTGATTTATTTGATTTAGGGCGTCTCAACCTTTTACATGCTAAGTTCAGAAAATATTTTCAGTTTGTAAATTTTCCTTGAAATCCTAATGATTTCTTTTACAAGTTTTATTAATTAACCCATATCTGCATGAAGAACATTTGGATTGATGCCTTTCTCGAGTATATTTGCGCGCAAGTGAATATAACGAGCTTAACTGTGATTAGAATTCAATTCTCAGATTAAGAATTCCAAGATATCCTCCATTTCACCAATTTAACACCTAAGCTTACAGCATCCGGTATAAATAATCTGCTACCCACCTCATTACTTACTTGGATCGACGTTATTTTACTTCGGAAACTTGTGTATCAATGTAATATAGTCACGAGCCAGGGCAAGAACGATGAAAGTATAAAATATATATGCACCTGAACTAAAATTTAAAATTTATGTAAAAATAAATAAAATATTTTCTTTAAGACAATACGTCTTCTCAAATAATTTCTAAAAATAGACATTTTTCATGTTAAAATGCACAACAATTTTTAAAAAAATCAAGTCCATGTTCTTTTGGTTGGGGAAATGGTAATGAGTTTACTGGAATCATTTTATTTTGAAATCTGGACTAAGCAAACTTCCTTACGTGTTCTTTCAAAAATATTATCTAAAAAAGATATTTGCTATTGTGATGAAGGAACGATTTGGAAAGGATTGATCAACGTTGTACTGGAAGTGAAAGAAAATTATTTAAGTCTAGGGAGGGAGAGTGATGAAATTAAGTTGAATATGAGGTTAATGAAATCGCCTTATACCATCCTGGCAACAATGTCTTGTGGTCTCTTTTGGCAGATTCGCACATTTCCTTAGAACCTCTACGAAAGTTTGAAATATCCATTTATCAGTTGGATTATTTTTTAAAGGATTGAGTTTGAGTTTTAGTCTTGTTTAAATGTATATCTACCTCTGCGGGTTATTTAATGCCAATATGGTGGGGTTTTAAGATATGTTTTAAATGTTCTGTTATCGTGAGGAGGTTGATTTAGATTTTGATGAAAATTGTTATTATTATGTCTTCTAGTTTTGTAGGAAAAATTTATTACTTGTAATAATTTTTTTCCTCCAAAAAAGTATTATAGCAATATGTTTTTTTCCTTCAAAAATGTGTTATGATAATAATTTTTTTTTCCTTCAAAAATATATTGTTGGTAATATTTTTCATTCAAAAATGTATATTTTTCTATAAAAGTCTATTTTTATAAATATATTTCTATAAAAGTCTATTTTTATACTTTCATAGTGTTTTGACCCCATTTTGAGGGTTAAATATTCGCGCATAGGTGAGACCTCTAACAGGTGCTACTACTCCAGGTCAGGGTAGATTTGAGAACAACAGCAATTGAGAGGTGATTCTATGCTCATCACAACCTCCCAATCAGAGTCTTTGCTGCTGAATGCAATTTATTGTCATGCCCAGGAACATTAAGGAATTGAGATGTGAGAGTAAATAAGAATTTATTTAAGACGGTTACTTCAGTAAACAGTATTCAAATCAAAGTTCAAAATGATATGACGACAACCCCCCCAAAGAAAACCAAATCACATCGGGACGCAAAGCATCTGATCAGGAAATCAAAGGTTTTGAGTAGCGTGAAACCAGCTCTGGGTGGCAGTATCTGTTAGGGTCCCAGCTAAGAAACAGTAGTGACCCCTCTCGAAACACTATGGAAGTACAAAATAAACATTCTTGTTGTAAAAATACCAGCAATACATTTTTATACAAAAAAGCATAACTGCGAATATGTATAGTAAAATTGCCAGCAATTTTACTATACATATTCGCCATTTGTATTTGGAGGCATAACATTTTGTTCAAAATATTGAAATTTCGGAATCTAATAAGCCATAGAGAATGATACACTGCAAAACAAAATCAAACAACCAACATAAAAACTTTTATCACATTAGTTTATCTAATATGCGACAGTTTCTTAAAGAAATCAAACTGTATTCCGGCTTACGGCCTATCACGTTGAATACACCGGTTCTCGCTTGATCACCAAAGTTAAGCAACGTTGAGCTTGGTCAGTACTTAGATGGGTGACCGCTTGGGAATACCAGGTGCTGTAAGAGTATATTGGGAATACCAGGTGCTGTAAGAGTATAGTGACGGATGTGCGTTGTGGTGCAGTGTATATCGGCTCGGAAAGAGAAATCGGTGAGCCGAGTTCGAATTCCAGTTGAATACCCTGCATTCACTTAAACACTGGTACCCTTGGGAAAGGTATTAATCCGTCTCTTCCCTCTAGTTATGGGTTAAACAACAAAGGTATGACTTGAGGACCATGCTCTTAAAAACAAATGCCAATGAATTTTGATACTCGAAAAGAAAAATTTTGTAAAAATAAAAAATAACCTTACCAAAATCATTGGTTATGACCTTAAATGATCCCATAACGATTGATAGGTCGTTAAACCTCGAAACAAACAAAAACTGTATTCCAAAACAAATTAAAACTACAACATAGAACAGACATATCACCGCCTCTAACAATTCAACAAAACATGCATATGCACAAAGCTAAGTATCATCTATCATGTATTCAGTTGTGAAAGCAGATCATTTATTAATTCAATTCAAAGCTTTCACGGAAGTTCAATTTTAGCATTATAAAAAATGAAAATAAAATCAATGTAAATCATTGACGTCTTAGTCAATTTATAAATCAATGTTCCTGGAATGTTTGAATAGTAATTAATCAGATTGTTTTTCTGACAGCAGTGCAACTTTAGCATTAAAAATAAAATTAATATAAAAAGAAGACTCAGTTTTAAATGAACTATTTTAAAATAAACACGTTATACGAATTATGAGATATGAAAAGCGTGAAAGAACCTCGGCTCGGCATTACTCTTATCCAGCTGATCCCTAAATCCTGAGTTCTGAAATTTTGCTCGGAATAATACTAAAAAATGGAGAATAGAAAGTGAAGTATTTTTGATGGTCTTAAACTTTCAGTGATTACTGGTGCATGTGTCTCCGACAGGCACATTAGTTAACAAAAAAGTAGACTATCTTTGTAAAGAAATCCAAAATTACAAAAGAAAAAGATTTATAAAGATTGTTTCCGGGATTCCAAATCGGTGTAAACTAGAGTTATATGTGACTGCGTTCTTCTATGCGCCATGTCGCTTCAAAACATAGGTGATCATGACTCATTTTTCCGTCATTTGTAGGACTTTGTAAATTTTGTCTTCTTGCCATCTCTCCTGAACGCTGTTCTTTCAACCATTTGCACAACTTCGTCACGTAGATTATTCGTTACTTTTTCTCACTCATTTTCAAAATGTCCTAAAATTATCACATTCTCTAAGAAATTTTTCCTCATTTGGCGAAGAAATATCAATTATCTGATTTTACGTATGTATCCTTTTTGTTTACATTTCCCTCGTTGTTGCTCATCTTCTGTCTATCATCTTTTTTTTTATAATCGTCGGCCCCAAGCAATGAATTTTGCTGCACTGTTGTGTAGGGGGTTACATAGCAGGAATGTTATGAGAAGAAGTGAGGGTGTCAGGAAGAGAGTAGGAGAAGGAAGAGAATACTTATGAGAGTGGGGTGGCCGAAGAAAAAAGCATGAGAGAGACGAAGTAGGTTAGTGAGACAGGAGATGACTATTGACTTTACATTTAAATTCTTGGAGATTATAGCTGTCAGGGAAGCAAGTATACGGAAGGGAATTCCACTGGCGGTTAGAAGCTGAAGAAGTAGAATTTGCATTTACATTTTATTGGTTTCACTGTAAAAGGGTGGGACCTAGTTGGAAATCTTGTGGCTCGAGGAAATTCATATATAGGGGGTACCAGTGTGCTAAGTTCATCGGAGCCGAAGCCGTGAAAATATTTGTAGAAGAGACACAGTGAAGCCACACTGCGTCGATCCCAGCATACTTCAGTAAAACCAAATAAATGTTGCCACAGGTTTATTCATCTGTGATGAGTGTCCGGTATTTATTACCATATAAGAGAAATATTATTACATAATTTTAGAACATATTTCTTGTCCTTATCAACATTATGCATTTTCTTAATAGATTATTTAACTTTTGGAAGACATTTATTCTGTTCTAATGTGATTTCGGTGTTGCAATTTCTGTCCCCTGTGACGACAATTTTTTTGATATTCAAATGTTTCTCCTTGTTCGATTTATGCGTTTCTAATTCATAGTTGTTTTTGCTGACAGCCATACATTCTGTCTTTTTACAACTGATGGCTGATCCTTTCTTACTTTTATTTGTCACCTTCTCTACTAGTGCATGCCGTGCCCTCTCCGTGTCTGCAATCGTTAAGATTCTGGTAACTAATGATGTATCTTGATATCAACATGTTATAAAGATTTAATTAAGTAGTTAATTGCTATAAACAATATATCATGGGAGTTATGAGCATATTCAAAAGTTTGGTGCCACTCACATAATTTGATAACTTCTTTAGCAGGTCAGTGAGTCAGTGAATCAGTCAGATGTCATATGTGATACACTCTTGGGCTATCATGTCTCGAAATAAAACATGACTGACTAGGCAGAAAATTTTATATTAGTAGATGCCAGCCTTGGTTTTAGAACCCAATCTGTTCTGCTGTTTAACCCATAGCTGAAGGGAGATAGATTAATACTTTTACCAAGGGTATTTGAGCGTAAGTGAATAAAACAAAGTCGACAAGAATTCGAAATCAGCTCTCCGATGTCTTGTTCTGAGGTGATATCCACTGCCCTACAAGGCGCATCCTTGGTTTGGTAAGTAGTATGCTAAACAATACACCATTTTTTAAAAAGGCGGTATCTAAAATTTAAAATTCTCCAGTCCTACGATTACCATTAGCCAAATTAGTTAAATTAATCAAACATGTTAAGGAAAAAGCTTATTTATCATATAGCTGACCGCAAGTTCGGCAAGTAGGACTATTGGAGGATTTGCAAACTAGTGCAGAATAATAGAAAATTCTCAATACCTCCTTTAATCCATGAATTTGAGGTTCTCACGTCATCTGCGGACAAAGCTGAATGCTTTGCCCGCAGATTCTCATCCAACTCCACATTTGACTCATCTGGAGTACACCCACCCGGCTTCCCTATTAGAACTGAGGTCCAACTGCACGACGTATATATTACCCCGACAGTAGTATCCAGAGTAATCTCAAAACTCGACCCCCATAAGGCGTGTGAGATGATGGAATCCCGGTGATAGTCCTTAAGAGGTGTGCTCCTGAACTTTCCCCTGTCCTCTCTAAACTGTTTAACCACTGCCTTTCTGCTTCCTGTTTTCCTGCATGCTGGAAGTTCTCAGTCGTTCCTGTATTTAAGAATTGTGATGAACCCTCGGACCCTTCCAACTATCGTTCTATCAGTCTTCTAGCGATATTCGGGAAAGTATTCGAAGCCATAATCAATGCTGAAATAGTCCAACATCTAACTGCCCACAAACTCTTCTCTGACAGGCAATATGGCTTCCGCTTTGCCAGGTCCACGGCCGACAAGAAACCTGTCGTGGCGGACAGACATAATCTCGCTACTGACCTTGAACGGGATCTACACTCTGTGGTGAATTGGGGCAAGAATTGGCTTGTCAACTTCAATGCGTCTAAGACCAAGCTGTTGTCTGTCAACCATCAGAAGCAACCTCTCCTGCCTCTCATTAGCATGGACCAAGCGATTCTCCCTGAGAGCAACACACTACGCCTCCTCGGCCTTACCCTCTCCTCAGACCTCAAATGGAACCACTATATTGATTCCATAGCTAAATCTACTGCTAAGAATGTCGGGTCACTTTGCCAATCCAGGATGTTTTTTCCGCCTGAATCCATCCTGCATATATAAGTCAACCATCCGTCTGTGCATGGAGTACTGCTGCCATTTATGGTCAGGCACCCCTGCCGTTCTCCTCAGTGTTCTCGACAGGCTCCAAAAGAGACTCTATAATGTGATAGCTACTGATCTGGCGGCTAGACTGCAGCCACTTTCCCACCGTCGAAATGTGGCCTCCCTTTGTCTGTTCTATAAATACTTTCATGGCTTCTGCTCGGACGAACTTAGGTTACTGGTGCCTCCTCAACAGGTGTTTATTCGTGCAACCAGATTGGCAACTGGGTACCACACATTCACAGTTAGGTTAGCCAAATGCAGACGTCAATTTACTCCTGCAGCTTCTTCTCTCGCACTTCCCGCCTGTGGAACTCGCTCCCATATTCTTGCTTTCCTGACGGCTACAACCTCCAGAAATTTAAATGCAATGTCAATACTCATCTATTAACCACTGGACTCTAGCTCTATCCCCACCCCCGTATATCCTTACCTTTCTCTCCACCTATGTGTCTGTTATCGCACCTGCATTCTCAGCTTTCTATTGCTCCTTTCTAACTAGTTTGTACTCCTCACTCTTTTCTAATTAATCTTTTTACAGTTATGTAGCCCCCACCTCATCAGTGGCATTTCTGCCTTGCTCGGGGAGAAATGATTAAAAAAAAATATATATATATAGTAGTAGTTTCTGTCAGTATTATTATTGTTGGAGTGGGGGGTGGTGGTGAGATTCTCGTTAGTGGTGGTAATCATAATATTGCTGCTGATGGCGGTGTTATTACAATTATTGGTAGTGCTGGTATTATCATCATCAGCTACTGTTGATGGTAGTGTTGGCATTTCTGATGATATTACTGTTGTTGGTGGCGGTATTATTGTTTTTTATTGTTAAGTAGCACTATAGCCCGGCATTACTCAGGTGTAATGAAAGCTTTAGAACTAATCCATGGTCCTGGAGCTCAGATTCTTTGGACGTTGGCACGAATGACTAAAAAGCAATAGTTGATTCCGGTTAAAGCGAAACCGTAGATTGAACAAAAAATGAATGGATGTAAGTCAAATTTTGGTTTCCTGGTATTGATATGAAATAAGTTTTTCGTCGTAAACTGAATTTTGAAGGCTAAATAGGTCCTCTGAGTAAATGGTATCTTATACATACTTAGAGCCAAACCCGAAGCAAAAACTAAAATAAAGAGCTGAAAAAATACAGACATACAGGCAGATAAACAGACAGACACATAAACATCTTGCCTTATATATATATATATATATATATGTGTGTGTGTGTGTGTGTGTGTGTATGTGTGTGTGTGTGTGTGTGTGTGTTGTCGATTTTCTGGACTATTGTAAGAACTGCAACCTTGAAACTTCTCAATTTCGTTTATTATGTCTTCGTCTATGAGTGTATCAAATTTGATTAAAATCGGACCACTCCTTCTATAAACCGATTTTTTCCATTATCGATTTTCGATATTTATCAGGGGTACCTCGACACAAAACCTAGCTAAGAACACTCGCAGACGCTTATAGTACAACTGTATAAATTTTCAAGAAAATCGGTTCAGCCGTTTCGGAGTCTATAAGTAACGGATACACACACAAAGACAGACACACACACACACACACACACACACAAAGTTCCATTTATAAATAAGTTTAGATTATATCTTTGCCGTTGTTAGTAATGGCCGTATTATTATTCGTGAGGGTACTGGTATAAATATTTTATTGTTGGTATTCTATATAAGGTTAAACACTTCTAGAAGAAGGGTTACTTTTTAAAAGGAATGTGACTTTCAATTATGAGGCAATTCTTCGAGTTCCGGAGGAGACATCTGGTGTACTTTGTACGTTCATCTTGCAATTGTTGTTTGGCTAAAATAATACATAAAGAAACTAATACTAAAATATATATTGTTAAACTCCGTAATCTTTATTATAATAAATGATTTAACTCGCTATCTTTCTTTACTTCTAACTTTTAAATTTAACGTTCATCAAATCACTATATTTTAAATTTATTTTAACATTTACTCATGCAAAATTGTCACTGATTTGACCATAACATTTTATCGACAAATACTTTAAAGTTTATCACCTGTTGCAATTTCTATTTAGTCAGCTCATTTCTTTGTAGCAAGGTTGACATAGTAACGTCATTCCTGAATTTTCTGGTGTTCTTATTGAATAAAAAGTTGGCAAAAGAATCAAAAGATAAATATCCAACTGGTTCTCATATATTCTAGACATTATATATATAATTTTCTCTTAGTTGCCATTACTTGCTGAATATTTCGCCTATAGATGAAGTTACTTGCGGCACACCCATTGCCCGTGGAGCTGAATAGTAAACGTCACTACTTCATCCATTTTTATCATGAGCAATGCAATCAACATTTGCGTGGGATACCAATGAGAGATTCCTTTACGAAGGAGTTATAATTACAAGTTGATATGAGTGTAATATTACAAAGAGTATCAGTGAGGATTTTGCAAAACCAACAAGAGAGCAAATAGAAAAAAAGAGAAAAAATAAACAAAGGGATAAAAAACCGGAAGAGAACGATTAAAAACATACGAGGGAAATAAAGGAATAACAAACACGAGAAGGAAAAACGAAAGCGCAAACACAAAAGAGAACAGAAAATTAAGCAAGAAACAGAAAACTAAACAAGTAAAAGATAAATGAAAATTAAACAATGAAAAGATAAATGAAAACTAAACAAGAAACAGAAGAGAACAGAAAACAAAACAAGAAACAGAAGAAAACGGAAAACAAAAGAAGAAACATAAGAGAACAGAAAACTAAGCAAGAAACAGAAAAACTAAGCAAGAAACATAAGAGAACAGAAAACAAAACAAGAAAAAGAAAACTAAACAAGAAACATAAGAGAACAGAAAACTAAACAAGAAACATAAGAGAACAGAAAACTAAACAAGAAACATAAGCAGCAGAAGAAGAAATTTGATTTGAAAAAATATTAAATATACTGACAAATATTCAACGACAAAACTTCTTCATTCAATACTCGTTTGAAATGTTTGAAATGACAAAAAAGATTAAAATTTTCTCATCTATGCTGGAATCGTGAACAGGGTGCGTGAAAGATTCAAATTAAACAGACTGACTACGGATGTTTACATGGTTAATTTTCGTTCCAGGGTTAACGGTGAAAAAAGAAAAATGCAGAAATACGGGCGAGAATTTTAACAAAACTGGCAGAGAATAAAATTACACAACAGGAAATAGCAAACAATGTCAGAGAATCGTAAATCCGAGACGCGATGCCGAAGAAATTCAGGAAAATCAAATTATATACATATAAACAAAAGAAAAAAAAGCATAAAAGAAAATTAATCCATGTTTCGAAAGTGGTAGGTTACATCTCGAAGACGATTTTCTCTTATAAAATTCGAAATGCTACAAGTGTGGCAAAGTAGGACAAAAGTCCCTGTAAAACTAAACCATGGGAAAGTTCTCACAGAAAAAATACACAGCGGTTGAACGAAAAAATAATCACAACAAACCAAAGAAAATTGGTGAATGTGAAAGTAACGTAGATATGAAAATGTAACTAAACAGTGGTAATGATAACACAGTAATTAATGAAGCCACATAGAAATAAAGGAGAAAAACTATATTAAAAGAGATTTCGGAATTTTCCAGGAGTCTATTTTATTTGCGAAATGACTTGTAACGTCTAATTCCGTAACAGGTGTATAAAAGCTAAGGCTTATATGTTAAAAAATACTACAAACTTATTCGGTACTGACCAGATTTATTTTTTAAACTCTGGAATTTGCCTATAAATGTTTATTATATAAATGTAAGTAGAAAATCAACCAGTGTAAAGAAAAAAAATGTGAGGAATTACCTACACACTAATATAAACTCTACCGGACTACAGCTACGATACTCATTTGTTAGTACGCCGTTCCGGCGCTAAGTACTATTATACTCTAGTTCCTCTGTACACGGTTTTACTTTTGTAATATAATATTGTTTCCAACCGCATACCGTGTCTGAGTCTTTCTTATGACCTTTTTCCCATGGCCACATAAAAAAGATATGGACTATAGATTTAAAGGAAAAATTTGTAAAGTTTTTTTTTTTTTTTTTTACGGGGGTTCTGTCGAATATATTTGGTCGATGTAACAAATTTAAAGCAAAATTTCAAATGAGTAAAGGTTCGACTCCAATATTTAAACCGAAACGGAATGCACACATTCGCAGCATTTGACCAGGTAAACGAAGAATTTGACAGTTTTGGAAACTAAGTGTACCTTCAAAGATTAACTCTTCAAAATGGGCAGCACCAGCAGCGTACCTAAAGAGAAAAAATAATAAAATTGGTGTTTTTGCGGATTTTCCGGTAGGGTTAAAAAAAAGTGTTTAGAACCCCCACAGCTACTCATTACAAAGTTCAGAAAAAAAATTTTTGCGTAGTTAAACGGTGGAAAAACTTATCGCAGCTGGATCTATCTGAAGCATATTTTCAAATACTGGTTAAAGAAGAATTAGTTAACTATAAATCCCAACAAGTGATAGCATAAGTGCAACCAATTTTCTTTTGCTATAAAGTTAACTTGAGATATATTTTAACGAGCTATGGATATCCTCCTTGCAGATTGGGATTTCACATTTGCTTATCTGAATGTGATATTAATCAAAAGTCCATGTAAGTAACAACATATTTGGCATGTAAAAAAATTTTGAAGAAATACGGGAGTACGGTTTCTGACTCATTGAGGAAAAGTGAGAGTTAGTTTTACTTAAAATTAAGTACCTAAAACAAATCAATGATAAAAATGTTCTACTGCCCTATAAACCGCAAGCAAGAACTATTTACTTTGTTTAGCAAGCAAAATATCATCTAAATGTTAAAAAAAGAAATTTAGAGATACTCACAACCCTTTATATCTCCGTATATTTGAGTATAAACTGTGCGTGAGTGTATAATTAATATAGTTTTCTATTACATTTTCATCCGAGCTTCAGATAGTCACACGAAAAATTGAGAACGTGTACAGTATATAATTTAGCTTGAAATATATTTAGTTTCTTTTAGTAAATAAAGAATATTTGGCAGATCTCCATATGTAATATGGCATGCAATATATTAATTGATATGTTTATTTCGACGTGAACTTCACCTTTTCATTTCCAATGAATGAAGAAATCAAGATTAAACAAAAGCATATGCGATGTACATAATAATAATAAAAAAAAAGTACAACAAAAAGCAAAAAAAAAAAAACGTTAAAAAAATAAAATAAAGAATAAACGATGTTTAATTTCAAACAGAATTAAAGCTATATCTTTGTGGAATTCAATGGAAATTTAGATATCGGATATATGCTTGATCTAACATTCAAAGTGAGTAAACTTCAAACTTCAAATGGCGGGAAAAGGAACGCGTATGCCAAACGGGTAAAAACGAGAAACACAATTTCTTTTTTTAATGCTAGATTTATACCTAATTTCTCCTTGAGTTTTTATTATAAAAATAAAGAAATAATAGTGAAACATAATCAATACATTTGGAAATAACTTATGCGCAATTCCATTATACACTGGAACCGATTGTTTTTATTTCAATTTCTTGAGAAAAATCAATATTTCACTCATTGCAAAATTTAGAACTTAATATGCTAAGTACCGCCACCAAATATTAGAATAATAGAATTTACCAATTTTAAGCATCTAGGTGTAAAGATCATCTAAACAAATGAACAGAAATAACGAATTTCCGCAGATTTCTGCTTACAAACTGACACCATAATTTTACTATTTGAAAATTAAATCAAAATAAAGGTGATATCTTTTGTATTAGACAAATGCAGTAGAAAATATATTCAAAGCAGAATTATGATTATGTGTTGGAACTAGCTTTCTTTGGTTACAATATAAAAACTTGCTTAGCCACTCACGATAACGTCCGTAACAAGTATTTTGAAGACGGACTCGAACAGCTTTTTCACTGTCACTGAAATTTTATATTTAAGTCTCTAGATTAGTTCTCAACTCACGGGAGTGATTCTCCTTTTTCTACAACATTGTAAAATCAGTACAAGCAAAATATGCAATTTGTGGGTCGTATTCGATAAATAAAAATTGTTAGACAAAAACAAATAAACAAAAAACACAACAAAAGAAAAAAAAGATACTAACACAAAGCAAAAATCAGAGAAACAAACAAAAGCAAAAAATAGAGAAGCAAAACAAAGCAAAAAACAAAACAAAAAAAACACAAATCAACACAACAAAAAAGCTAATCAATGGGTGGGACCTTGTTGCCAGTCTAGTTGCACGAGTAAAGTCTTGTGGAGGTACACCACTGACATAAGTTCATCGAAGCAGAAGCCATGAAAATATTTATTGAAGAGACACGGAAGCCACATTCCGCCGGTGAGAAAGTGGATGGAGTCGAGCTGCCAAGTCGGAATCTATCACGTTACAGGAGAATCTTTGGAGCCTGTCGAGAACAGTGAGATGAACATCAGAGGCGTCTGACCAGCTATGATAGCAGTATTCTATGCACATACGGTTGGTTTATATATGTGCAAGATGGATTTAGGCGGCAAAAACGCCATGGCCCGACACAGTGACCCAACCTTTCTCGCAGTGGATTTAGCTATTGAGTTGAAGTAATAATAGTAATATGATCGTTAAATCATATAACTAATATTGCTACTACTTACTAAACAAGGTTTCTTTTAAATGATTTCTATTCTGAGTCAGTTAAGTGCCATACGTGAAACACGCTTGGGCGATCTCGCAAGAGACATGACTGACTGGGCAGAAGATTATCCTGCAGTAGGTTGCCATTGCTTTCTGCAGTAGACTGGTTGCCAGCCAAGGCTATAGAACCCAATCTGTCTTGTTATCTAACCCAGAACTGGAAGGAAGAGACGGATTAATACCTTTCCCAAGGGTATTTGCGCGTAAGTGAATGCAATGACTTCAACTGGAATTCGAACTATTCCGATTCTTAAAATAGCTGAAAACTAAATTCACTTGTTACCACGCGACGCTAAAATTTGTAAAAGCTCTAAGTACGTTCATATCAAACCTTGACAAGAAATTCCTTGTTCTTTCTTTGAAAACAATCAACCATAGACGAAAGTAGTCGGAACATACACATTTCGTTTCGACCTAACATTAAACAGCTTATTCAACATAAGGAGAAACATAAATATCAGAAACGTTATACGCAGTCCGGTCCATATATTAGATTGAATCATATGGGGAACAATTTGATTAGTCATATAAGTAATATCGTAAACAAATACAGTACTCAATTTATTCCCCACCATACCTCTGATTTTTGAAATCTAAGCAAAACAAATATGAAAAGTAGTTTCTGAATATATAAAAATTATTTTAAAAAAATATAAAAAAATGCATATATATATATATATATATATATATACATATCTATCTATCTATCTATATATATATATATATATATCTACATATATATATCTATATATATCTATATATATATATATATATATATATATATAAATATATCCATATATATATATATATATATATATATATATGATGTGTATCATTAATTAGATAACATAAAGAGCGCGAATAAATGAAGACGTGTGTGTTTTTGAGTGGACACAATCAATATTAATTGTGATTCAGTTTTTTAAGAATGTCTGCAATACTTGGTTTCGATTATGGACTCGGAGAAGCACACAATGGAAAACGAAAAAAAATCGATTATGTAAATACAAACAACAGATTCAGAACCCCATTTGTTCATTGTAAAAATGATCCAATTGACGTCTGTGGAAGTAACCATCTCTCACTTGTATGTAAACTAATGATAAAACGTAGGAGAATGAAATTGAGTGCAGCGCCAAAACTTGCAGTACAACAGACCAGTGAATGACTTCAACCTGCAGGAAAGTACGCAGAATGTGTGAAAACAGACAAGAGGAACAAATTAGAGACGGAAACTCAAAATATGACACAGTAAAGTAAGTGTTGGGAACATCAGCAACCAACATTGTCCCCCGCCCCCACTAAATAAAATCAAACATACAAGAAAAAATGAGAGAATAACTGAAGAGATTATCAACATGATGCAAAGGAGACAAAAAATAACCAGTACATGAAACGCAATACAGCAAACTACAACAAGAATAACGAACAAAATTAGACAGGCTAAAGAGGAATGGCTCATCAGCAAATGTGAAGAAATACATTAGGAGCATGATTAAACAACATTGTTCCCCGCCCACAAAAAACAAACGTAGAAGGAAAAAAAGATTGGATAACTGAAGAGATTGTGAACATGATGCAAAAGAGACAAAAACTCACCAGTACACGAAACGCAATACAGCAATCTACAACAAGAATAACAAACAAATTTAGACGAGCTAAAGAGGAATGGCTCATCAGCAAATGTGAAGTAATACATTAGGGGCATCATCAAACAACATTGTTCACCGCCACCCCCCCCCCCCCAAAAAAAAAAGAAAAAACAACGTAGAAGAAAAAATGAGTGGATATCTGAAGAGATTGTGAACATGATGCAAAGGAGAGAAAAATAAGCAGTACATGAAACGGAATACAGCAAACTATAACAAGAATAACAAACAAATTTAGACAGGCTAAAGAGGAATGGCTCATCAGCAAATGTGAAGAAATACATTAGGGACATCAGCAAACAACATTGTCCTTTGCCCCCCCCCCCCCAAAAAAAAAAAAAAAACAACAAGCGTAGAAGAAGAAAATTATTAGATAACTGAAGACATTGTCAACATGATGAAAAGGAGACAAAAATCACCAGTACATAAAACGGAATATAACAAAATACAACAAGAATAATAAGCAAATGTAGACCTGCTAAAGAAGAATGGCTCAAATAGTAAAATATGAAGTGGAATCTGCACTGGCCAAACTCAACTGAAACAAAGCAACTAGATCAGACGGCATTGTAATAAAGATGCTGACAGCCTTAAACGATTTCGGCGTAAACGAACATTGCCTAAGAAACCCGACGCAAAGGAAGGTTAATTCCATCGGACAGTTGGTTTATTGAGTCACATAAAATCCATCATCTGAATCCTGATGAATAGAGAGTGCTGCAAAATCATCCCAGAGATAAGACAAAACTAATGCAGTTTCGTCAAGGACACTGGGACAAGAAATGTAATATTTATATTTAGAATGCTTACAGAAAGGGCAATACAAATGCAGAAAGATGTGTGCCTGTGTTTCATAGAATACGCAATGGCATTCAACAAATTAGGCTACAAAGACTCGGCAACTTAGACATATTCGGAAAAAAACAGCATAATCAAGAAGCTGTACTAGCAGCAAACCACCTGCATCGCGACAGAAAACGAGTTCAGCATATGTACAAGATAGAAATGGATGTTAAGACAAGGATGTGTCTAATCGCCAAATCTATTCAACCTTTACAGTGAGACAATTCTGAAAGCCTAAGAAGTCATTCCAGGATTGGTGGCCACAACCTAAACAATATAAGACACGCAGTTGATCAACTGCTGATAGCAGATACAGAAACGAAGCAAGACCTACGTAAGGTATCTGAAGAAATCGAAAAGAAATGACTATATCTAAACTACAAGAAAACCAAATGCATGGTCATCAGTAAAAAAAATGAGCCTAAAAGGCCAACTATAAGCTGGAGATAATAACATCAGGCACGTACAGAAATTTAAATACCTGAGAAGTGTTCTAACAGAGAACGGAAAACGTGACACTAAAATCTGAGGGCGAATTGACATGGTCAAGAGTAGATTCCAGAAGCTAAGTAGAGTACTGACAGGAAAATTTTGCTTGAAACAAAGAGAGTGCTAGATCGTTACGTGATGTCTGTCCTTCAATATGGCAGCGAATGCTAGACAATCTCAAAGATGAACGGAATACTTTAAGAGCCCGCAACGTGATTTTACAGAAAGATGCTGAGGCTACAATGAACTGTGCATGTGAGTAACGACAAGATTTTGGAGAGTATATAAACGAAAAGGAAACTAATACTCACCAGGAAGAACAAACAGCTGAATTTCCTGAAACAAGGAATGAGGAATGAAAGAGGTGAAAGCAATGAGTAATATACATGATAGGCCTGAGCAAGCTGATGGCGGAGCAAAGTTTGGAGGGGTAACTAGAGAAATCGTGTTAAGAGCTAATAAGGAAAGAAATATATGGAGGGCTATTATCGCCTACGTCCTGAAGAGCCACGGTACATAGAAAAATTAATGCAATTTTAATTCAGTTCTTATTTTTAAGATGAGTTTAAGCCGGTTAAAAGAAAGTTATCAATCTTCTTTAAAAATATATATTTGTTACCTTCATTGCTCTCGAAAATTTAAGTTCAATATTTTCAGACTTCAGGTATATTTGTAAATAAATTAAAATAGAGTTTGTGGAAAGTACTCATTTTGTGAAAAGGTCTGTCGAATCGTAACTTTAAATATGCTTTTTGGTTGCTCGTCTGCCATCAAATTGTTGACTTGTTTGTGCGAAAAAGAAAACGTTTGCATCGCAAAGGGAAATAAAATAAATATTTTAAATTCAAAACCCGACCAAATTAAACGTCTCATCATCTTTCAGAGAACGGAAATTAAATTTTGTAAAATGTCTGCGAGCGTAAATATGTCACTATTTTACAGTTTAAAGTATAGTCAGAGATATACAGGGTGCAATGGATAAATTGTGGTCGAAATTACACAAAAATAAAAACACTTTTTTGTGTTACAATTTCCATTATTTTTAAATTTGAGATTCAACTTACTGTGCCTTCTTGGTTCATGTTTTTTTACTGACATGAAGTGGACAGATTATATCGAATCATTTCCTAAGTCGTATGCTAAGATGGTATTCATTGCATCGTGCAAGAGAATTTTGCACACTTATAAATTTACCAATTTATAATCTGTAATATGATCGATCCCAACTTGGCAGCTCAGATACAGTCACTTTCTCACCGGCGCAATGTAGCTTCCCTGTGTCACTTCTACAAATACTTTCACGGTTTCTGCTCTGAAGAACTTAGCTCAGTGGTGCCCCCTATCTATAAATTTACTCGAGCCACAAGATTAGCAACTAGGTCCAACTCTTTTACTGTGAAACCAATAAATTGTAAAACGCACATTCTAGTCCATCAGCTTCTTTTCTCGCACTTCCCGCCTATGGAATTCCCTTCCATTTACTTGCTTTTCCGACAGCTACAATCTCCAAGAATTTAAATGTAAAGTCAATAGTCATCTATTTCACTAACTTACACCCTCTTTGTCATGCTCTTTTCTCCATTCACTCCACTTTCATCAGTATTCTCATCCCTCTTTTACCCACTTTCTGACACCCCCTAAAACCTGTCACTCTTTCTCATAGCTTTTCTCCTATGGAACCCCCTGCAAAACAATGGCAGTAAAATGCCTTTCTTTGGGGTGATATGTTTATAAAAAAAAAAGAAGCTTGTCAGCGCATTAAATATTACTGCTAATCTTTTCCTCCGAATATACAGGGTACGATGGACGAATTATTCAAATTACGCTAAAATGAGAATAATACTGATAACTTATTTGAACAGATATAATTACTAAAATTATACAAAATATCTTCAAATACTAAAGAGTAAATTTATTCAGTAAAATCACCGTTGGTTTCAACCACGGACTTTAGACGGTTTCAGAATCTACATCTCTCCTGGACGGTTTCTTTATTTAGGCGAGTGAATGTTACAATAATGCTTACCTTCAGTTCATCTTTGATGTTACACGGAGTTTTGCTGGTCTCTCGCTTAACTACACTCGCATAGTTATCAATTAGTTTGACCTCAGCGGAATTAGGTGGCCAGATGTAAGGAGTGATGTGGTTGCAGAAATTGTCTGACAGCTATGACTGGGGTTTTTGCTCGAGTGACATTTTGTAGAGTCCTGTTGCCAGACATCTGCTCTTCCAGTAACTACCCTCTTGACCCAAAACAGCACTACGTTCTCAAGTTCTTCGTATTAAGTTTGAAGCCCTGTCGGAAAAGGAATAGAGGCATAACGTCGCTATGAATAGTGATCGCTCTAAACACTTCCGTAAAAACCATTAGACTCAGCACATGATCTCACTGTGACACAAAAATACACAAATGTTTCTATTAAAGCTGCCGGCCAAGCAGAACAGTTTTCAAATTTCAGTTGGAGTGAATTGTGCCATGGTATTTTTCTCACAGACGGTTCCTAAATGACAACTTCACTGAGCAGTTGAAAAAAAACAACAACAACAAGCATGAACAAAATTAAATTTGTGACAATTTACACATCGTTCACTGTACATCTGTACTTAAAGTCGATATGTAGGTAAAGAAAAAGTTATATTCTACGCTAAATGGTTGTTTTGAACATACGAAATTATATTAGTTTAAACTGCCGTGATTCGATTGCTACAAACCGATTAAAGAAGCATCCATCATAAAACTCATTAAGACGGTATTTTATATTAGGTACCGCTACTCATTTTCAATACTTAACTGTGAAATTGAATTTATAAATTTAAAAAATCCTTGAAATATATTTTTGTTTTAACTGAAAGCTAATTGACTACATTTCTTATTTCCTCTAAGTAATATACTCTGGTATATTTCAAAGATAAATTAAACTCATTGGAATCTAAAATTGAGATTTTAAAATTATTTTTTTCTATTTTCAGGCCATTTTTGAGCGATAAACACATTTGTAAACAAAAGTTAATTCGCGGTTTTAAAAATCTTGCAAAAATAAAATATACATCTGTGACGTTATTTTTAGAAAAATCAGCAAATTTTAAGTAAAGTTAATCTGATTTACACTAGTATTAATTATTGGTAGCTTAGAATTTTGAGTAAAACTATTTTTTTCATATCGAATTCTTACTTATTCCGTATGATGTGTTATGTGATGAAGGTCAGACAGATGAGTAATAAGCTAAGTGTAAGGGGGACCTTAATTGACAAAATTTTCCAATTTTCTCCAGTAAGAGAAAGAAACCGTGAAACACAAAACCTTTTAATGTACACACAAATTGCCATACAAACAAAATCAAAAATCTAAAATATTTTAATACGAAGCCTCGACGATTTGTATTAAGTTTTTTAGTTTTCGATTAGTAAATATAGTTTTCACTTAATAACGAAACGCCAACAAATTTTTGAAGTATTTTAAAAATATTTTTAAAACTTTATGAATTATAATTAAAAAATGAAAACAATTCTTTAAAAAATTCATTTTTTAATCAGGATTTAGTTTGAAGAAAACTTCAAACTAAAATTTTCTTAATATATCTTATTTCTTAAAGTAATTAAAAGCTTACCTAATTAAAGAATGTCAGTTTTATTGCATTTTTTTTATTTTACTATTGGAGATTTTCGTAAAAAAGGAAAAAATGTTTGAAAAAATAATATATGTTTAACATTCCTGAAGGAGTCATGCGTTTAACAAATTAAATCAATTAGAGGGACAAAAAAGAAAGGTATTTTTACCAAGATTATAAAAATAATCTCAAAATTAACATCATTCATTTGTGACTAAATACTGAAAATTTTATTAAAATGAGACAGTTTTGATTTTTACAAGAATTTTCACCTGAAAAAACTGAGTTATATAACCACTATTATAAACACTTGTAAGGAAAATAAAAAAAAATATCAAAATTTCATACAACAGTTTTTTTTAAATCTTTATAAGTAATTTGATCTTTCTTTTTAATAATAAACATTTTGATAAAAAAAAACTTATGTGAAAGAGTAACAGATTATAAGAGCTGTCAGAAAGAGGATAAGAGAAGGATGAGAATAAGAATACAGAGAGTGGAGTGGGCAGAGAAGAGAGCACGAGAGAGAGAGAGAGAGAGAGAGAATGCAAGTTAATGAGATAGGAGATGACTATTGACTTTTCATTTGAATTCTTGAAGATTGTAGTTGACGGGAAAGCAAGTAAACGGAAGGTAATACCACAGGCGTCAAGTGGAAGAATGGGATGGAATAGAATATGCGATTACAATTTATTGTTTTCACAGTAAAACGGTGGGACCTACTTGCTAATCTTGTGGCTCGAGTAAATTCATATATAGGGGGCACCAGTGAGCTAAGTTCATCTAAGCAGAAGCCGTGACGATAAGAGACACAAGGAAGCCACATTGCACCGGTGAGAAAGTGACTATATCCGAGTTGCCAAGTCGGGATCGATCACATCACAGATTCTCCCTTGGATTTTGTCAAGGACCCCTAGGTGGATAGCAGGAGCACCCGACTAGATAAGGCAGCAGTATTTAATGCACAGGCGGATGGTAGATTTGTATATATGCAGGATTGTTTCAGACTGGAAAAAACTTCCTGGTCCTGGACAGAGAACCAACCTTCTTAGCAGCAGATTGAGCTATGGATTCTATGTAGTCATTCCAGTTGAGGTCTGTTGTGAGAGTTAACCCGAGGAGGCACAGTGCTTTACTTTCAGGGAGACTGTCCAGATCCATGCTAATGGGAGGGAGTAGGAGTGATTGTCTGTGATGATTAATAGATAGCAGCTTCATTTTGGAAGCATTAAAATTCACGAGCTATTTCTTACACCAGTCCACCACGGATTGGAGGTTATTTTCAAGCTCGGCATCGAGATTTGCTTTGTCGACCTGGGCAGATTTTTGATCGAGGCGACAGTAAATTGTAGTACAGATATACGCATCGAAGATATGAATTGACCATTATATGTCCAATATATCAACTTGTTCTTAAATTTACGTTATAGAAACATAACTCCGTTTTAACGAAGAAAAATTCCGTCAGTAGAAAAAGTAGACGCTAACATCAAACATCAATTTTTTGAGTACAACGAATGAAAACACCTTTTCAGGTTAGTAATCGGTCGTTATAGCAGTGCAAGCCACAACAAAGTTTTATTTAACAAAAATAATGTGGCGTTTTAGTTCTGACTTTCTCTTTTATAAATCCCTGAAAATCAATTGTAAAGCAAAAGAAATGTTCACATCGATTGGCCGAGTAATAATGTACTTTGTCCCAGTTTAAACAGAGGCGAACAATAACTCACCTGGACCAGAAATATATGATATATCACTAGATCTGGACAGTAGAACAAATATCAGGTAGATTAAATAAAAGATTCTATTCAGAATTCTCTGTAGATTACACGGATCGCCATTCCGTAGATGAAGGCTGATGGAGGCGCAATGTTTGAAATGTGGTGATGAAGATGAGGAAAATCCCCCACATATGAATACTATAAATATCTTCTCTTCTTTGGAATGCAAACGAATAAACAAAAAATTGTAATATATATTCCTATATTTGTACGATTGACATGCATTAGCGCGCAGATACTGTACCTAACTTCTAATGCAATTTTACTGAATAATCTTGTCTGTATTATTCATCATTAGATTACGGCCATATCACATTGAAACATTGGTTCTGTATGATCACCGAAGTTAAGAAACATCGAGCTTGGTAAGTCCCTAGATGGATGACTGCTTGGGAATACCAGGTGCTGCAATCTCGGATGTGGGTGTAGTGCAATGGATAATGGTTCAAAATTGTTAAATGAATAGCTGCGTTCCAATTTATATATATATATATATATATATATATATATATATATATATATGTGTGTGTGTTAATTTACACACAAATATTCTTATTAATCCGCATCTTCTACCCACAACTTTAGGTTAATTAAACTTGTATCACTAAGCATTTCCTCTAAAAAAAAATATTGAAAAATTTGCATACTGGTGGCTACCAAAAATTATTGGTCCGAGACACTTTCCAAGACCTGACAAAGGATTCTTCTTTGAGAAATATACTTTTCTCAGATTGAAAATTATTCTGTTCTTTTGAAACAGGAGGTAAAACAAGGAATTTATTAAAAATCTTCGTTTTCAGTTCATTAGAGTAAGGCTGAGGAAAAAACTTGAAGCAGCGGAAATGTGGTTCTACAGAAGAATGCTGCGGATATCGTGGACCAAGCATGTGAGCAATGATGAGGTGTTGGAAAGAATGGAAACGAAAAGAAAATTAATAGTGAGCATCAGGAAGAGACAACTAGAGTTCCTGGGACATGCAATGAAAAAGGAGGACTTGGAGCACCTGATATTGACAGGCCAGGTAGGAGAACAAAGAGACAAAGGAAGGCAGCGGATAACATATTTGAAGGGCCTGAGCAGGTGGATGACGGAACGGGGTTGCGTGTTGTAACAGGAGAAAACATTCTAAGATCCACCAGGGAAAGGGAGACAAGGAAAACCATGATCGCCTACGTTCTGAAAGGACAGGGCACATAGAAGAAGAAGAAGAAGAAGAAGAAGAAGAAGAAGAAGAAGAAGAAGAGTTAGGGTAAATTTAGTTTTTCATCAGTAGAAAAAGAGTCTATATAGTTAGACAATCACTTCACTCTCAGCCTATATAAGCAAAATTGTATATAGTACTAACAAGTCAACCATCCGTCCGTGCATGGAGTACTGCTGCCATTTATGATCAGGTGCCCCTGCCGTTCTCCTCATTGTTCTTGACAAGCTCCAAAGGAGAGTCTGTAATGTGATAATGTAATGATCTGGCGACTCGACTGCAGCCACTTCCCCATCGTCGAAATGTGACCTCCCTTTTTCTCTTCTATAAATACTTTCATGGCTTCTGCTCGGATGAACTTAAGTCACTGATGCCTCCTCAACAGGTGTTTACTCGTGCAACCAGACTGGCAATTGGGTCCCACCCATTCACAGTCAGGTTAGCCAAATGCAGACGACAATTCTACTCCTGCAGCTTCCTCCCGTATTCTTGCTTTCCTGACGGCTACAACCTCCAGAAATTTAAATGCAAGTCAATACCCATCTACTAACCACTGGACTCTAGCTCTATCCCCACTCCTGTATAACCTTCCCTTTCTCTCCATCTATGTATCTGTCATCGCACCTGCTTTCTCAGCTTTCTGTTGTTCCTTTCTAACTAGTTTGTACCCCTCACTCTTTTCTAATTAATTTTTTTACATTTACGGGGTGAAATGATTAAAAAAAAATACAGTGATCAATGTAAGGCTTGAAAATATATTTGATCAAAAGAAAATGGTCAGGATCCCCCAATTTTATCTACTAATCATTATTTTTAAATAATATAAGCTGCGGGAAGATTATTTTTATGAGTGCTATGTTACTTTTTACCACCCGAGTATTGTGCGACACTAACATTACCAACTTTACGTCCACAGCACTTAGTCGATGTTGGCAGTACTATACTATATAGGATCTGCAAAATAAACCAATTACATTTGAATAATTCTTTCAAACATTTTTACGTTATATATATATATATATATATATATATGTGTGTGTGTGTGTATGTGTGTGTGTGTGTGTGTGTGTGTGTGTGTGTGTGAATCATTTTTAAGTTGAAATTTAAGAAACTGTCATGTACACATGTTTGTCATTTCTGAATAATTCATTTAATGATGCAAATTGAATGTATTATAATTCAGTGGCATTCACGTTTTCGAATGTTAAGTTGCTCAGTTGAAAATTCTAAGGTTAATTGTAGTTCAATTTAATTTAAATTTTAATTACATTATATTAAAAAAAATATTGATTTCTTTTAATCAAGCGCAGTGTTGATGGCTTCCACGTTATGATTGTTTCACAGAGATATTGTCCGCCTTTGTTTTATTTCTCATAAGCAATCGTCTATTTTACATGTATGAACGTTTTCAAATTAAGAATTTGATTCTTTTCAAGAGAATTAATACAGATCTGTTCTCCTATTGTAAGTTCCTTTCTGCATATTTTTAAAAAACGTCATTATGGCATGGATTGGTACACACACATATTTCATTTATTTGTTTAAACATTAATCTTTGAAATTTTCGTAACACACATACAACCGTTTATATAGCCGTCGATATAAGCCTGTTGTTTTTGTTTGGACTTATAAAATGGCTAATATTTTTAAAGTAATATTCATCTTACATTTTTTCTCCTTTCCGATACAAAAAGATAAATACAGAAACGCAAAGTTATTTTGAATGTAGTACTTGTGTAATTTCATTCAACCATGACAATGGCATTCGAACTTAATAATCTCAAGATATATTATAGCCGCGTAATATGTCCGGCAAAAGTACTTGTTCACTTGTTTTGATTTTCTAGGTTGGGGAAATTGAAGACTATGAACGAAAACGCTGCATCACCTCGTCAATGGCGATAAGTCACGAAACGAACTGAACGTAGGATCTGAACGGAAACACGATTCCACACGAAGGGCTACCATAAATGGATTTGGTCTTTGTTAGAAAATATTCTAGCTACAACTATTGTATACTCAACTTTACACAAAGTAATCCTCGGGGTTCTCTATCAGCAAAGTTTTTGTAAAAAAAATGTTTTATTTAGAGCACAAATATTTATATGACAATAGATCACGATCATGATCACGCAATCCATTAGGGTCATAAGGGCACCCCACATGTATAGCAGCCGTGGCAGCAGGGGTATGTTTTGGTCAAGATTGCCTGGCAGTGGTCAGGCTGGTTTGAATTCAGAGATTTCCTTCTAAACTGGCTGCCACTTAAGGATATATAACCCATAGCTGGGGGAGAAAAATAGATGCATAGCTTTCAAGGTTATTAGTAAGTCAATGTAATTAACTCGACTGATATCATGATCTGAGCCGTTAACCATTACTTCCCAATCTCTCCGCATAATTAAACTTGTATTTCTGTTATGTTTAAATAAGTTTCTATCTGTCTTGTCAGTACAGAGTTTGACCGATCATGATTCTCAAGTTATTTTTTAAAATAATTTAGTGAGGTTTGTTTATTCGGTATCACTCCAGACCGTGTTCTGGCATCCTTTTACATAAATTACTTGCTATTTTCTTGTCCCTCTTGCCATCAATATGTCACTGTTAAAATTCCCAATCAATTTTTCTTCATCATGTTTCACCTATATTCTGATTTTATTTATAAGAACTATGTTCTCGTTACTCACATGTTTAGTCTATGATATTCTCAGCATTCTGGAGAATCGCATCCGTTGGTTCAAGTCATTTAATCTGGTAGCTGAAGAAAGTGACAAGAAAGCACTACAAAGAAACAGCAAGAAAACCGAATACATGATCATCAGCAAAAAAGAGCAGCCAAAAATGCCAAATACAGGTAGCGGATACTAAAATCAAGCAGATTTAAGTACCTAGGAACTGTTTTAACAGAAGACGGAAAATGTGACACAGAGATCCGAACGCGAATTGGCATGGCGAAGGACGCATTCCAAATGCTGAGTAGAGTATTAGGAAACGGGAAAAACAGAGAAGAGAGTACTGGATTGTTATGAGATGTCAGTTCTTCAATATTGCAGTGAATGCGGGATAATTTCAACAAAGGTGAAGGAAAAACTTGAAGCAACGGAAATGTGGTTCTACAGAAGGATGCGGCGGATAACATGGATCGAGCATGAGAGCAATGATGAAGTTTTGGAAAGGATGAACACGAAAAGGAAATTAATACTGAGCATCAGAATGAGACAGCTAAAGTTCCTGGGACATGCAATGAGGAAGGATGGATTGGAGAATAAGATACTAACAGGCCAGATAAAGCTAAGGAGTGATAGGGGAAAACAGTGTGTAACATACTTGACGGATCTGAGTAGGTGGATGGCAGGATGCGGTTGCATGGTGTAACGGAAGAATGCGTGCTAAGTGCCATCAGTAATAGGGAAATGTGGAAGGCCATGACCGCCTACATACTGGAAGGACAAGGCACATAGAAGAAGAAGAATCTAAGAAGACTGTCCAGCATTCACTGGCACGTAATAACACTCAAAAGTTTAGCTGTTTTTTGTATTTGTAATGCGTTGTGGTCCAATGGATATCGGCGCGGAACGAGAAACCGGAGAACCGAGTTCGACATTCCAGTTGAATTCCTTGAATTCACTTACGCGCAAATACCCTTGGGAAAGGTATTAATCCGTCTCTTCCTTCCAGTTATGGGTTAAATAACAGGACAGATTGGGTTCTATAGCCTTGGTCGGCAACCAGTCTACCGCAGAAAGCAATGGCAACCTACTGCGGGATAATCTTCTGCCCAGTCTTTCGAGACATGATCGCCAAAGCATGTATCATGTATGGCACTTAACTGACTGAATGATTAATTTCCGTTTCGTAAGACTGCTTACTAATTTCAGTTTGCTTTCAGAATTAGAAGTCAGATTTTTTTTATTCTCTGTTAAATATTTCCTAGTTGTTTAATTTTTTCTTGTTTGCTTGATTTTTGTATCTCCAAATTGCAGTTCGCAATTTGGAGATACCAATATCAAGCTGTAATTGATGTTTAACCCTTTCTTCTTGCTTCTCTTTCCTGACGTCTTTCTATTGCTTCTAGTAGTTTAATTTTCTGTGCGTCCTACAAAAACCGGTTTCATATGAATATAATAAATTTGTCTCCACCAATAAATTTCATTTGAACGTCTAGTCCCCTTAGGATCCTCTCACTTGAATCGGTCTGGTTAGAAGACACGTTCTTTTCTTTCAGACAGTCATTTGTTTTGTTTGTTTTATTGGCTGAATTTATTTTATGCTGGCGCTTTTCTCCCAGTATAATTTATGCATTTTTCTAATATCTTTGCTCCAAAATGTAAGGTCAATAGACACCTCTTAACACACTAACCTGCTCCCATTCTATCAAACACTCTTCCCATCTGATCAACCCTCATCCTCGCTATCCTTACTCATCTGTCACCTTCCTCCTGACATTCCCTATGTCTAACCATTCCTTCTCTTTACCTTCCCAAATGTAGCCCCATGCGCAATAGTGGCAGTGGAATGCCTTGCTTGAGGTGAAATGATTAAAAAAAAATTGTGTCAAAATATATAAAACAGTAGAAAAAATATAAAAATATATGATACAGACTGTAATTTTATAGATCTTTATATAATTCTGACCATAATTTATCGCATTTCTTGTTCCAATATCTTCAAAGATATGATTCCTATACAAATTCCGTTCTTATACTGTTCTAATCATTTTACAAAATAATTTCGTTATTAGCTACATTAGGCTAATAGTTTTACTAAAGTTTCAAGGTGTTTTTTTCAATTGATATATTTGCTATATTTTGGTATATCCTCTTTTAACGCTGTCCGTATACACCTTGCAATATTGATCATTGAGTAGTGTCGTATTCTAAATTAGTGGCTACTTTGGCTTAGACTTACGTATCATTGAAAAGTGGTCGTTTCCTTGGCTGCTGAAGATCGAGCTTTGATGCGGTTTACATGTGTTTTCTGTCTCCACTAACCTTCCACATTCTTTATTATAAATATCCGTGCATAGAATACTGTTGTCATATCTGGTCAGGCGCCCTTACTGTTCATCTCGGTTTTCTCGAAAGGCTCAAAAGGAGAATCTATAATGTGATATTTACGGACCTGGCAGCTCGACTCCACTTTCTCACCGGTGGGATGTGGCTTCCCTCTGTTTTTCCTACAAATATTTTCATTGTTTCTGCTCCGACTAACTTTGGTCACTGGTGCCCTCTCCTCAAGAATTTACTTGTGCAACCAGAGCAGCAAAAAGGTCCCACTCTTTTAGTGTTAAATCAAACAAATGAAAGCGTCAATTCTACTCCACCATCTTCTTTTCTCGCACTTCCCGCCTGTTGAACTCCCTTCCGTATACTTGCTTTCCTGACGGTTACAACCTCCAGGAATTTAAATGCAATCTCAATTCCCATCTCTTATCCACTTGACTCCAGTCCTTTCTACATCACCCGGTATATCTTGTTGTTTTTCCTTTCTTTCTACCTTTACAACTGTCTTCACACCTGTGTTCCCATCCTTCTTTTGCCCTTTCTCTGACACTCCCTGTAACTGGTTCGTCTTTCACTTGCCTAAAACTTTACTCTCTTACGTAGCCCCCTGCGCAACAGTTGCTTGGGGGTAAAACGATTTAAAATAATTCGTTTTACATTAGTATTTAAGAAAATGGTTCAGTGTAAGTCGCCAATTAAACGGATAGATAGCCTAGTAGAAAATTTTCTTTTCACACATGCAGAGACCAATCACCTTCGTGTAAATGTTTTACGTTTTAGTTTTAAATATTTTATGATTTGATTTTGTTAGGTGATATATTATATTTAGGTTAATGCCGAAATCTACATTTTTTTTGGGTGGGGGATTTTAAGAACTCAGCTACATAAATTTTTCACCATTCTATACTTTCAAAGTAAACGTGTTTTTGATACACATCTAGTAGGTGATAAAACGTATTGCTAACAATTTCTCAAGGAAAATCTACTGCTGGTTATTTATTTTATGAAAATGTAATCTTTATACTGTTTTTAATCATGCGCTGTAGCTCATTTTTTTTATAAAAAGAGAGTCGTGTCGCTCCTTTTGCTATACAAAATAAAAAGAGTGTCGCTTATTTTGCTATACAAAAAAAGAGTGTCGCTCATTTTGCTATAACTGAGATTAGGCATGTAATTCTTTACTCTATTACTTTGTTCTGACTGTTCTCAGCTTTGCTATATTCACGACGTTTCGACCATTGTACGCTCCAGCATTCTTCGTGTTTAGACTTACGAAGCAAACACTTTATTTTTTCCACCGGGAAATGTTTCTTAGTTTCACGTAATATGCCTCTTCCAGATATCTAAGTATCAGTTAATTCCCTTTTACTTCGACTCTCTCACTTTATGTCTACCTCTGCTGCAGCCAGTTACTGACCTCAAATCTTTTGGGTCAAGTCACTAGATTCAACCAACGTGTATGTGTGTTGTGGTTTAATGCATAACGGAATAAGAAATCGGAAATCTGAGTTTCATCCTCTTAGATACAAGCAGCGTTTCATCTCTTCTCTCTCACTCTATGTGTTGAATAGCAGGACAGATTGAGTTATATAACCTTGGTTGGCAACCAGTCTATCGAATAAAGTATTTTCAACCTACTGCCCTAAAATCTTTTGCCAAACCAGCCATGTCTCGAAAGAGAAATGACTGCCCAAGTGTGCATCACGTTTGGCAATTAATTGACTGACATTAGAAAGATAGATTATGCCAGATAATATATGAATATTGATTATTTTAAAAGCTTTATTAACTGACAATAAAAAATTAGTTCTGTCTTTGTCGTTCGATTGCATTACGTACAGTCAGTTTTAACTGTAATTTTACACTTAAACAAAGTGGAAAGTTGTACAAACATACAAACTTATCAACTGGGCCATGGATCCTTGAGGACATCATGGTATGACATTTTGGGTCTTATGATCTTAACTCCTCAAAATTCATAAAGACGGTATTCCACTCAGGCCATTTGTTTACGGCCAAGGTCTTTGCCAAACTGAGTTGTTTCATTGTGAATATAATTAGCCCATTACAAGGAAATTAAAATCATGTCCGAAACTCCGCATACTACTGTGAAAATAAATATGATCCAATTCATTCCAGTCAGTGAGACTGGTCATGGTGGGTGTGTTTACTGATGTACTCACTGAGGAGGAACTAGCGGTCTTCGAAGACTTGCCTCGGACTCATCCCTAGGAAAGGATACCAACATTTCAATAGATAATCTGATGGAGATGCTGAATTTTTGCACACAAACCACACACTTCGAAATAAAATCAGACATATATAATCAGGATAAAGGTTTTAGCAATGGGCTCGTTATTATCACCAAAAATAGCTAACATATACACAGATAACAACTTCATACTTTGGCCACACCAGGAATAAGTCCAATTATTGGACCATGTGAGCTCAATAAGATACTGTTCACAATGGAGAGAGAATAAAACAACAATTATTCCTGGATGTACTAATACCCCGAACAGAGCATGGGTTAAAGACATCTGTATACCGTAAGCCAACGTTTACCTGACAATACCTCAACTCCAACCGCCTATAAAGTATAAAGAATAGTTCACTGCCTTTAAGATGGAGAAAGTCGTAAGTGACGAATATGAGACATTAAAGGAATAGTCAGTATAAGAAGTATCTTATAATGTAGCACCACTACCCTGGGTGCATGACAGCAGCTCCGAAAAAACTGGGATAGAAGGGTTCAAGGGGAAACACCACTCGGAAAACAGCCTCAGTCCGCCTACCCTATATGAATAGGTTATAGATCTGTGGTGTAGAAACTTCAGGACGACCCTCCAATATATTTCAACACATTGCAGACACCTCATCTGTGTAATAACTTTTATAGAGAACATTATCAAGGACTGTGTTTGCATCCTCATGCAACTGTGGTAAGAAATATAATGACAAAACAGACCACCCTTCAGGGTAAGACTACAGGGACACCGTTAAGTCGTAACACGAGGCGAAATAAAAACAATCAGGCGTGTATGACCATATATACCAGAAAAAGGGATATAAGAATATAACTGGAAAATGCGGAAAACTAAAGAATTACCTATTATGCTAGGCTACACAAATCTAAGCCGGCTAAGTAGACATGAATACAGTAACACCAACTTGTAATATGAACTCCGGTAAAACCCATGGCCAAGGGAATAAAGGCGTTGGTTGAATCTAGTAATTTGTCCAAACGAGCTGTGAGTTCAATACCTGGCTACAATAGAGGTGAAAAAAAAAACTTATCCGTAAAGTGAAAGTTAGCTGAGGTTGCTAATTAGAAAATGCGTGAAGAAAAGTCACGAAAAAAAAAAAGACACGGAGAGCGACACTTGTGGAGCAAGAAGGGCTGGAAGCAGATGAAGAATCGGAAGAAGATAGAGAGATGGATCAACAGCTCATTACAATGGACCCTAGAGGTCTAAACAGGACGCAATAAAAGAACAGCGAGAGAAACTCATGAAGAAGTCCAAGAATAAAGGTTGAAACCCAAAGTCGAATCAATTAAGAGAATAGCAAGATGTCCGAAAATGGCACGACACGTGGAACTATAAGAATCGACGCCAGATGTCGATAAAAAATTCGATTCGAAATTTCACTAATCTGAAAAGAACACCGCACAGCATGGCAACAAAGATGAGGACAACAGTTCGAACAATGTAAATAGTGCAAATAATTACAATACCTAATCTAAGAAATATAGATAAATACCAAGTTTTCACCATTTCCACATTTCTCTTTTAAAAAGTCTATGTGAATATTTAGATCCTGTTTATTTCTCTTTTAAAAGAGTTCATATAAATGTCGAAAGTTCTCATGTCTTTTGGGTAACCAGTACTAATGGACACAAACATTTAATATATTTTTCTTCGAAATGTGTTCTAGTTCTGGTAAACCTGAATGCACCAACCACCTCTGCGGAATGTTTACAGGAAGAATAAATTAATTGACCGGGATAACTATGTTGGGTTGTCGGTTGCTAACCGTCACTGATTTGGCAGCTAAATAGTTTCTTTAGCACCATAATGTCAGTCAGTCAGTCAGTTAAGTGCCATACGTGATACACGCTTTGGCGATCATGAAGATTATCGCGCAGTAGGTTGCCATTGCTTTCTGCAGTAGACTGGTTGCCGACCAAGTCTATAGAACCCAATCTGTCCTGCTATTTAACTGGAAGGAAGAGACGGATTAATACCTTTCCCAAGGGTATTTGCGCGTAAGTGAATATAATGGATTCGGCTGGAATTCGAACATCGGCTCCCCGGTTTCACGTTCCGAACCGATATCCACTGTACCACAACGCACCCCCCACCATAATGTAGACATTCGAAAAATTATATTTAGATACAAGAACTGATTGAGATATCAGAATCAAGCAGATGTAGAAATATAACTATCGGAAGTGTCATAACAAGACAGAAAAGAGCCTCACGGAAAATGTGACACCGAAATCCGAAGTCTCACTAGAATAACAAAGGCTAAATTCTGGAAGCTGAAATGTTTAATCAGCGTAAGAAAACAAACGATACAAATTATGAAATTTAAATCTCCTTCGTTACCGATTATCGTACGAGCTTCTTCTTCTTCTTCTTCTTCTTCTTCTTCTATGTGCCTTGTTCTTTTAGGACGTAGGCGATTATAGCTTTCCGCGTCTTCCTATCTCTGGTGGCTCTTAACACGCTTTCTACTGTAGCATCTCGCAGCCCCCGTTCTCTCATCCACCTGCTCAGGTCCTTCAAATCTATTATCCGCTGCTTTCCTCTGTCTCTTTTCCCCTCTCTCTGGCTTATTAGTATCAAGTTCTCCAAGCTTTCCTTCCCCATTGCATGTCCCAGGAAGTTTAGTTGCTCTTCCAGATGCTCAGTATCAATTTCCTTTTCGTTTCCATTTTTTCCAACACCTCGTCATTGCTCACATGCTTGGTCCACGATATTCGCAGCATTCTTCTGTAGAACCATATTTTAGCTGCTTCAAGTTTTTCCTTCATCTTTTTTGATATTGTCTAACATTCACTGCCATATTGAAGAACTGACATCACATAGCAAACTAATACTCTCTTCTTTGTTTCTAGTAAAGGTTTCCTGTGTCTTAATACTTTCACTAAAGTTATACCTAGATCCTGGTTTGTACCTTGGGAAGAACAGGTACTCTAAATATCGATGTGTGGGTCGTTTAAAAGTAAAGGCTCTGAATTGTTAACGAAAGTGTCGAGTTTCAATTCTAGTTGGGTTCGTTTTATTCACTTACACAAAAAACCGTTTGGGAACGGCATGAATCCACTAATTAACTTTCCCTAGCTATGGGTTAATTAGTAAGAATTACATCACAAAATTATTATAAGAAAAAGAGAATATTATCACAATTTAAAAAATATCCTGGCGTAAATTAACCTGCGAAAAGGTTTATAAGGCGTAGATAACGAATCAATTTGTCTATGGCAGTTAACCCGGACCATACCATAAGAAGGTAAGGGGTATCTCGTGGTTGTGTAATGGTTAGCAAGTTTGTCTTGCTAGAATCATTACAATAGAGTAGTGAGTTCGATTCTCACTGGGTTTTTCATACTTTCCGTCTTTTTCCACATCTAATCTATGCTTATAAAATTACCATAAAATGGTAAAGATGAGACCGAGGATATCATCAGCTTCGAGCGATACAGCGTCAGGAGTTCATAGTAGCTCTGAGCTCTACTCAGCCAGAATATTATTATACAACATCCGTCAGCTTCTGACATGGACATACTAATTCTACTACGGCTTCACTTCAGAGACATTGTATATATATGTCTTACTAACTGTATTGCTTGATTACTAACCTGCCTTTAAGTCTGTATTCTTTAGGTTTCATATACTTATTTTTCTATCTCAAGTTCTGTTTGTTGTTCCTTTATTTTGCGCAGTTCCCATTCCCGGGGTCAACAACACAAACCCTCCTTCCTCACTACGTGTCCCAGAAACTTCAGCTGTCTTTTCCTGATATTAAATATCAGTTCGATTGCACTGAAAAAAAGGAAAAAACAACTTCCTTAAATTTTGATTTATTTTTGTATACAGAAACTTCTCGATTCTTTGCATAAATCATCTATTTTTTCACTTGGTTCTGTTTTGTTCTGTGTTGTTTAGCTACCTTTAAAAATTATTTTTTTTTTTTAATCATTTCAACCCGGGCAAGGCGTAAATGCCACTGATGTGCGGGGTGCTACATAACTGAAAGAAAATATCATCGCCCAAGCGTGTATTACATGATGGCACGTTACTGACTGCCATTTATTAAAAG
This sequence comes from Ascarosepion bandense, assembly GCA_037127315.1. NCBI lineage: Eukaryota > Metazoa > Mollusca > Cephalopoda > Sepiida > Sepiidae > Ascarosepion > Ascarosepion bandense. The sequence continues at coordinate 1,928,181 of JBBBDQ010000269.1, forward strand.
AGGAAATTTATTATATAGCCCTTCTTAGCAGATCTATTCCAATGTTGGATACTTTATGTGATATCGATATAAACAACAGCAACAAAAATCTTTAATGGTTCAGAAATCCTTGACTTTCAATTTGTAGATGCACGGCAACCTAGAAATATTCAGGAAAGACATCAGAATAATCATATCATAAACCTCTACTGCATACGGGTAAGAAACGCGTTCAGCAAATACATAAAAATAGAAAGTAGTGTAAGACAAGGATGTGTCTTCTCACCAGATCTATACGATCTATATATTGAGACAATTCTCAGAGCCCAAAAACTTCTGCCAAGATACGTCATTGGCGGACACAATCTGAATATAAGATACACAGATGATACGATGGTGATAGCAGACACAGAAAGGAAACTACAGGACCTCCAACAGAAGCAAACTACGTAAAAAACTTTGAGTCAATGAACGACAGAAGTATGAACAAAAATACAGAAGGGACTAGAATTACTTAAGAGTGAAGCAGTAAGTGGGGGAGGACATGACTTCCTGTGTTATAACAAATAGAAGAATCAGCCGTTCTAATAATAACCATTCAAAAGCCTGTAGTACCAAACAGAAGTTGGGATATAGATAATTTTAATTGCATCGATTTGAGATGTTCTCAGGAAAATCTAAGTGAAATTAGCCAATTTGCCGAAAAAGAAGTCAGTATGGTGTAAATGCTAATCACAGGCGTGGGTAGGAGTTTGTTTCCCCCTTTCGCTCCTGGTTGCAAGAAAAAACAACTTTTAATTAGGCTGCCGAGAAGATAATCGTGACATTGTCTTAAGAATAATGACTTCAGGACACGTAAATAAAACAAAATATAACAAAGGCAATAAAAAGTGAGGTAGATAGACAGCGCGAAGGAGGCAAACTGTCAAAAAGATAGATATTCAAAGAAAGAGAGAGAACAGCGATAGACAACGACCTATGGAGAGAGACAGACGCACACAAAAGAGTGAATGGCCAGAGCGAGAAAGAAATTTAAAAAGATCTCTGGTCAAAAGCTAATCATTGCTTCCCGGTCGGCGAGCAGGATGTAAGTATCTGAGAACAGATACTCTATTTGATATTCACCCACTGAGAGTATCCCACTGGAGCGAGTTGTGACACAAGGTTAGTTTTTAACGTGGGGAACTTGAGCGCGTACACTCAGGCCATTGGTCAAAGATTACCTAGCCCGTGCTTATGCGGTAACTGGGTACAAAGCTGGTCATAGCTTGTCAAAAGCTAGTCTTAGCTGGTCATTGCTTCCCGGCCGGCGAACAGACAGCGGCTATCTGATAATAAATACTACACTTGATATTACCCTACTCATCCACTGGAGCAAGTTGTGACACAAGGTCAGTTTTTAACGTGGGGAACCTGAGCGCGTACGCTCAGGCCATTGGTCCAAGATGACCCAGTCCCCGCTTATGCGGTAACTGGGTGCAAAGCTGGTCTTAGCTGGTCATGGCTTGTGAAAGCTGGTCAAAAGCTAGTCTTAGCTGGTCATTGCTTCCCGGTCGGCGAACAGTCAGTGAGTATCTGAGAACAGATACTACACTTTGATCCTACCCTCTAGGCCAAGAATTGCTTTCATTGGTCGTTCTTCAGTGACTCAATAAAAATTTAGAGATTTGGATGTAGATTTTGATGCCACAGAAAGGCGATTATATCGTTTTCAAACTTCCTGGCCAATTATTCTGGACCACACAATTTGTTTAAGTTTACTAATATAGGACTATTATTTGGTTCAACCAAATTGTGCAGTAAGAATAATTGTAGATGTATTTCTTCTTCTATATACCGTTTTCCTTCAGGCGATCATGGCCTTCCACATCTTCCTCAAATTTGTAGCTCTTAACATCCCTTCTGTTACTCCTTTTAATCCCTGCTTCACCATCCATCTGATCAAGTCTATCAAGTATGTCATGAGTTACCTTCCACTTTCTCTCCTTCCCGTTATCCATCCCGTGAGTATCAGAATCAATAAACCTTCTATCCTCAGTACATGTCCCAGACACTTCAGTTTTTTTCCTGATATTAAGTATCAGTTCGATTGCTCTGAAAAGAAAAAAAAACAATTCCCTTTATTTTTTAAATTCATCTTTGTATACACAAACATCTCGATTCTTTGCATAAAGCATCTATTTGCTCACTTCGTTCCACTTTAACTGCTATGAATTACGGCAAACACAACACAGACACACATACCTCTAAATGTGTCATTTCAACTATTAAATTGTATATTATCTGAACTTGTGCATAATTTCGCGAAGTGTATTTTTATGAAACAGCAACAATATGCAATCTGGAAAAAAATCAAATTTTGATAAATATTTGATTGTTGTCAATTTTGCGGGCAAAATTCCCTTGTGTCAGGAAAGTATTTGATTGACTTGAAACCAGCGTAGCCAAGTTCAGATAATCTAGGCCTTGAAATGGGCTACGCAATGTGTTAAAACATGACGTAGTGGCTTATATATATAAGAGACAGATTAATAGTAATTGGGCAGTCGATGAGCATTTAAGATAGAGTCTAGACCAAGAAAGACACAGGGAAAACCGCGGATGAGCGCAGCCTCTTGCTAGCTTAATGCTCGTGTGCTGATACCTACGACGCCACCTCCTTCTCTACGTCACGAAAGTTGAAGAATAAAGAAAATGTATGCCGTTATTTATATATAAGTGTTTCGGTCGTCATTTTATTAAGTGAGAATATCATCATTTTATCAGCGTGGAAAAGGTAAACGATTTTTATAAGAATGATAACAAGTTTTGGGACCCTGTCGTCAAATTAATAATCGTCGTTCCATCGAAGGGTGTATAACATATGTCATTTTGGTTGCAGTTTAATTTTTGTCACCTTGGTATAGAGTATACAACAATTAAATCCAGTCTCGTTTCAAGAAGGGCAAAGATTTTGTGTTCGTCTGGTATGATTTTCTAAAGGTAAATGTGAACTATTCCGACGCAAAACTCCGAAGATCCGCACGTCTAGAGTGTTTCGTTTTGACTAGCATATATCTTTGTTGGTTATAGACGATAAACAACCAGTATAAACCAACGTGGTAACAGTTATGCCATCAACATGGATAGTGACGCGCTCTTACTTACTCTGGAAAAAAATAAATTTCCTGGTGTATCTCTATTTTACAGGATAGTTTCGCGATATAGCCACGCTAACAGCGCATGATATTGCGTGGTTTTCACCCTCGTCTTCTCCCATCATCTCGATTCAGACAATCATTCGCCATGTAATCCATGCCATTTCATCTAAAGAACTTTCCGACTACCTCCCATCTCGTCTCTTATAACCGACCTAGTTAGGGCAAACAGCTGGGCAATAGACAGCACGTTTACCCGAGATGACACACGAGGAATCCGCATACATTACCTTTAACCAGTAGATAAATTTGCCAATAAGAACGTGAGTTACCTTAATTCGGCCAGTTATACATCCACAGTTGCCGATCGATGAATTGTTCGTATCAATGAATCCGTAGCAAAGGCTGTAACTAAAGACCTTTTTATCTGGTTAATGTTCGATTTTGTTTCGTCACCCAGCTACTGGCATATTGAAAATGCCATGCCCGTCAGTCTCAAAAGGTTTTTTGTGCTCCAGAGACTTAATTTTTCAATGATACACCAGTGACCAGAGGACTTATATCCACTCATTTCCTGACCGTACACACACCAACCTCCTCTTATCTTAAGATGTTTCTTGCCGGGTTAAATACATCTTCCATTATATCCCCTCTTGAACTCGGCACTAATTTCCTTCTGGTGCTCCTTTGAAAGAAAGCTTCTTCGTTCTCATTGCTCTTACCACGTGGATGAGATATATGAAGACCCTAATTGAGGCCGAAGCCTAACCGCATAAGGCCGTAATCGCGTAAGAGTGTACCTCAGTCCTTTCAGTAAGATGGTCTGAAAAGCAACAGATACTGCTGTACGTGGATTTGTACGTATGCTTTCGTAAGTTGCAACAGAGATACACTGCGCCTACGTTGTCGCCATTTCTTTACTTTGTCTGCACTTGCAATGAACGTACATTACATATCTATAAGCTCATCAGTTTGAATTCACATAATCTAGCTCCAGAAAACATCAAAAGAGGCGGTAATTATAAACGTTTAAGAAACAATGTGTGTGCTTATTAAAATAGAAAAATTCCTCGGTTAAAAACTCAACTAGACTTTTTGTCTCTAGCATGAATTTTACTGCTTTAGTGATTCTTTTAATTGTTTGCTATTGACGCCGCTTTCTGTCTTCTCTGCATTCAGTATCATTGATTTTTTAATTTCATTTTTTGCTTAAAATACCTGCTTTGAACATATAAAAAAACGTAATTGCTTCATTAGAGCGTTTTTATAAGTTTGAAGTTAGCATAAAAAAAAATATCAACAGTCAGCGCAATTTCAGTTCAGTACTAAATTATTATCTATTTTTCACGTACTCTGCTAGCACGGTTCTCCAGAAAAGAATATTGTGTAAAGCAAAATGTTAACGTATCAAATTTACACTGGCATCAACTCCGCATTTGATTAAGCAACCGGTATTAATGTTGTTAGCCATATTTTAACATTTGCTTACATCATCGTTGGGATATTAAACTAAATCCATTACAAAGCTTAATCAAAACTTAATTCAACCAGGATTACTTTCATCCTTTATAATGTCGTGTCCCGGTTAAAGGTCCAGCAAGAATAACACAAAACAATCAAAATAGGAAATAACGAATATATATTAAACACGTCAAAATATAACACTTGGAACTTTGTTAGTAGAACGATAATTCGGGTTAGTGTGTAATACTATAATTCAACCCTCGAACTCGTAATGGTCGTTACGGTAGCAGTGTTCGTAGACGACTCTCGGCTGAGTTCAGAGCGCTCTCCTTAGGCTCTCTCTCAGGCCATCTGCTCTCACCTCTTGTGAGGAGAGGTATATGTAATGGTTGGAAGGGTTCATTCCGTTGTGTATGAGGTCGCCATGACACATACTTTAAAATAGTTGAAAGATAATTTATTCAAGGAATTAATTTTCTTTCCTATACATTTTCAGTCGATATCTCTTTCGAACGGCATCAACCAGTTTGCCGAAGACGTATATTTTCTGGTGTTGGAAGGGGATATATTAATATTATAGATTATAGTGGAGATATTGTGATTGCATTTTTCATAACTGGACAGTGTAGTGATATATGACTTGACACGGGGTTGCATACGACTTGGCAAGTGGTTTCTTCTCAGGTATAATCGTTCCTTCATTGTTGAAAATGCAGCAGCATTTGTTTCCACATACTCTTGTGAGCGAAAAGAGAGAAGTGTATGCGCTTTATCATTTCATGCTGTTTTACAAAACGCTACCTACAGGTCATTAAATTCCCTTGGTAATAAAAGATTGGGTAATCACACACTTGAAAAAAAGAAATAAATACTAAAATTGACAGTGTCAGGATTTTAGGTATTTTATTAACTGAAAAAAACTAGGATCTGAAAAGTGATATTTGAAATCTGTAAATATACTATATGCATAAATATTGAAATATTTTCAATAAAATATGTACATATTTCCCTTAATGAATTCTTAGCAGTTCCTTCGATTTTGAAACAGTTTCGACAGGATTTTAATCCAAACATGTAGTGGAATACAAGAAGTCCCTCATTACGGTAAGGACGTATTAAAAGTTGCTAAAGGACTGAACCCTTCAATTCGTGTCTTCTATAGACCCAATCAATCCATATCACCATGGGGTTAGTTCAAATTATTGGCATGCTTTTTGTTCTTTTATGTATTGAGACTATTTCTTTTAAAGTTCATATTTGCTTCCTTTCATTATAAACATTTGGAAATTCTTTAACATATTTTGGCCAAACATCCATTTTCTTAATCCCCTTTCGCTTGAGACTGAAGAATAAGCCGGCTGTACCTAAGCTGCCCCTCACACCAGAACGAGGTTACCTGTTTGCTTTGTGGACCCCTAATGTCTAAAAATGGAAAACTAGTGGCTGAATAGGCCATGACTCGCATCTATAATGAGAATTAAGTTCTCAAGTAAAACGACGAATAAAGTCTGACAGAAGATTCAAATGCTAGACAGAATAAAATTAAAATCACTGGTCAGAATAAGAGAAAATGTATTTGTTAGATACCTGCAAGCTTACGGCCACATGTTGAAACATCGGTCCAAATTTGAGCAATGTCGATTATAGTGAGTACATAGATGGGTGACCACTTGGATGTGTGAGTGTTATAAAGGCTCGAAATTGTTAATTTACATTTCCCGTTGGGTTCATTATTTTCACTTACGGGCAAAAAGTATAAATCCTCAAATTCCCCTAGGTATGAGTTGTATCACTAAACTATGATATGGGCACCACGAGATGGTGCAATGGTTAGCAAGCTTGTCTCGCTAGAACCAGTTACAATTGAGTACTGAGTTCGACCCTCACTGGGTGTCCCTTACTTTCGGCCTTGTGCTACATGTAAGCGGATCTTAGAAAATAAGCTAAACAATAATAAACTAAAAAAAAAAATTGCTAGCTTTAGATAACCAGCAATGAGTGGATAAGCCGTAGAAAAAAATCAATCATATCTGTCTGTGTCTTAAAGTTGTGGCTTACGGCCATATCACGTTGAATACACCGGTTATCGCTCGATCACCGAAGTTAAGCAATGTTGAGCTTGGCCAGTACTTAGATGGGTGACCGCTTGGGAATACCAGGTACTGTAAGAGTATAGTGACGGATGTGCGTTGTGGTGCAGTGGATATCGGCTCGGAAAGAGAAATCAGTGAGCCCAGTTCGAATTCTAGTTGAATACACTGCATTCACTTAAGCACTGGTAACCTTGGGAAAGGAATTAACCTGTCCCTTCCCTCCAGTTATGGGTTAAATAACAGCGTAGGACTTGGGGACCCTGCCCTTAAAAACAAATCCCAGTGAATCTTGATATTCGAAAAGTAAAAAGTATTACTAGACACAAAAACTTATATAAAAACAACAATTTATTGTTGAAAGAAAAAGGTATTACCAGCAATAAAAAAAAATTTAGTTGGCAATAATTGACCCACCGAGGTTGATATGCCATAAAACAAAAACAACCAAATTAAATTGTCCACAATCCTCATTCAGTGACTTCAAGAGCTGTTATTATATCAGGATATGCAAAAAGATTGTCAGCGTCAGATAAAAATGCATTTGTAGTTTCTGTATGCAGATATAACTAAAGAGGATGTGATCACTTCCCATAATTATGATTCTTGCATTGAATACTGTTGCTATATCTGGTCAGGTGCTCCTGCTATTCATCTCGAGGTCCCTGACAAAATCCAAAGAAATCTGCTTTTGAAAACTTACTTCAGTTTACTTGCTTCCCTGATAGCTGCAATCTTCAAAAATTTAATTGCAACATCAGTTGCCATCCCTCTTCTTGAATCCTGTCAATCGTATCCTTTCTTAAATACCCCTTGTACCCAGTCTTTTCTCTGTAATACCCTGCGCACTAGTGGCGTTCCAGCCTTGCTTGGAATGAAATGATAAAATATATTCATAAGTCAGAGATATAAAGATTTTGATCCTTATATTTGTTTGCTCTTGATTTAATACCTAGAGCCACAATAACATTTTTGTCGTGTTCAACCATCTATTCATAGACATTTCTTAGCAGTTTCTCCGATTTTTCGACAGGATTTAAATCCAAACATATAGTGGAATACAATTTACAGGAAGTCCTTATTACGGTAAGAAGGTATTAAAAGTCGCTAAGAGACTGTACCCTTCAATTCTTATCTTGTATAGAATCAGTCACTCTATATCACCAAGAGATTAGTTTAAAAAGTGGGTTCGTTGCCTTCTCTATCTCTATGGCCATCAATATATCCCGTGAGTGTCAAGATTTCGAAACCTTTCTGCCTCCAACAAATACCATCATCCTTTTCCGGATTCTGAGTGTAAGCTTTATTTCTCTTGCAATTTTCTTTAAGACTTAGTTGCTTACTCAACCATGAAAGTTTCAGTGTCATTTTGTAGAATCTCATTTCTGCTGTCTGCAGATTGTTTCTTTTTCATTCTCATCCGTTAGGAGAATTTCAAGATTCTCAGTCATAAGAGGATTAATAAAACATAAAAACAAAGAAAGTGAATAAATGTTTTTTGTTTGTTTTTTTTTCTCTCTCTCTGTTTCTCAGTAACTTACCTAGGATGTGCATGGCAGTGCAGTGGATATTGACTCGAGAGGAGAGATCGGGGTGCCAAGTTCCAATTCCAGTTGAAATTCTTGCATTCACTTACACACAAATAATATTGGAAAAGGTATTAATCCCTCTGTTCCCTCCAGTTATGGGTTAAATAATAGGATAAATTGAGTTCTAAAGCCTTGGATGGCAACCAGTCTAACGCAGAAAGCAATGGCAACCTACTGCGGGATAATCTTCTGCCCAGTCAGTCATGACTCATTTGAGACATGATCACCCATGCGTGTATCGCGTATGCCACTTAACTGAGTTCTAAAGCCTTGGCTGGCAACCAGTCTACCGCAGAAAGCAATGGCAAATTACTGCGGGATAATCTTCTGCCCAGTCAGTCATGACTCATTTGAGACATGATCACCCATGCGTGTATCGCGTATGACACTAAACTGAGTGCCTTATAATATGCTTAATAGGATCTGCGTTGTGGTGCAGCTGATATCAGCTTGGAATGGCGAATCGGGGCGCCTAATTCGAATTCCTGTTTATTTTTTTTGCATTCACTTACGCACAAATACCTTTGGGAAAAGTATTAATACGTCTCTTCCCTCCAGTTATGGGTTAAATAATAGAACAGATTGGGTTCTATAGACTTGGCTGGCAACCAGTCTACCGCAAAAGCAACCGACTGCCACGTCAATCATGTCTCGGAAGAGACATGATTGACGCCCAAAACGTGTATCGCCCAAAACGTGTATCAAGTATGGCACTTAAGTGACTGAATTATGTTTTGGAATGTTTTATTTGCTGGCGCAATGCATGTTCGAATACTGGTGTTGCTTTTTTCATCCACTGTTAAAAAGATTCCCATTTATTTATCAGGCATGTCGACTTCACTCACTTTCTCACCAACGTGACGTGTCTTCTTGTCTTTTCTGTAAATATTTTCATGGCAACTACTCTGAAGAAATCCCCCCTGGTGCCATGATTTCATGAATTTAAGCCTGCTACGAAATCCGCCCTCTTACTGTTGACATAATTAAATGCAACCGCCAGGTATACTTCAATTTCTTTTTACGTATTTCCCACTTGTAAATCCCCCTATTTATTGCTCCCTGATAACTACAATCTTCAAAAATTCAAATACTGATTGCCATGTTTGGTTTTCTTGAATCCCAATCATTTTTTGTCCTTTCTCAGTCTTCTCTTCGACTTTCACTTTCTGTAACCCCTGCCTAGGGATTAAATGATTGAAAAGATTAAATTAAATTAAGAACATATGCATCTGTTTGATGCCTGACTTTAGTTCATGACTCTTTTGAAGGCGTTTCTTTTTTTGATGACTATACTTAATCTTCTTTTATTTGATTAGTGCCTACTGATCCCTTTCGTATGTAGGAACTCCTGTAGTGTCCTTTCCGATTCGACCATCAGTACACTTTCACTTGTGCATCTTTTAATGTCAAGATTGCGCCCATCAATAAATAAATGAATTATATTTATTACTTAAAAGTAGACAAGGCTATAAAGCCACTAAAATGCAAAGGTTTACCGAGTCTCAGAGATGACACTTAAAGAACATGTATTAAATAACTAGAAGATGGCAATTGGTTTACATTTAAATACTTGAAGATCAATGTTGATAGGAAAACTAGAAATGGGAATGAAGTTCCATGAACACAAAGTACGTCAGATAAATATTTTAGCATAGAAACTCCGGTTACATCTAAAATCTTCAACAGTAAAATGATAAAATCCAGCTGTTAATCTAATACTTTTGTTGAAAATCGTAATATCAAGTTACCAAGGAAAATTGTATGGACAAAACAAACCGAAGATATGTCATAATTGTGGAAAATTGACTGATGTCGTGATGCCAGGTTAAGATCGGTTCTCTTTGGATTTATTTCTAGAATCTTCAAATACACAGAAGCACCAGAAGTGGCAAAACAAATATTCAATGCATGATAGAAGCTAGCTGACATTATCTTCGTGACGTAGCCGATCATGGCTGGCCACAATTCACTATCCTTTGTAGCTCTTATTAATTATTTTCTTTATACCGTCACGCCGTATTCATGTTCTGCTATCTTAGTATGCTGCCCGAAATTCAATGTAAAAAAAAAAACATAAAAAAACAACGCAAGTGACCTATATACCTTGCCTCTTCAGGGCGTGGGTGATAATCTCTCTCCACAAACTCGTTGTTGCTCTAAACAGCGTTTGTCCGTTTGCCAAGCACCTTCCGCCAAGCACGTCAGAACGATGGTCTGATACCTTTCCCTTATACCTCAATATATCATGGGAGGATCAATTTTTCAAGGCTTTCATTCTTCTTTATGCATCGGTCTTGGGTATGGCCGTAAACTGCATCCGGAAGCAAGGTTTCTAATTGGGAGGTTGTGAGGGGCGTAGAACCACCTCTTAAATGCTGTTGTTCTCAGGTCCATCCTGACCCAAAGTGGTAGCATCTGTTAGGTTTCCAGTTATGGGTAAATAGTTAAGCCCGACTCTATGAAAGTACGAAAATAGACTTTTATAATAAATTTTATACATTTTTGAAGGAAAAATATTACCAACAATAGTTTTGAAGGAAAAAATATTACCATGATACATTTTTGAAGAAAAAAATATTACCATGATACATTTTTGAATAAAAATATATTACCATGATACATTTTTGAAGAAAAAAATATTACCATGATACATTTTTGAAGAAAAAACATATTACTAAAAATATATTTTTGAATACAAAACTAGAATACATCTTCAGTTTCTAAAATAAAAAAAACATCAAAATCTGATTAAATCAACCTTCTTACTATAATTGAACATTAAAAAATACCTTAAAACATAAACATTTTGGCATTAAATAACCCACAGAGGTTGATATGCCGTTAAACAAAACTCAAAACCCTTTTTACGCATCCATGAAACTTAAGCTGTCTGTTTCTGATTCAGATTAAAAGAGTTTTTAATTTACATTTTACTCAAGACTTTCTCGTTGCTTACCCGGTGCAGAATTCTCAGCATGCGTCTGCAGAGGTACATTTCTGTTACCTCTACTTGTCTATTCATCTGTCTTTTTTGTTTAGCGACGTATCAACTCTATATGAGTCATTTAAATCCGAAATTTTACTTTGGAAGCGTTCGTAATATTTTATGCAAAAAAGTATTGCTAGTATTTTGACTATAAAAATGTATTTATTCTTTGATAATGTTTTGGGCCCAGTGTTGGGGTTCACTTTTTGCTCATAGCTAGGACCCTTTTCACCTCGAGTCAGAGTGGATATAAATTATGAGGTGGTTCTACACTCCTTAAAACCTCGCGAGGCGTGTCCATTATTCACTACAATAAAATTTCTATTACAAAGCATGCATTAATCACTTTTAAAATAAACGTTATATTTAATGGGTATACATGTTCGAGTAGACATAACTTTCTTTCATGAATAAAATTGATATCCCTAACTTAGTGACAAAAGGTTTTATATCGGTAGCACGTATTTCTTGGTTTAAAAATGAATTTCTAGGTGTACTCCATGAAGATAACGCTTATAGTAAAACGATGTCAAATGCAAAATATCCATTAATTTCTTTTAAAATTATATACATTCTGAGTAGGAAAATAATAAGAGATGTGATTTTATTAAATAGGATAATTCGGCCTTGATTGCTATCATAGTTTCTTGTAGCTTAATAATTTTCTTTTGTAAAGCATTTTTTATTTAACAGGGCATTACCGCTGTTTAAACGTTTAATTGCATGAAATTACAGGATAGTGATTTCAAACGTCTAATTGGATAACAGTTATTAAATTCTCAAGAATTTAAAAACGATAAAATTAATTGAAGAACAGTTCCCAGGTGAATCGAAATTAGAGTCAATAAAATTGAGCAAAACCAATGTTTCCAAACCTGTTCTCTTTCCAATGACATAAAGAAGACATTAACGCATTGTCTGCAATTTTAAGTGCTAAGAAATTAGAATTCAATGTTTATATTATACGATCTATTCAAAACCTGTTAAAAATTATTCTAGACGAAGAATTAAAAAAATAAATTTGAAGTTTCGGTTACATTAGGCTTTCCAAATCGTGTGTGGTCGGAAAGAAAAAAAATCCAAATCATTCTAGACAAAGAACAAAACATCTGTTTTGTGTTAAGGAAAATTTGTTTATGTTGATGACTCAGCAGAATGATCTATACAGTAATGTATCTTGAAAGATTCTAAACAATAAATATGCCATGTTTTATTTTATAAGAAGGTCTCTTAAGATTAAATCAGTCGGGTGGATAAATTAATTATATCAATTTGTTTATTTTTGACGGGAAGTAGTCAATAAAAAATGAGAACTCCGCAGGCCGAAACTTAGAGAAGTCGTCTTGGAGTGATCCGGAATTGCACGTAAGACAGACGTCGCTTGAGAACACATCCGCAACTCTCAGACCAGAGGGAAAACAGATACACAGATGACAGAGAAATTGACTAAAAGGTCGAATTGTAAGTTTAGCATTTGCGACAAATCATCTTCCTGCAATAGACAATAGAAACTTATTTTTCTTTATATTCAATAAACCTGTTAGAGTTTTCAACAGTGCTGTGCATTTTATTGAAGGCGTTATTATTTTCAGCCAAAATGGACACAAAGAAAGAAACGTCATTATGGCCACAGACAAGAATTAAGCAATCTTGTCGGAATATATTACATACACAGAGAATCCCACACTAGATTTCCCCTTCAATCCCAATAGCAGAAGTTTTTTTTTTTGAAAATCGAATTAGCCGTATCGAGCAGACATTGAGGAACAGAGAGAAAGCCGGATGACTTGGAAGGCATGTATTACTCAACATTATCGACTAAAGATGGCTAGAAAGCATGGAGCTAGAAAGGACTTCCAAAGACGAAAAGTGCGACAAATCTGTCAACATAGAATTTATGCCTACATCTAGCCAGCTCAACTGCAAATGGATGAGATCTTGACGCCAGTCTATTATTGTGTTTCAAATAAAAGAAGAAAATCTACGAATTGTAACGAAGTATTTATTCAAACAATTACCATGAATGTATATATTTAAAATGCAGAAGAAAACATTTTTACGGCGGTAGAAAAAGGGAATTAAAGCGAAATCAGATCAGGGATATTGAACATTCTTCTTTGGACTTTATTAAGGAACTATAAATAGAATCCGATCATATATGGCGGCAATATTCTAAGCATAAACAAACGGTAGCCATACATGTAGGATATATTCTTGGGAGAAAGATTATCTAGCACTGCAAATTGAACCAACTTAGCAGCTAGCCAAACATTGGATTCTATATAGTTTTTTCACTTCATATCAGCCGAGAATAAAAGTAAGGACGAGTTGCTGTCCTGGAAGATTGAGTCAGTCACTATGTCCTCGATGTAATTAATTAATTGTGTAAAATAAAATCCAAAGTAAACTGATATTTTAATCCTGCTAAACAAAGGGTGTCCGTATAATATTTGACCCACTTTTTAATGTGGTATGCGAAATTCTTTTACTGGTATGTGGCCTAACTTTAAAAAAAAGCGTAATAAAAGGAAGCATTATAACTCTCTGGTAAGGGAGCATCAGGAAGAGACAGCTGAAATTCCTGAGACACGCAATGAGGAAGGAGGGCTTGGAGAATCTGATACTAACAAGCCGGATAGAGGGAAAGAGCGATAGTGGAAAGAAACGGATAACATATTTGAAGGACCTAATGAGGTGGATGACGGAATGAGGATTGCATGGTGTAACAGAAGAAGGCGTGCTCAGAGCCACCAGGGATAGGGAAACGTGGAAAGCCATGATCGCCCACGTGCTGAAGAGACAGGGCATATAGAAGAAGAAGAAGGGTTAGAGAAATAATTAGTTTCAATAAATAGCCGAATATTTATGCGTATAAAAAGGGAGGGTACATTCAAACCGGGTAGGCCAGTACTATACCACAATCAAATAGGTAAGCCACATACCGGCACCAAACAAAGTTATAAATCCTCGAAGAAACCATTCGCAGATTTCGAGTTCGTTTATTAGGTACATTTCAGCCATGATATTTAAAAATAGCTGTTTTTTTTTTTAACTAACGAGAAAGCGATAGTAATGGTGAGATGGAAAGATTCACCATTTCAGTATGTCCGGTTGTATGAAATGCAGCCAAAGTCGCTTGCTTATTGCAGACGTCTGCTCTCAGTGACCCCTCGGATAAGTGCACTGAAGACATCGTTATGGAAGGTCGATTCTAGTACGGGCGCATGTAGTGTTAGCTTAATCTTTTCTTATGGATATTTAAATCAAACAAGGCGATATTAAGAGCAAAAAATAAATTTCAGTGAGGATTACATCCACACCACAACTTCCAAAAATCCAATCAATGTTAATAAAGACACATGTATGACTACAGGATTTGATATTATGTACATTTCTAAGTAACACTGGTCACTTGCATGCTGGCCATCTTGGACTTAACGAAGTTTCTTAAATGCGGTAATTTACAGAACTGGGCTCTTCAGGAAATGAACGATTTATCGGTTTTATGAAAGAATCTATCACCCAAATTAGTCCTTTAAATTGAGATTTTACTGTAATAACATAAGCTTACAATATATGAAAAACGTCCTTCGTTATCATGGATTTCAGAAATATATTAGTGTTTATAGATCATAAATTAAAACACATAAGGGTAGAAATAAAGATGGTGGAATTTATCTGGTATGGCAGTGAAAGCTGGGTAGTTTCCTCTCAAGAGAAGAAAAGACTGAATGCAACAGATGCTGAGTATACCGTGGACGAATCGCGTAAGCAACGTCTAAGACATAATTAAAATGTAAGCGGAAAGGACATTTAGAATCAAAGAGCTGAAATTTCTTAGACACACAAGGAAGGAGGAATCGGAATAATTAATATTTACAGATAAACGAAGGCACAACTAATGACAGCGATACAATTAGCTGACTGACCAATGGGAAAAAACAAAGAGAGAGATAGAGAGACAAACGAAAGAGGGAGAGAGAGAGAGAAACGAGAGCGAAAGAAAAATGAGGAAGAAACGAGAGAGAGAAAGAAAAAGAAACAACAGAGAGAGAGAGAGAGAGAGAAAGAAAAAGAAACAAGAGAGAGAGAGAGCAAGAAAAAGAAACAAGAGAGAAAGAGAGAGAGAGAGAAAAAGAAAATAGAAGCAAGTGCAGTGAAACTGAATACAAAAGAAAAAATAAATCTGTTATACATGAATTTATTTTTCTTTTTTTCTTTTGATTTTTCTATTTATATATAATCAAGACAACCGCTTCATTCCACTCTTAGCAAGAAACGCAATTTTGTTAGCGGAAGGATAATTTAGCATCCCGGACATCTGGTCAGGACTCAGAGCATCATATTGAAAATTAATAACTAATGAAACTTCCGCTTTGCAATTCATTTTCTACCTGGCTGCACTATCTCTTCTTCGAAACAATACAGTTTTAGAGTTAAGAATTACTTCAGGCCAACACCTGGTGCATTAAAACCGCAAGAGAAACAGCAGTGATGACAATTTCATAGCAACGTGATGGCTGGAGTTTGAAATTAATTTTAACCAAAATATTGTCTTCAGAAAATTTTGGCATAGTTCCGAATATCTTAATGCAATTGCACTTGCGGCGTGAGACGATTGACGCGAAGCAATTTTTGCCCAATCATAGCAGAGCAATGTCTTCACCTAAATTTGCATCGAACCCGTTCTAATTTTGCTGATAGAATCAAGCCGTATTTATATGTCAACCCCCCAGGGAAAGAAGTTAAGAGATGGAAAAAGACGGAACAAAAAGGTGGCTTCTTTTCAGTTACTGCTGACAGGTAATTTGCTGAGGTTGCTAGCGTGCGTTACAACTGTGAGATGACAAGTATTAAGGTAACTGTAGAGGTGTAGTCACGTTATTTAATAGCTTCCCAGAATAATCAGGTCATTTGTCTAACTGTTTTTCTTTCTCTCTTGTGCTCTCCGCATAAACTTTCGCTTTATTTCTTCTTATTTTCTTTGGATAATTTATATTTCCCTATCATATTTTTTCTTCACTTTCTGTCGTTTATATTTTTACAAGTTTCTGGCCGCCTTGTTTTTCTTGTCTGTTTCTTTCCATCAGATATTTAAGACTTCCATTTAGTCATGAATTCATCAAAGATCGCATTTAATAATTATTTTTCTTTTACACAGGTAAGCATTTTTCTTATTCTAAATGTTTTGCTTTGGTTAAGTTAAGTGTATTGTAATGTCGTTATAAAATAATTTTGTTCATCATTTTATTAGACTAGATGGGAATCACCGGGCGGCCGAGGATACCTCCCGACACTGGGAGAATCACCGGGCAGCCGAGGGTACATCCCCGACACGCGCAGAATCACCGGATAGCTGAGGATACCTCCCCGACACGCAGAAAATCACCGGGCGGCCAAAGATACCTCTCCGACACGCAGAAAATCACCAGGCGGCCTTGGATACCCCTCCGACACGCGGAAAATCACCGGGCAGCTGAGGATACATCCCCGACACGCAGAAAATCACCAGGCGGCCGAGGATACCTCCCGACACTGGGAGAATCACCGGGCAGCCGTGGGTACATCCCCGACACGCGGAGAATCACCGGACAGCTGAGGATACCTCCCCGACACGCGGAGAATCACTAGGCGGCCGAGGATACCTCCCCGACACGCAGAAAATCACCGGGCGGCCGAAGATACCTCTCCGACACGCAGAAAATTACCAGGCGGCCGAGGATACCTCACCGACACGCGGAAAATCACCGGGCAGCCGAGGATACCTCCCCGACACGCGCAAAATCACCGGGGGAGCGAGGATATCTCCCCGACACGCGGAGAATCACAGACCCTTTGGATTTCGTCGAGAATGTTGTGATATTTTGCCGGAGCTCCAGACCAGATTTGACTAAAATATTCAATGCATCGATTCTCTAGCCTGATTCAGTGAAAACCATCTTAGCAGCCAAGAAAGCAAATGATTTCCTATAATCTCTCTACTCTATGTGAGTAGGAAATATGAATCACAAGTTCGCAATAAGTTGCTCTAATATGAACAGTTAATGAAAAATGTGACACGGAAAAGTTACGCTTCATAGTATCTTAAAATATTTTTACGTAATTGTGAGAAATCTATTTGTTAATGTGAGATATCAGTTATTTAAATTTGTGATCAATTTAGACAATTTATTTATCGCACTCTGTATACTGAGAGTGTTAATTGTTTTTGGCCCACTTTCCTCATTCTGAGTTTGGGTGTACGGATTATTCTGAAATGCATCCTCGTCTTGGTTATAATCTCCAGCATTTGAACACGGAATATTCTTGTCTTTTCAGGCGTCTGTTGTAATCGACTAATTTCTTGGAATTTAGAACCGATGATTTTAATTCAACTTTACAAATTGATTCTTTTCACGCCTTCCATACAGAAGTGATAATCGCAACTCGTATTTACCACAATTTCCATTATCTATCAGATTCATTGCACTAAGTCTTACATTATATTAGAAAAAAATTAAAATAAATTTCTTTTATTAATAATAAAAGGAAATTTATATAAGCATAAATATAAAATCTACTTAAATTTTTAAGCAGAATAAAAGAAAATAAATTAATTATAAAAATTTCTCTGGGGTTTTAGGAATTACCGTTACAGTTATCGAAGTAAGAATTATAAATTCCGAGAGTCCAATCCAAAAAAAACAATCTTTATTAATGTTAAAAGCACAATAATAATACAATATATATTGCTTAAAAGTTCCTTTAAGCCACTACGATAAACGTTGTAACAGATTTTTGCAAAATGTATGAAAATAAATTTTACAATTAGTTTAAAAGAAAGACTTACTGAAATGTTGTAAGTTACTTCCCTTTAACTGTTTAAAAACATTTGATAAAAAATTTTCCGTAAATTCTCAAAACGGAAACTAAATTACATTATCATTTACATATAAAAAAAAGACAGTATTATAAAAAGCTCAATATTTAATTTTGAGCTATAATATATTAAAGATTTTACACATAAAAATACTTTACCGATGTTTTTTCTAAAATAATATATACGTAAATTAAAAACGCATAATGTAAACAATAGGTTAAATTCACTCTATTATATTAACTATATAAGTGACTTTTATATTATAGGCGGAAAGTCTAAGGAGCCATTTATATTGAAGTTATGAAAACAATAATTATAACTGCAAATAAATTACATATTAACAAAGTTAATATATAAAAATTGATATAGATGGCATTTGTAATACGTCTATAGCGATTTACAATACAATTTAACCTCTATTTACAAAGTAATAAACAATATTAAGTTGCGAAAAAAATATTTCGCATCTTAGAAAATAATGATTTCTTTCGAAATATCAAGAAATCGCAGAAGATCTGATACACGTCCGTAGCTTGGTACGTGCAGATTCTTTCTGAAAATATTTTGACAATCATACGTAAACGAAAAATTAGCAGACGCTAATTTTTCCGCATTGCAACTAATATTTGAATTTAGCACATATGTCCACGGAAGCGTGCAATTCCAACGACATTTTTAAATTTGTACGTGAGACCAAAAAAAAAAACAAAAAAAAAACGCCCATATTCCACATAAGGAACTTTTGGAATAAATCCTAAAACCGTCAGGATTAAGCGTTCATATAATTTAAATACAAAAGTTTCGCTTTAACATTAGCGACAAAACTTATAATTGAAAAATTTCAACCGTGGAAATATTTTTCAATAAAATATTAAAAAATAATTACCATTCAGTTGAAATACAGAAATATAATTCTTACTTATTAAATGGTCGGTTCCCATATGATCACCGAGGTTAAGCAACATCGAATCTGGCCAGTACTTAAGAACAGTGACTGTTTGGGAACACCAGGTGCTGTAAGCTTGAATGTTTGTATAGTGAAGTGAATAATGACTCGGAATTCCTAATCGGAGAGAAATTTTATATTCATTTTTAGATTCAATTTTCTATATTCATTTACGTACCATTACTCTTGGGGCAAAGTATGAAAATATTTCCTGGTTTTAAATAACAGGTAGAGGTTGATAAACCATAAAAACTAAAGTCATTTTACGATCATCTGACTCCCAACCTTCACAAAACTGATTAAAACAAATTATAAAGCCTACTGTAATTTTTTTGGATAATTCTGTCATTGTGTATACGGATAATCATTCTGTACTTTATAGAATTTTATAAGAGTCTAGTAATAGGCCGCGGAATATTATGAGAGTCCCGACTAAGCTAGGGAACATTTTCCACATCCTTTCTTACACTATTTACTTTTTCGAACTGATATCCCCATTTTTATCGTAAGTAAAGGGACTTTCTTGATCATTCCTACACCGGCCGTCTTCGGGTGATATATTTCGAACCGAACATTGTATATGATTCTGATTTATGTTATGAGCTGTGTCTCTCGTTTGTTAGGTTTTCTCCTTCGAATACGTGGTATTGTGGTGTATGGAATATTTTGAGGAGATGGATGGGTTCTTGTGGTGAATGAGCAAATTGTCAATGAGTGATTGGGTACTGAAAGTGTTTAGCTAGATATAGGATAGTAAATGAACACCAACCTATACCCACCCACTTTTTAGTCACGTGCCACATTTATTGTATTTTTTACAACAATGAATATTTTGTATGTGATCCTGAAGGTTGGTTCGATGACGTTTGTGCAGATTTTTTCTCCCGTATTTTTTTCCTTCACCGTGTAAAATGGAAGATGATTTTGTTGATAAGTCTAAAGACATGTGATATACGAACTCCGAAATTATTAGATACGAATCATTGGAAAATTATCTATTGGTAACGAACGGAGACATTTATACTAACAGTAAGGAGGTATCTGAAATTTGAGACACTGAACGATAGGTTAGTTTTTTTTTAGTTTTTTTTTTATTCAGCGACATATCAACCACGAATAGTTGCCTAAAATCTAAATATTTATACGTAATTTTTATGCATTTGATTACAGATATTCTATACATAATTTTGTATTTTCGGGGAAAAGGCATTTTTTGCAGAAGAGGTAGTTTGTTTTATGTGTTGTTTTTTATTTGAGATTTTCTTTTCACTTTGTTTTTATAAATATCATTTGTATATCAGAAAATTTATTGTTGGTAATTTTACTATGAATTGTATTTTTATATTTTTTATTGTTGCATTGATTATTATCTAAATCTAAACTTATTCATAAATGGAACTTTGTATGTGTGTGTGTGTGTGTGTGTGTGTGTGTGTGTGTGTGTGTGTGTGTGTGTGTGTATTATGAAGTAACACCTGCAAGTGACTGTAAATATTGTATATGCCTCTTGGTTGTACCATTCTGGTAATAAAGTAGTTTATCTATATTTCACTGTGTCTCTTCATTCAACAATACAACACTATTGACCGTTTATAACACAAAGCCCATTTTGATTTTAAGACAGCCTAAAACCATTGTGTTACTATCCTTTCCTCGCTATGGTTACAGTGAGTGAATTTATTTCAATTTATGTCAAATCGACTAAGCATAACATACGACCGCTAAATCCACAACTTACAAAGAAGAATGACTTCCTACTTATTTAATTATTTAATTACATCTCGAAGAAATGAAATTTTTAACCTCAGCTTATTATTCAAAATATTTTTATTCCTAAAAATGAAGCTTTTCAATGTATTAGACGATAATAAAAACCTCATGAATGTAAATTGTAAGTTCCTAAGAAAAGAGTGCATTTTTAATGTCTTTCTGATACGATAGCTTGTTATATGTACAAACCCTTTTTAGTTTGATCAGCAGTAATAAATTGCCGAGATAAGGCTAAGTCAGCGTGTAGTTTATTTTTATTAGTTGTCAACAGAAAAAAAGAAAAGAATAGTGTCTCACTGCAAGTATCTAATTTAACACGATTCTACCAATGAAAAAACAGTAAAGAAAAATCTATTTACAAATTTTCTTATTCAGAACAAATGGCATTAGAAACGGTGTTGTAAATGATCCATTTAACAAATTTTACGAGTTAAGCTGGTAAAAAATCACAAATTTTACGAGTTAAGCTGGCAAAAAATCACAAATTTTACGAGTTAAGCTGGCAAAAAATCACAAATTTTACGAGTTAAGCTGGCAAAAAATCACAAATTTTACGAGTTAAGCTGGCAAAAAATCACAAATTTTACGAGTTAAGCTGGCAAAAAATCACAAATTTTACGAGTTAAGCTGGCAAAAAATCACAATTAATAGAACAAGGATTAGTTTTATTAAAACATTTATATTGCTGCATACGAGATTCAGTCAGTTTAGGTGCCATACGTGATACACGCTTGGGCGATCATGTCTCGAAAGAGACATGACTGACTGGGCAGAAGATTATCCCGCAGTAGGTTGCCATTGCTTTCTGCGGTAGACTGGTTGCCGACCAAGGCTACAGAACCCAATCTGTCCTGCTATTTAACCCATAACTGGAAGGAAGAGACGGATTAATACTTTTCCCAAGGGTATTTGCGCGTAAGTGAATACAATGGATTCAGCTGGAATTCGAACTCGGCTCCCCGGTTTCTCGTTCCGAGCCGATATCCATACAAGATTACTCAACTTTAAAAAAAAAAAATTAACAGTAAAGTTATCAGATTCGAACAATGAAAGTCGATCTCAAAATGTAAACAACGTATACTTTGAATTTATGTACCCAATTATTTTTTACTTAGAAAAAATAAAAATAAAAAAAATCTTAAAAAATACCTGTTTCAACGACACTTCGAGAAAAAATAATAGTTATTTGAAAGGAGCAAATTTTTTCGATGTTTTTAGAATTTGTGAGACGAGTGTGTATGATTAGGCTTCTATATCTCGCATAATTTTATAGTTCAATGCACAAAAATATGGAGGCGTAAAACGGTTCCGATTTTTTATTAATAGTATTCATATGCTTATAAAATCTATAGCAAATCTATAGCAAACTTATTTTAAATAGGGATTTTCTAAGCGTAGCATAAACGTAGCACAGATCCAGATGTAGGGAGTATCAAGCGAGGATCGAACTAACTTCTATGAGCAATATCTTCAGGACGTAGGTGAAAATGGCCTTCCACATACCCCTTTTTAGCTTTTAACGCCATTACACTAGTTATTTCTCCCAAATCCTGCCTTGCCGTTTACATTCTGAAGCCCATTAATTATGCCACACGTTGCTTTTCTTTCCCTGTCCTGTAAGTATCAGATTCTCTAAGCCCTCCTTTCTCATTACGTGTCACAGAAACTTCAGCTGTTTTCTCCTGGTGTTAAGTATAAGTTTCATTTTCGTTTTCATGGTATCTTCAGCATCCTTCTGCAGAACCATATTTCAGTTTCTTTAAGTTTCCTTTTCTCTTTGATGAGATTGTCCATCATTTGCTGCCACATTGAAGTACATACGTCACATAACAGTACTCTTTTGTTTGTTGCCAACGAATTTTTCCTGTCTCTCAATACTCTGCTTAGCTTTTGGAATGCATATTTGTCTATCCAAATACGACTTCGGATGTCAGTCTGGTCCTTTCCGTCCTCTAAACACTCCCAATGTATCTAAACCTCTGTACATGTTTAATTTTAGTATCTTTTTCTTCTATGTGCCTTGTTCTTTCAGGACGTAGGCGATCATAGCTTCCCGCGTCTTCCTATCCCTGGTGGCTCTTAGCACACATTCTTCTGTAACACCATTCTACCCCCGTTCCGTCATCCACCTGCTTAGGCTCTTCAAATATGTAATGCGCTGCTTTCCTCTGTTTCTTTTTCCCTCTACCTGGCCTGTTAGTATCAGGTTCTCCAAGCCCTCCCTTCCTCATTTCACGTCCCAGGAACTTCAGCTGTCTCTTTCTGATGCTCAGTATTTCATTTTCGTTTCCAACCTTTCCAAAACCTAACCATTGCTCACATGCTTGATCCATGATATCCGCAGCATCCTTTTGTAGAACCACATTTCAATTGCTTCATGTTTATCCTTCATCTTTGATGATATTGTCTAGCATTTACTGCCATATTGAAAAACTGCCTGTAACCAGCATATTGGCCTCCTATTTTGCTGCTGATGAATGCATTCTGATCCGTGGGACACACATTCTAGCAATTACACCACGTCGAAGTGTACAAAATCATTTTCCCAGTGTATCGTAGATGTGTCACAAAGACGAAAATGTAGGATACCCAGTGTGGATCAAATTCACTGAGTTGTAATTTATTTTGCTAGAGAATATTGTTAGCCATTCCACCACGTCACACAGATTTTTAAGCATAACTGACATGTCACATAATTCCCAAAATGTAGGGCACTCAGTGAAGAGCAAACTCACAACTCTGTTGTAATTGATGTAGCTAGACATACTTAATAGCAATTACACTAACGCTGAAAGGACTAGGCAGATGGAAGAAGAAGAAGATGAAGAAGACGAAGATGAAGAAGAAGAGAGAAGGATGTGTGATATTGTATGGCCTATAGATTCTTGCTATGACTACCTCTCTTCGGAAAAGCCTGATGGTATGGTGACTTAGTCTAAGTGTAGGTTTGATTTTGTGCAATTTATAATTTCGATGAGAACTCCATAACTCTTGCCAGTTATTAAAGATATGTATTAACTATTGTTTCGAAATCTGATTTTTTTTTGTTTCTGATATATTGATTTTTAGTCATTCTTCGGCTACCTTTTCCGCTTTTCCATTTCCCTGGATGCCTATATGGCTAGGGATCTAGCAAAATATGTTTTTAGTTACAAACTATATTGATTTTTTCTTAAAGCTTTGTTACAATGATGAAAGAACATATAGGTAGTCACAGAATATGATTAATCTATCTGATTCGCCATTCAAAAATATATAGTTGATAACATTTTTCCTTCAATATATCTATATATTTCTATAAAAGTATTTTTATATTTTCATAGTGTTTTGACCGCAGTTTGGAGGTTAACTATTTACCCATAGCTGGGACCCTAACAGGTGCTACCACTCCGGGTCGGGGTAGATCTGGGGAGAACTGCAATTAAGAGGTGGTTCTATGCTCCTCACAACCTTCCAATCAGCGGTGCATGGTATGGCCGGATGCAGTTTACGGTCTTACCCAGGACCGCTGCATTTTGAAGATACCGGAATTCTAGTACATCTGTGTTCATGATGACCAAATCTTTGGTAGTGATGACAAAGTCTAGGAATGTAAGTTTCTAAATTTGTGATGATATAATCCATTTTTTATTTCATTTGATGTGCTGAAGTTTAATATATATGTATTGGTGTTTATGATTTAACTATTTTTTAATTATTTTTCCGGTTAGATCTATTATATTTGTTTTTTTTAGGTTACCTTTGATTTCTTTTAGTAAGCAGGCTGCTAGGTCCGGACTTTCGATTACATCTCTAGATGTGTTTCGACTTTGGTGTGGATAGGTTTTGATCTTATAAAATACTGAGTTATTAACCATCCGTCCGTGCATGGAGTACTGCTGCCATTTATGGTCAGGTGCCCCTGCCGTTCTCCTCAGTGTTCTTGACAGGCTCCAAAGGAGAGTCTGTAATGTGATAGGTACTGATCTGGCGGCTCGACTGCAGCTACTTCCCCATCGTCGAAATGTGGCCTCCCTTTGTCTGTTCTATAAATACTTTCATGGCTTCTGCTCAGACGAACTTAAGTCACTGATGCCTCCTCAACAGGTGTTTACTCGTGCAACCAGACTGGCAACTGGGTCCCACCCATTCACAGTCAGGTTAGCCAAATGCAGACGACAATTCTACTCCTGCAGCTTCTTCTCTCGCACTTCCCGCCTGTGGAACTCGCTCCCGTATTCTTGCTTTCCTGAGGGCTACAACCTCCAGAAATTTAAATGCAAAGTCAATACTCATCTACTAACCACTGGACTCTAGCTCTCTCCCCACCCCCTTATAACCTTCCCTTTCTCTCCACCTATGTATCTGTCATCGCACCTGTTTTCTCAGCTTTCTATTGTTCGTTTCTAACTAGTTTGTACTCCTCACTCTTTTCTAATTAATCTTTTTACATTTATGTAGCCCCCTGCACATCAGTGGCGTTTCCTCCTTGCTCGGGGTGAAATGATTAAAAAAAAAATGCTAACCATTTGTGAATTTTTTCTGCATACATTTTTCTATTTTAATTGTTGCGTTTTTTGAACAGTTAGAGTAGTAATTTGAGTTTATATTATTATTTATTTTTGTTTTCACAAAAAATGTGGCACAAGGCCAAAAGGAGGAAGGGGAAATGCTGGTCTTCATCTATCTTACGTTAACTTAGCAAGCTACACTAGCTAACCCAAGCAGTCTATACAATATCTCTAGCACCAAAGCATAACATTCTTACATATCATTCTTTACAAAAACCAGAATGCCTCAAGGACTCTGTGAAGATCTAACTAAACCCATTAGTACAGTTTGTCTGTGGGGGAATAACAAATTTGAAATTGGTAATTTAAGTTTATATTTTTTTCATTATAAATAGTGATAGTTTTGTAAAAGACGTTTATTCAAGTGTTTCGATTACTCTATATGGAGAGAAGCAACTACGCAATTCTGAGTCCTTAGTAGAAATTGATTCAGGTAGGAGGTCTTTTCATTTTTTTTTTTTTGTTGACATTTTATATTTTTCTTTCATCATCTTTGCTCCATACTCTCCTCATCATTGGGGTGGTTTGCGGGCAATCCCATTCGCCCTAGTCTCCCAGAGATATAAAAAGAATTGTAAACTGTTTAACTATTTATTTGTAGCCATCAATCATTTCTTTTATTCATCTGCCCTTATGAAGTTAAATATAAGTTTTAATTCCGGATGATACGTTTTAGTTATAACCTGATCAATCCTTCCCACACTTTTCTCATACCAATTTGATCAAATTTGGTTGGTGTACCTTTTAAGTTGTGTTTTTGATGGATGGAATTGTACCAATGCTTGGCATGTCAATCCGGTTGATCAGGTCGGGCCTCTGACTGCCCGTTTAGATGAAGTATGATTCGAAGTTGTGATATTCAACTATCAGTATCCCATTATCAGGTATCACGGTTCGGCACCCACGGCAAACAAATAGATTCGTTGTCAGAAGAAAGTCTTACTCTTCTGTAGAAGTACTGTCAACAAATTCTGAAGCTTCAGCCGACGGGACTGTAAGAAAAGAATTACACGTATCAATATATATATATATATTGATAGGATACAATAAAAATAATATGGATTAGAAATGCCCTCGTCTAAAACAAAGCGATAAGGCATGATGGAATTTTTTATGCTTTAACAGTACAGGAAATGTACACAATAATATTTGTGTTTTTTAAAACTCCTCCAGAAAAAAAGATAATTGTAAATAGTCGACAGATGTGCGTTCTGGTGCAGTGGATATCGACTAGGAGCGAGAAATCGGAGAGCCGGTTTCGAATTACAGTCGAATTCATTGCATTCACCCCGCACTAATACACTTGGGAAAAAGTATTGATCCGTCTCTTCCCTGCAGCTTAGCAGGACAGATTTGGTTCTATAGATTTTGATTGTCAACCAGTCTACTAATGACAATCTACTGCGGGAAAATATACTGCTCTTTCGAGATATGATCGCCTAATCGTGTATCACATATGCCACTTAACTGACTGAAATATTTTCCTAATTTTAAGTTTCTTTCTGAAAACAAGAATGTTTTGCAGATTGGAAAGACAAACTAGAAAATAGTAAATAAATCCAACACTAAATCTGAATGGCTTTCAAATCTTTCTTATAAGAATCCAGTTATTCAAATATTCTCCATTATACTTAGAAAAAATCAATTTATTATATACTAGCAGTATAGCCCGGCGTTGCTCGGCTGTAATGAAATCTTTAAAACTAATCCATGGCCCTGGAGCTCAGACACTTTGGACGTTGTCACGAAAGACTAAAAAGCAATAGTTGTTTCCAGTTAAAGCGAAACCGTAGACAGAAAGAAAAATGAATGGATGTAAGTCAAATTTTGATTTCCTGTTATCGATATCAAATAAGTTTTTTTCGTCGTAAACTGAATTTTGAAGGCTAAATAAGTCCTCTGAGTAAATGGTATCATGACTGAGACTAAGAACTACAATTATACCTACTTAGAGCCAAACCCGAAGCAAAAACTAAAATAAAAGGGCTGAAAAAATACAGACATATAGGCAGATAAACAGACACACGCACAAACATCTTGCCTTTTATATATATATATATATATATATATATATATATATATATATATATTATCGATTTTGTGCACTATTGTAAGAACTGCAACCTTGAAACTTCTGAATATCGTTTCTGATGTTTTTTCTATGAGTGTATCAAATTTGATTAAAATCGGACCTCTCCTTCTATAACCCGATCTTTTTTATTATAGATTTTCGATATTTATCGGGGTTACCTTAACACAAAAACTAGCTAAGAACACTCACAGACGCTTATAGTACAACTGTGTCAATTTTCAAGAGAATCGGTTCAGCCGTTTCGGAGTCTATAGGTAACGGACACACAGACACAGCCACACACACACACACACACACACACACACACACACACACACAAAGTTACCTTTATAAATAAGTTTATATATATATATATATATATATGAAAAAGTAACAATTCTGTCGACAAATGGTATTGATTCTTGCGTCTGTGAAATGAAACCTTACTTTTTTTTTCACATTTAACTTTATGAGGAGAGAATAAAGGTACAAGATTCAAGAAGACAGTAGATGGCAATTGAAGTATTTAAAATGATGATTGCATAGGGAAGGGCAGCAAGAGATCGATAGGGAAATACACAGGCGAGAAAAGAAACTATTAGAATTGAAAGGACTGCTGCATCTAGTTACTTCAACAGTAAAAGAGTGAGACAATTATATATATATATATATTGACAGGATACAATAAAAAATAATATTGGGTTAGAAATTCCCTCGTCTAAAACAAACCGTTATATATATATAAATCAACAAATTCTGAAATTTACTTTCGTTGAATGCCCATTTCAGCGAGAAAATTCTCACTTCATCAGCAACGGTCGAAAAAGATATATATTTAGCTCTGTAAATAGAGAATAATATTTACATCGAGCCCTCCACCGTGATCAATTTTAATATTAATTTCATTAATATTATTAGGATCGGGTTTTTGAGATTTTACCTATTTGCTCATTCTTTTGGACTATATATATATATATATATATATATATATGTGTGTGTGTGTGTGTGTGTGTGTGTGTGTGTGTGTGTGTGTGTGTAAAATAGCGCATATATTGCGTAAGTGTACTTAGCTAGCAAGGAAATGGCACACATTATTAAGTATGATTTCGCTGCTACACAATGCCCTGCAATCGGTGCCTAGACACAAAGTAGACGAAGAAATAAAACCAAAACAAAGAAAAACATTTCTTAAATATAAATGTTGAGTGCATGTATGTTTTTAGTGCATGGATGCATTTTTTTTTTACAATACAGATATGAAAAGATTGGAATCAAGTTGAATGCAGTATGAACGCACGTATCGACCAGTAGTTGAAAGATTCAGTCAGTTAAACGTGAAAAAACAAATCGATACATACTCAGAGTTATTATTGCTATATCTGTATGAAATCGGTAAACAAAAATATTTATAGAGATTTATAGTATAGAGAAATCTTGGTCCATGAGAAAGTAATAGTCTAGCATCTCTTTCTTTAACAATGATTTTTCACCCTGTACAAGGCACAAGAGCCATTTGCGTTAAAGGTTACAGATTAAGAATTCTATACATGAAAAGAGATGATATCAAAACGCAAGAGGCTACCGAAAGTAAAAGGAAAATGCTTTGGATGAAACTAGACAAACCATTGCTTCTTTTCTTGTTACTTTGTTTTGCAAAGCAGCAATATGGGAAAAAAAATTCATAACTATATTCTTTCTGTACCGTTTCATTTATGTCAGAAAAACTGAAAGTACGTTTTATTTTTTTTTCTCATTTTTCATACAGAAACAGATTAGGTGTCATTATTTTAATCGTTAAAGGCGGAACCGTTAATGATGCGCAGGGTGTTACATAAGAGAGTGAAAGTTTAGGCAGGAGGAGAGTGAAGAGAATGACGAAGGAGTTACACGAGAAAGGGCAAGAGAAGGATGGGAACACAGGTGTAAAGACAGTTGCAGAGTAGAGAAAAAGGAAAAGAACGATATATACGGGGTGATGTAGAAAAGAACTATCAAATCAAATGGATAAGAGATTGGAATTGACTTTTCATTTACTTTTAAGTCAATTTGATGACCAAGATCTCTCAAGAAATCTATTTCCAGCTTAACTTCGAATTGACAAACAGAAAATTTTGTTAGCTGCAAAAGTAGAGTCCTTTGATAAATCTGATCACCCAAAAGTTGATGGTCAACTTTTTTCCGGTTGGTGGAACACAAATAAACCGGAAATTGTTTGTCAGCTCCCAGCCTGTATCCATATGTGTAGTCAGTAAAAGAATCGACAGACAGTGTAACGGTCAGGCAGTGAGTGTGTAGGCGTACTTTTTCCTGTGTCCGGAAGTTAGTGAAATACTAAAAGTTCGCCTTCTTGATGCAGAAGAAAGTCATTTTCTATTAAAAGAAAAGAAAATTTCGTATTTTTCTACTTCCCAACTAAAAAAAGAAGTGTCTTGAAAAGCATTTGTCGTTATTCATTGTTGACTGCAACCACGGACTTGTGGAACATAGAGAGACCCAGGTGCATTCACATACAGTCAACCTTGGATATCATCACAGCTTGTGCAGTAACGTGCGAATTGCGTCATCACACATAGCAGTTCAATACTTTCTAACGAAAACCCGGCAATGCACAGTTTAAAGAGAGGAAAGAAATAGGCAGACAGAAACTTTGGACATACCGGGTTTAAATCATGCTTTTAATCGAATGAAACCGATTCTCTGTTATTGCTTAAATTTCCTGTTCCCTCTATACAAAACTAGTGAATGTAGTTTTGACGTTTTCGATTAAATACTACATTGAATACCAGGACTTATATAATTTTCATCAACGATATTTCTGATAGCATCAGTCCTAAACTGTATAGATCAGCGCTACTCAAAGTTGTCTGCGGAGATTTTCCAGAAAATAAAGAAACAATAGTAAAACACTATGTCACGAGAGACTGCCAGGATATTTAACTCGTTTTCAATTTTTTTTTTTTTGCCTTTTTATTTTAGTTTGATATTATTATGGCTATAGTGTTCATTTACTTACTCATGTTAAAAAATGGCGAATATTGGAAAAAAAAGTTTAGTCATATGGATATTTTAAATACGTCTTAAATTAATTAAAATTAATATTTCGTTTTACCGTTTTTCTATTTTTTAGAAGATTAATGTCTTTTATTAAATTCAAATTGCTTACAAAGTATTAATATTAACTTTATATATTTTTCTGTATTTTTAAAAATATATACCCTCGAAACCAGTGGCCATAACTAATATAACACAAATATGGTACCGGTCAACGGTACACTGGGAAACTTGTTACGTCAATGATGACTGCCCTAAGAATGAACAAGATATCATGTCCTCATGTTTATTACAGACAAACGCTGGCGTCCCTAGGCCCGACGCTCTTCATTATTTTCATAAATTATCTCACAGACGAGATCAAGAGCAAGTTAGGCATCTACGCAGATGACACCACAATTTACTCCCGCATCAGTAAAAAACCTGGCGTGGCGGACAAACATAATCTCGCTGCTGATCTTGAGAGGGATTTACATTCTGTGGTGAATTGGGGTAAGAAGTGGCTTGTAAATTTCAATGCGTCTAAGACCAAGCTGCTGTCTCTCAATTATAAAAGGCAACTTCTCCTGCCTCCCATAAGCATGGAACAAGCGAGTCTCCCTTAGAGCAATACACTGCGCCTCCTCGGCCTTACCCTCTCTTCTGATTTCAAGTGGAACCACTACATTGAGTCAATTGCTAAATCCACTGCTATGAAGGTTGAGTCACTGTGTCGGGCCAGGATAATTTACCCCCCTGAATCTATCCTGCATATATGCAAATCAACCATTCGTCCGTGCATGGAATACTGCTGTCATATATGGTCAGGCGCCTCTGCTGTTCATTTCAGTGTTCTTGACAGGCTCCAAAAAGAATCAGTAATGTGATAGTTACTGACTTGGCGGCGTCCACTCCAGCCACTTTTTCGCCGACGGGATGTGACTTCCCTTTCTGTTCTATAAATACTTTCATGGCTTCTGCTCCAGCGAAATTAAGTCACTGGTGCCTCTGCAACAGGTGTTTGCTCGTGCAACCCGATTGGTAACTGGGTTTACCCATTCACAGTTACAGCAACCAAATGCACACGACAATTCTACTCCTTCAGCTTCTTTTCTCGCACTTCCCGCCTGTGGAACACTGTTAATACTCATTTTTTAACCACTTGAATCTAGTTCTTTCTTCACCACCCTGTATATCCTTTCCTGTCTCTCCACCTTTGCAAATGTCATCACACGTGTATACCCCTCCTTCTCTTGCTCCTTCATAACTGGTTCGTCTTTCTCTTCACTCTCTTCTACCTAATCTTTTTACTCTTGTGTAGCCCCCTGCACATCAGTGGCATTACCGCCTTGCTCGGGATAATACAATTAAAAAAAGAAAAAAGATAGCCTCCCTGAAATCGTTCATATCTCAAAAAAGAAATTCCTGGGTTCACAGTCCCCCATTCTTCTTTAGCTGGATTAGCTTGCTTTCCTTGCCAGTCCCTGGCACATTGAAAAAAAAAATTACCGGTCCACCACATCAGATACTTTGAGAAGCACTGATAGAGATGGCGATGACAAACATTTATTTCTGTCTTACTAAGACTTATCTAGTTGATAACGTCGAAATGACAGCTTATCTTAAAATCTTTTGATTCACTAGGGCTAAGCGAATAGATTGTTAATTTTAACTCCTTTGGAGTAGATAGACTAAACTATCGCCCGGTTCATACTCCACCCACGTCTATTGAACAGATGAAGAGGCTCATCTCTTGTTCCCTGTTTAGGATGTGGTTTCCGGCTTTCTCTTTTCCAATCTTTTCACTCTTACATAGCCCCCTGCGCATCAGTGGTGTTACTGTCTTGCTCGGGATGACATGATTAAAAAAAAAACAAAAAAAACTGTTCTCTTAATTATCTGAGAGAACCTTCTTTTTCATCACCAAGGCCGAGGCTAACCACCAGGTGAGTGATTAATTGCGCTTTCTTCGACTAACGATTTCCGCTGATATTAATATTTTTTCAACACTTGATTTGAATTGAGAATTGCAGCAAAGTCTTGATTGTAGTTACCCATTCCTAACTTTTCATGACAATTCAAAATCTTTTTTGCAGCCGGTTTTTTATGGCTTATTTTCCACCTTTCCTACTACAATTTACATCCTGCTTGACATTTTCTGATATATTCTCGTCTGCGGACGCCAGAAACTAGTTTTTTTTGCGTTGATACTTTTAGCATGAAAATAAGATTTCAGGCGAAGCTATATATAAACTTAAGAAAATAAAATATTGCCTACGTTGGTGACGTAATTTGATTTGTTTAACGGTATGTCAACTGCTAATGGGTGGGCACCTCGGCGTGATGTAACGGTTAGCAAGCTTCTCTGACTAGCAACCATTAAAAGTGAGTTCGGTTCTCACTGGGTACCCAATACTTTCAAATATCAACTTCTAATGGGCCCTTTAATTCCGAAATTTAATTTTCTTGTGAAATTCGAAAATATAAAAATATAAAAATCGTCTGTCACGATTAAATTCATGGCAAATGATACCCATCTTTTGTGCATCTACATGTTATTGAGAATGTGTTACAGTGGAACATCCTGCCATCGCCGAGAATAGAATGCTCTACTTGATAAAAGACGGTAACGAGCGGTACGAACATGAAAAGTTCTTAGGCATTCGCCTGACTTTTCTATGACGCTGTCAGCACTCTGCCTTCGAGTAGAGGGCGCTCTCTGCTTCCGAGCAGAGAGCACAAACCAGTCGTGGTTCCGCCGAAGGGTAGAACCACGACTGGGGAAAAATAGACAGAGATTTTTTGGCCCGGCTATATGGCCGGGAGTACCCACTATAAAATGACCATGTGTCATATCTGGCCTTGCGTAGGAAGGCTAGTAAATACAAAGGTCTTAGGCATTCGCCTGACTCCTCTATGACACTGTCAGCCTTCTGCCTTCTGCCTTCGGGTAGAGGGCGCTCTCTGCTTCCGAGCAGAGAGCACAAACCCAGTCGTGGTTCCGCCGAAGGTTAGAACCACGACTGGGGAAAAATAGACAGAGATTTTTTGGCTCGCCTATATGGCCGGGAATACCCACTATAAAATGACCATGTGTCACATCTGGCCTTGCGTGGGAAGGCTAGTAAATACAGAAAAGGTCTTAGTCGAAGGCATTCACTATTCGATAGTCGATTCCGCTCCAACCCGTGGCTTGCCTATATGTGTATAATTGTTAATTGTACCTTAGTACAATAAATCTGTATTTCTTATTCCTGGTGTGGAGTTCCATTCTTCAACTGATCTTCTTATACTGTATTCCTTTTCGGGATATATCAGAATGTAATTACTAGAGGCGGTGATATGTTGTTGTTTATATTTTGGAATAGAGTTTGATTTTAGAAATTGGAGTATATTATAAGGATTAATATAATGAAATAGATCTTTCAAATTGATGATTGATGGATTGTTGCTCTCTCTCTATATATTCTATTTTTTACACTTTTATCGTGATCTGTTTTTGTTTTGTTATTCACTATTTAACCATAAATGTGGGCCTTGCAGGTACTACTACTCCGGGTCAGGGTGAACCTGGGAACAACAGCATTTAAGAAGTTGTTCTATGCTCCTTAAAACCTTCGCAGTCGGAATTAAATAGCAATGAATGCTGGATAATATCATCAAAGATGAAGGAAAAACTAGAAGTAACTGAAATGTGGTTCTACTGAAGGATGATGCGAATATCATGGATCAAGAATGTGAGCAATTATGAGGTCTTGGAAATGATGGAAACAAAAAGGAAATTAATACTGAGCATCAGGAAGAGACAACTAAAGTTCCTGGAAATGCAATATGGAAGGAGGGCTTGATGAACCAATAGGTCAGACAGAGGGAAAATGAGACAGATGAAACTAACGGATAATATATTTGAACGACCTAATCAGATGGATGATGGAACGAGGGTTGCATAGTGTAACAGGAGAAGGCGTGTTAAGAGCCACCAGGGATAGGGAAACGTGGAAAGCCATGATCGCTTACGACCTGAAGGGACAGGGCACATAGAAGAAGAAGTATGACAGTTATGTTGTTCGAATTCTGAAGTCTACCTCTGGCAGTCAACGGGTTAAAAATGCGTGACTTTCTCTATGTTTTTTACTCACAAGACTAATCTAAAATTTCTGCAGTCTATGAAATCAAGTATATTCCTGCAGAAATATCTCGTTTACTTGAATATCAGAATATATAATCCCATTTTACTACGTAACGAAACTAGTCATTAAATGCTAACGAAAACAAATATTCCTAAAATATACACTATATCGCCGTACTGTAATGGTTTGTAAGCTTGTCTCACCAGAACCTGTTACAAATGCGTACTGAGTTCAGTCTTCACCGGGTAGCCCATACTTCGGCCTTGTGCCACATCTAGGAAAATCAATATTCTTATCCAGTCTTCGTTCACTCACACTTGCAAATTCGGACACGTACGTCTGGACACTTAGGCCTCCAATTTGCAGCCAAGCCTATAAGTTATGGCTTTAACTGGTTAGGTTACACTCACACGACATCTTTTAAAATTATAGCAGTAATATTTAAGTGAAAATAATTTCACTTGTACGGTGAGTTCATTTCACACGTATCATGTAAAGGTTAACAACATCAAATCATTGACACTTAGGTCGTGAGTTCGATCTTCACTGAGTTTTCCCAACGTTTGGTCATGTGCCACATATAGAAGACGCATTAAAAAAAGTCATCACACTCAGACGCGTCGCTGAGAAATTAGTTCTGACAGGATCACGAAAAACACTGAGTCTTGAACATCTCAATATACGTAATCAATAACGCCCACATCGGTCATTCAGAAAAATATTTTCTTCTTACTTGTGGCTGTAACGTTAAGACATTTACAAATAAGATAAACCGTGCTACTACTTATATCAAGTTGAATCATCCTCATTTCCCCAGTATTTTAGATGTAATATAAAAAGGAAGATTTACTTCCATGCGGGGTCTTTTACTAATATAATAAAATCAAAAGTTAATCTACATCTTTCCTAATACTTAGTTTTTTTCTAGTTTCTCTCTCTTCGATACTATCCATAACCGTTACTAGATTTGAGAAACCTAAATATGTTAAAGACTTTATAGATTTCAACCGAAACTAGTACTGGCTGCTCGGTCAATGAATACTAAATGTTTCCTTAGAGGGAAATCGTTAATATAAATAAGTTAAAGGTTGTTACTTACCTAATGGATGCTACCTTCAGTATCTCGACTTTAATGTTTCCTAGGTGAATTTTTTTGTAAATTGGTAAAAGTCTGAGGAACGAACGAAAAAATCCGCCAACGAAATTCTGGATGCTGAAGGTAATATCAATCAGCGAAGTGACAAAATTTTACTCATTAATACCATTAATGCTCTAACTTTGATACCGATCGCTTTATTGCAAAGTCTGCTGGCCTTAAACGCTTCTATCACTATGACATCTAACTTTAATATCTTTCACATTGTTATCCATGGTAGAAAACCTAAAAAATTCAGAAAAGGGTAGACCTTGTGCTCCCGTGAACATATGAGCTATCATAAAAATTAAGAGTGGAACATGGTTCCCAAGAGTATTTGGAAGATATAATTCAGTTCGAAAACTTACTTTAAACCGTGTGAAGGCAAATATACTGACAGGAAATTTGTCTTCACACAGTCTTCCAAATAGCTACTTTCTCTTATATATATATATATATATATATATATATATATATATATATATATATATATATTATTTGTTTTAACATTATTTTGGATCGATACTAGTATTTGAGAGATTCTGTTTATAATCAAACAGTTTATATATTTATTTCTACCGGCCTGATTATTTACGATAATTTTTTGTTACGAAAATGTGTGTCATTCGGCAGGATTCAAACCTGCAACCCCTATCAACATAGGGGAAGCCACCAATTGATCTGCCGCGTCTTAGACCTCTCGACCACGAATGACGATCAGTCTAAACGAAGTCAAATTATGCCTACAACACAATCTTCGAATTCATCGTAATAACCATCTCTGCTCTGAAATATATCGTAAGGTCAACAAATGTAAACATGTTACAGAAATTAACGAGGATTAACGAAACTGGTTATAAACAACAATTTGAAATGATTTGTTTGAAAATTATTTTTGATCGATACTCGCATTCAAGTAGATATTCTTTTTATAATCAAACAGTATTATATATTTATTCCTACCGGCCTGATTATTTACGATAAATTTTTGTTACGAAAATGTGTGTCATTCGGCAGGATTTGAACCTGCGACCCCTATCCACATAGGGGAAGCCACCAATTGATCTGGCGCGTCTTAGACCTCTCGACCACTAATAGCCAACAGTATAAACGAATATAGATATAAATAAATATAAATACTGTTTGATTATAAATAGAATATCTACTTAATACGAGTAGCGATCAAAAATAACGTTCAGACAAATAATTTCAAACTGTCGGTTGTTTATAACCGATTTTATATCTGAACGCTTTTCATTTTACTAATGGGTCTTTTATGTATTGAAGTCGGCAATAACTGGTATTACAGAATTGAAAAACGCGTCTAGATGCTGAGCTTAGCAGGTATCATTATGACTGTCAACGCTTTCAATATTTGTTTCATCGATGGTACATATATCTACAGTAAACTGCATGAAACTTGGATGTGGTCGTCTTATATTCACAGAACAGTTATTTTAGATATATTATTGTTTTGAAGTTAATATTGCATTGTGATTTGTATCTCCGGTAAGTTCCCATAGCAGACACTTAGTTTACATCTGTCTAATGCCCGTTGTATTTCTAAATTCACCAAAAATGCTTCTACCCAAGAACTGCTATTTTATAGAATAAACTCACAATTTTAACCCATCAATACACACACACACACACACACATAATGATATGCGCTAAAACGTCTGCCTACTTCCCCCGAACGCCCATAGCTCAGGGGTAGAGTCGCCGACTGACGCCATTTCGGTCGGGTTTCAACCCTTGGTAAAAAAGCTATCGGAGTCTAACCGTACTGATGAGCTGTGATACGGCGAAACAAATTTGTCTGCGAATGACAATATATATATATATATATATATATATATATATATATATATATATATATATATGACAGAAGTAGTAGGAGGATTTGAAAAATTATTAAGTAATTCATCGAGCTTTTCATTCGACCTCAATCGAATAAAAAATCTCTCTGTGCTTCAACCAGCTTAACATACTATGGATTTAACGGCTTGTGTTGAAGGAGTCGTGGTTCTAGGGGATACTGTCCTACGGGTAAAGGAGCTTGGATGAGCTCCAACACGGTATTTGTGAACGGGCGGTGCTTCATCGAGTTTAATTCGTCACCTCTTAGTCACCAGAGCCCGTGGTACAGTTACTATAGTATAAGCTTAATATTCAAAACTGTCTGGTAGTGGATGCGCACTGCTGAAGAGTCCCGAATATGGGACGAAACGGCCGTCCAGTGATTTCTGCATTTTGTTGAGGTCGAATAAAAAGCATTAATATATATATATATATATATATATATATATATATGTGGTGCAGAAGTCTAGACCTATAGGCAATTGCCTATATAACAAACAATAACAGTTTACAATCATTTTCCGAACCGAATGCCACTCTCTGGAGACATGTTCTTATGTTAGCTCGTATGTTCACGGTAGCAAAAGGTCTACCTTTTTTAAAAATTATTAGCTGTTTTTTCGTGGATAACAATCTGAACGATAATAAAGTTAGATATGTTACTTAAATTAGCAAAATTATGTTAATAAGATATAATTCGAAAGCAAAATATTTATATATCCAGACTTTTGCGCCAGAATACAGGTATATATATATAGATTGTGAGTTTATTCTATAAAATAGCAGTTCTTGCGTATAGAAGCTGTTTTGGTGAACTTAGGAATACAACGGACAGCGATAAAACAAATACTGAAAGCCCTGACAGTCATAATGAAACCTGCTAAACTCTGCATCTAGACGCGTTTTTCAGTTCTGTAATACCAGTTATTGCCAACTTCAATACATAAAAGACACACACGCACATACACACACACACACACACACACACACACACACACACACACACATATATATATATATATGTGTGTGTGTGTGTGTGTGTGTGTGTGTGTGTGTGTGTGGATACAACGGGAATAGGAGAAATAGGTTTTAGGCAAGTAGCCGTGCATGTACAAATGTTATATATTTGCAATGATTAAGTCGAAAGAAAACCCCGTTTATCTACAATTCTCGAAGACTACACAAATACATACAATCCGTATTTTGAAAGTAAACACGCATTAACAAACATTTCATTTCCATTTACATCTCCGGTCTTTCGAACATTACGGATCATATCAAGTCACACTTGACAGCCTTTTCAGCAGGAAGCACGCCCTTTCATTCTCATGCATCGAGGCAATCGTGCACATCTTTAGTGCGCGCACACCATTACCACTCACATGCATGTGGTAACATCGGTTTCTTGGAGCTGACGCATCCAATCAATAGATAATGGCTGAATCTGGAAGTACATTGCTGCTGTAATGTTCATGATGGCATTGGCCCTAGGTGAATATGATGATTTCGAATATTCAGATTAAGTTCTATTAAGTCCTAATATTTAGGATATTCTTATTACAAACATAAGTCTGTATATTATCTTATATTACTTAAAATGTTTCTTCCCAAAGTGCCTTCATTTATTTTTAC
Organism: Ascarosepion bandense; assembly: GCA_037127315.1. Lineage (NCBI taxonomy): Eukaryota > Metazoa > Mollusca > Cephalopoda > Sepiida > Sepiidae > Ascarosepion > Ascarosepion bandense. The sequence continues at coordinate 1,967,409 of JBBBDQ010000269.1, forward strand.
GAGTAAGTGGACGAAATACCTTCATTCGTTATCTCAAATAAAGCCAGTTGCCTTTTTTCAAAATTAGGGTTTGTTTTAGCAGATTTTCTTAAGCGGCATATCAACATCTATGGGTAATTTAATGCCAAAATCTAAATATTTTCAACCCAATGTTATGGATTCAAGAAAATCTTATTTTGATAATTTTACTATTAAAGAGATTGCTGGTAATTTTCATAGATATATTATTGGTGGTAACTGTTTTAACAAATATGTATTGTTGTATTTTTAATAAATACATAACAATAGCCTTTTTGTTATTTAGATAAATACGTATTAATAGCATTTTTTTATTATTTAGATAAATATGTAATGATGTGATGGCATTTTTTAAAGAAATACATCATGATGGCATTTTTTAAATAAATAGTTAATGATGACAATTTTTAGATAAATACGTAATGATGGCATATTTTTTAGATAAATATGTAATGATGGCATTTTTAAGATAAATACGTAACAACTGCATTTTTAGATAAATACGTAATGTTTTTTATTGTATGAATATGTATCGATGGAATTTTTTTACATCAATATATATTGATAGATTTTATTCACATGAATAAGAATTGATAGCCTTTTTCACATAAATATGTGTTGATGGCATTTTACTATAAATATGTATTGTTATACATTCATAGTATTTTGTTTTCGCTTGGGCATTCACTATTTGCCTATACCTTGGAACTTAACAGGCGTTACCACCCTCAGTCAGTGTACACCTGGGATCAGCAGCAATTAAGAACTGGTTCCACGTTTCTCGAAACCTCTAATCTTCAGATCATAGGCGTAACTGCCAGATGTCATGCCAAGGAAAGAGATTGGGGTTAACTGCAAGAACACAGTTCTAGGATAGCTTTATTAGAGTGGACGAGTTCGATCGTCATTGGATGCTCTAAAAGTGTTTCAGACTAAAATAAAGCTAGCAAAATAAATATAACCATTATTTACATTAGTTAAATTCAAGCCATTGTCATCATCTTTGTTATCGCAATGTTTCGGGTATTGTAGCTTGCATTCTTCGTCAGGTGTATGTTTATCCAGGTAACCTTCAAAGAATACCAACTGAACTGCATTTAATCTACGGAGGTTTATTGTTCATGTTATACTGCCAATGTATAAGGATATTTCGTCTTTTTGTTCTTTTTAATACTGCCTAGTTATTATTCGCCCCATCTTTAACCGATTCAATTACACACTACTCGGTCCAAAGATTGAGCTCATAAATACTATAATACCAAATTCACAAACCGATACTTTAATCCACTAAGCTTTTTAACCCTGGGTATTGGAACGAGAAAAGTTTTCACCTGTTGATTAAAAGTTTTGAGTTACATGCAGTTCACCCGGATCGACGTATGAAGGACAGAGAGTACAACAGGTAAAATGTTATGAGAAAAATGAGAATAGTCCGCAAGTAAATAACCTGAAGAAGTATAACTCCACCTTTTTTGATTATCAGGCTAATCTATTACGCACGACAACACTATATTTTTCTCTCACCCATAAAAAGATGAATACTTCTTTTCCATAGCTGCTCCATGACAATATCAACATTTCCCGCGAATACAATCTTTTTTCTGTATTAGTCTATACTTCTGAGATGAGGTAGTATTTACATTATTTACACTGTTCGGACTGTTGTCCTCATCTTCATTGCCATGTTCGCGACGTTTCGGCCATTGTACGCTCTGGCCTTCTTCAGATGTTAGCAATTTTGAACTAAGCACTAGATGGATCACTGGGGTATAGTTCTATAACTAAAAAAAGAGGTAACATGGAATTCGGAAGTAGCAACGCTCATGGAATAAGAATTATATATCAAAGTGATCAAAATGAAGGGTTTGGTTAAAAATCTGTACCGTCTGAAGAAGGCCGGAGCGTAAAACGGTTGGAACGTCGTAAACATGTCAGTAAAGATGAGGACAACAGTCAGATCAGTGTAAATAACGGTGTCTTTTTCCATATTGTATATCGTTTAACTTTTCATGTCATTGTTTAGTCTCACAGAGACTCATTGGTAACAGTAATTACGTATGCACTGTTAAACTAATAGTTAACCCCCTTGCTGCACACATACGTCCAATTAATTTGGACCTATTCATTTTTTATGCGGTTTATAAGTATTTGCAGTTTATTTAAAATGAGAAAATTTTAGATTTAAAAAAATATTTTTCTGATAATGATTTGCTGATAGAATTTTATTAATTAACCCATAGCTGGGGAAAAGTCATACCTTTCTCAAGAGTATCTGTATGTAAGTGAATATAATGAACCCAAGTGGAATTATAAACCCATTAAAAATTCCGATTCATTGTTCATTAAACAACCCGGTTATCAAGCTGACAGCAACTGGTATTTCTAATTGGTCATCCGTTTAGGTACTGAGCAGGTTCGACGTTGCTAAACTTCGGGGACTGTACAGGAATCACTTCTTTCACCTGAAGCCTTGTACAAGCAAAAGAAGTTTAACAGACTTCTGAAAATTAGATTATTAGGCTAAATATTGCGGCAAAACATTTTACTTTTACTTTCAAGAGATAATTTCTGTGTTTAAGTAATTTTGTAGTTATAATGATTATTTCTCATACGTCAAGGGGATTTAGACATAAGCCTTGAACCAGTCGTATTCCTTTTATTTTGTGATAAAACTAGCAAAAACGCTGACGATAATTGCTAAAAGAGTCTCTCATGTCCTAGATATTGCACCTTGGCGTGGTGTAATGCTTAGCAAGCTTGTCTTGCTAGAACCTATGATAAGTGAGTTCGATCCTCACTGGGTACCCAAATACTTTTGGCGTTGTGTCACATCGAAGAGGCGCTTAGATAATTAACTATCATCTTTTAGATAAAAACGGTGAAACCTAACCGTTAGCGTTGAAACTCTCAAAGGCCTTTAACAGAGTCTGGCATTCAAGTCTTCTCCACAACTTTTAAAGTTACAATGTGCCCAGATACTTTTTTTTGAGATAATATAGTCTTTCCAATCAAATCGCGAAATTAAAGTTATCCTGAACGGTCATACATCTAGCTCCGTTCTTACTACTTATATATTAATACATCTACAGCCACGAATATTATACTTAACGTGTGTTAAGGCCAAGTATTATTGTATTTTCTCTTTACGTAACATTAACCATGATTTCTGGCTGTTCCTTGATAAGTATTATAGTTCTATGAATAGATTATTATTAAAAAGAAGCTGTCGTTCCTGATTAACTCCAGTCACTTCGACATTATTAAAACTACTTTTCTTAGTAAATATCAACGCTTGGTTTCAACATCAAAGAAAATAGAAGATTTTGGGCCACCCCAAATCAACAGTTCATTCGTGAGAGAAGACGCATTTTGATAACGCTTGTTCTGTCGCATTGACCTCGTTCAACGAGATTATTAATTAAATTTCAGCATAAATGATATCATTAACTTTTAAAAACAGTACATCTCTTTGAACTGTGCTTCAATGAGCTTCTGAAAACGGTTTCACTAATTATCGGTAATTCAGAAATTTAAAAATCTCTCATTTTTTTCTTTGAAGTAACTTTTGACGTGAAAGTTTTATGACATTTACTTGCCATATAATTTTACAAATTTCTTAGAAGCTAGTCAGTTAAGTGCCATACGTGATACTTGGGCGATCATGTCTTGAAAGAGACATGACTGACTAGGCAGAAGGTTTTCCCGCAGTAGGTTACCATTATTTTCTCGGGTAAACTAGTTGCCAACCAATCCTATAGAACCCAATCTATCTGGTTATTTAAGCCATAGCTTGATCAAAGGGACGGATTAATACCTTACCCTGAGTATTTGTGCATAAGTGAATGCAACGGATTCAATAGAAATTCGAACTCAGCTTTCCGATTTCTCATTTCAAGCCGATATCCGCTACACCATAATGTAGATCTATAGAATACATACACAGAGTTTAGAAAATTTTAGTGATGTTTAATGCATGACAGACAATTATATTGAAATTATATATTTTACCTTGCTATAGTCATTATTTTTCATTATCGTTTTAATCTCTGGCCACATTCATATGTTTGCATATTTCAGTAACTTTCTGTGATTTTCAAAATCTTGGTTTCATATATAATGGCTGCTTCCTTGTTATCGAGCATGACCAATCAACATCGCACAAAGATTCATCAGAGTTCTTTAAGACAGGCTCAAGATTTTCATTGCTTTCCACACTTACTGTAAATAGTCCTGATTTAGTTTGTGACGACTTGGAACAGCTGCCATGTAAGACCATTCCACTAAGTACAGTTCCAGAAACCTCATTGCCAATACCTGAAATACTGTTGCGATTCATCATAACAGCTATGGTTTTTGGTTACCTCGAATTATAAGCACCATCCCGTAAGATCCCAAAATATGCCAGAAATTTCAGAAGTGAAGAGAGACGATTACAGCATCAAAATCATCGATGGCGCGATAAATCAATTATCACCTAATTACACAAAAATAATGAGCTTAAGTCACTGATGCCTGCTCAACAGGTGTTTACCCGTGCAACCAGACTGGCAACTGGGTCCCACCCATTCACAGTCAGGTTAGCTAAATGCAGACGACAATTCTACTCCTGCAGCTTCCTCTCTCGCACTTCCCGCCTGTGGAACTCACTCCCGTATTCTTGCTTTCCTGACGGCTACGACCTCCAGAAATTTAAAAGCAAAGTTAATACTCTTCTACTAACCACTGGACTCTAGCTCTCTCCCCTCCCCTGTATAATCTTCACTTTTTCTCCGCCCATGTATCTGTCATTGCACCTGCTTTCTCAGCTTTCTAATGTTCCTTTCTAACTAGCTTGTACTCCTCACTCTTTTCTAATTAATCTTTCTACATTTATGTAACCCCCTGCACATCAGTGGCGTTTCTGCCTTGCTCGGGGTGAAATGATTAAAAAAAAAAAAATTTCGATAAACATCTTAGACTATTAAAGAGTAGATTTATTCAATAAAATCGCCATGGAATTCAACCTTAGTCTACAGATGACTTTGGAATCTCCTGCATCACTTCTGAAAGATCTCCTTGTTTAAATTGGTGAATGTTGTCATAATACTTGCCTTCATCTTTGTTGTTAGAAGTTTTATTAGTTGATCGGTCAACCGCATCCCTACACATAAGAGGGTTGCAGTCTGGGGAGTTATGTGGCCAGATGATGCTGTCGCGGAAATTGTCTGACAGCCATGCCTTGTTTCTTCTTCTTATTTAGCACGATGCAGCGTCCTATTGCGAGACAGTGTCTTCCATCAGCCACCCTCTTGACCAAGGGCAGCCCTATATCAAGGTACTTGATGTAGGAGTCAGTGTTGAGACTAAAGCCGCGTAGAAAAACTAATGGAGGCAAAACATCGACATCACAAGTGATCAATGCAAACACCATTATACTGACCATCCAGCTTTATCTAAATCTAAATCTTCTGCACTGTCTTCTGATCGACACCCAAACACACTGAAATCATTGCATCGGAAATTCCGGTGTGAATGCCAAGCAATACAGCATACCCTTACAAATGTACGGAGGAGTAAATTGCGTCATGGTGGCGTTTTCCTCACAGACTATGCACAACTCGCCCTTCTATACAATGCAGTCGACAAAATAAAAAGAAATAAAAAAGCAACAATCAACGTGCCTGTGCGAAATTAAAAATATCAAATGGTGACAATTTTCCCATCGCTTCCTCTGTGTGATATATATATATATATATATATATATATCACTCAATAAGTTCCGGGCCTGACATATAGATGGCGCCATCAATCAAATATCCATATGGTTTTTACGAAGTACTAACCTTCAAATGGCACGTTACAATTCGGGCCCAATCAGATTATTCGTTGACAAATTAGTTATTTAAATGAATCTACTGTTGCAAATTTTCAGAACAATGGAAAAACCTGAATTTCATGTTGATAAAACATTGCTTTCTGATAAGGAAAATACTGTTCAAGCAAAGCAATAGCTTGATAAGTGTTATTCGGACTCTGCTCTGTCGGAAATAGCAGTTAAGAGGTGGCATACTGACTTTAAACGCGGTCGTACAGACACATGTTACTGAACGCACAGGCCGCACAAAAGCGGCAGTTGTCCCGAAAAATACAAAAAAAAAAATGCAGAAACTTGTTTCGGCCGATCGTAAATTGCAGTTGCGTGAGATAGGAGAGGTGTCGAACATGAACATCTGTCAATGTGAAACCTGCGTTCAAAGTGGGTGCCACGTTTACTGACAGTCGATCAAAAACAACGCGTTGACAATTCAGGGCGTTGTTTGCAAGAAGTTTTTGCGTAAATGTGCGACAAGAGATTAAACTTGGATCCACTATTTCACTCTGGAGTCAAATCAGCAGTCATCTGGGTGAACAGCAGCAGGTGAAAATCGTCCAAAGCGAATAAAAGCACAGCCATCAGCAGGCAAATCAGTGTATCCCCCTAGATGGAGACTATGCTGATGAATAAATTTGAATTTTCACTAAAAGCTGTTTTTTTTATAAGTTAGGCTGGAATTTATTGAATTGTGTGTTATTTATGCAATTTTAAGAACTAATTGATCTTCTTCTTCATCCGACAAATTCGATAAGTCGCTCCGTTTATATAATTTTTCGTCCCGGCCAGCCTGATAGCCAAAACCTTTCAAAATTGAGTTGTCTAAAGTGCGTCGGATCTAAAAACAATTTCTTTTTTAAAAAGTGCGTGCGGTGGAGAAGAATTTTGAATCTAGCCAGAGTGCGTATCTTTTTCTTTAAAATTTCACAGATATTCAAGCCGGTAGGAAAAAATAATTACTGCTTTAAAAAATAAAAAGAGCATCTACTCAAATGCATTCCAAGAATATGCTTAAACTGATAATATATTATTTTCGATACCAACTTAAAAACCGGGCAATTTCTAATATTTAACACTGAGATTTAAAACTGAGCTTTAACCGCAGGCATCCGACTTTCAGAGCGAAAGCAGATGCTGCGATGGGATCATGTATAACTTTAAATTTTGATGAGTGGTAAATTCAGCTGCGTTTTATTTATTACTTTTTTTTCATACAAAACTATTAAAAGAGCTTCCTTGCAAATTTCGACCATTCTGTTCGTGCTAAGCTTAATTAAGTAGGAGGGAACTTGAATTTTCCAGGTCACACCGGTCCGGAAAAAAAACAATGTAAAGGTATTTAGACAAAAAGCCATGCTAGAATTGAAAGGAATAGCAAAGTTCCTCCGACATCAAGTAAATATGCTGAGCTGGTGTGCTAGACGCTGTTACTATGATCTTTTATTTAGAAATTGTACCAAATTATTCTTTGAAAACTATTCAAACCTATTTCTAATTTTATGTTTTCTTTTCTGGGAATTTCATACAGTATTATAATTTTACTTGTAAAAAGACATTTTATTTTCATATATATTATTGACCATCATTTGGCACACAAAATAGTTAATTTGTGTAATTCATTGTGTTATTTTTTAAATGTTTTCAAAATCGTTTGCTGCGTTTCCATAAATTAATGTTACCTGAAATATTTGATTAAACTATTTTTATTAGGATTTCTTTTACCCGAACAATCTTAAAAGAGAAATTAAGAGATATTTGAAGGACCTAAACATGGAACGAGGATTGCATGGTGTAACAGAAGGTGTGCTAAGAGCCAACAGGGATAGGGAGACGTGGAAAGCCATGATCGCCTACGTCTTGAAGGGACAGGGTACATAGAAGAAGAGAATATTAAACGGTTTCAAATTAGCTAGGAAACAAAAATCTAGGAACATGCCTGTTTTGAACTCGCCATTAGACAGTGAAAACAGAATTAGATACAGCCTCCTTGCAATGGCTACGAGAGAAGGTTTCTTACTTGATGGGAAGTTTCAGACTTGCGATGATAATTTTGTCCTTTTTTACGATTCATTGGCGACCTTTTTCTTCCTAAGTTTTCTTCTAATACCCTGCTGATACCTTCATGTTCTGTGGAATCGGCTAACTTTAAAGCTGTTTTCGAATATCTTCAGCGGAGCCAGATTTCTCCTCCATTGAGAAAGATCTACTTGTTCGGAGAACAACTTTCAGCAGCTCGCCCACAGCAGCTGATATTTTGGCAGCATTATCAAGTAGTTAAATAAAATAGCACAATAATAAGTGATTTAATATTTTCCTTCGCTTGCGGAGCATATAGAACTTTATTAATGTCATTTTTTTTTTTCATATTTACAATACTTTTTTTGTTATTCGCCAGCTGTCCGATCTTCGTGTAAAATGTTTTATTGCTTGATTCTGGGGAAAGATCTCTTAAGTGAAATTGTCAAGACACTTGGCAATAGGAGATCTTGGCTTTAAACCAAATTTATTCTCTTCTATTTCGCTGAAAAATATTTCGCCAGCATATTTATAAATTTGGTGTATTTCAATGAGAAAGCCAATATACATATTCAACAGAAATTATTCACTTGAACACATACATGATATACCTAAATATATACATAATATACCTTGAACAATATACCTAACCACGCAAGCATATATACGAATTGATATATCTGACCATATTTATGTACATATTCAGACAAATATGCCGATGTCCTTATGGAAACGCATATAGAAATTGCTTGCTTCTGAGATAATTTAGTTAGCACGGAGGTGTTGAGAATATCTGGATACGAATGGAGAATGCTTATAAAATATTTGTATCTTTGATTACACTTTGAAAGTAGAAACGAGACACTTAAAAACTTTTCAGAGTTCAATACTTAACTGCTTTCCAATTATTTGACCCTAGATAAATATAAATCTGCCTATATTACGTCCAGTGGTCATTGTCTGACGCATGGTAACTAAAATGGTTCTGGTTTGAAGTAGGATAGTTTTTCCAGGAATACTGTAACCCAGTAACTTCCGCAGAAGGCCAACACACCAAAACCTGTCAATCGTTTTTGAGATATCTAGAGCAACAAACTCAGGCTTCACCGTTCTTATAAGAGAAACCTGGTATATATATATATATATATTTGTGGATGACGAAAATATTATGCTCTCATTACGATTGAGTTCTCTAGAGAGAAAAATTCATAAAAACAGTTACCACTTCTGCGAATTATGCATAACTCTTCAGCAAGGAATTGAGTTCTTTCGGTGACTGACTTATATAGAACACGTTAAAATTTCCTTTCTCTGATTCCATACGCCTATGACTTAGTGGTTAGCGACTCCGACTGACACGAAATCGGTCGAGTTTCGATTCCGGCCGGAAGCCAGTGGATTCTAGCCACACTAAAGAGCTGTGATACAACGAAATCGGCTTGTATGTGGATGTCGAATATATATATATATATATATATATATATATATATATATATAATAATATTAATAATTGTTATAATATAGCTAAACTCGTCTCGAAAAACCCACCGAGTATAAACGCGGTGGGGAAAAGGGGGAACTAAAGAAAGAAACAAACGAAGTACTTGAACATACGTCAAAATACTCGTTGAAAGAAAAAAAAAACAGAGACGAGAACTAAATCGCTCAATACAATAGTAGAGCAAACAAATAATCCGACTTGTCCTGACGATCCGTGAGGTGAAACCTAGGTAGGTCTGTTGGCTCTAGATTAAATTTATTCTTATATGTATGTATGTATGTATATATATATATATATATATATATTCAGTGATGGTGGTTAGAACATCAGTAAACCTGGTAAAACCATATCGTTTATTATGACATGATAAACGATATGTGAGATATTGAACAATTCCAGCATTTATAATAGCCTCGAAAATGTTAACCAAATAGCGGTAAAATGCTTATAGAACGATTTAAAGGGATGTTCAAAGAGTTGCATAGATTCTTGAAAAACAGGAACTACAGAGAAAGACTTTCCACAAGAAGGAATATAGGATGCATTGAGACAATAGTTACAGAGTTTCGAGAAGTTTGAGGCAATAATTACAGGGTGTGGTACAAGATAGAGAAAGAAATGAGCTCATGGTGCACATTACTTTAGGACGTTTAGAATATATATATATATATATATATATATATATATATATACATATATATATATATATATATATGTACAAATGAATAAGAAGCGAAGAAGATATTTGCAACGTCAAAACATTAATTTAAAACTGCTCAATATAAAAATAGAGCAATGAATATTTATTATATATTGTACTTTAGAACATGTACAATCTACAGTCTACTACAAAATTGTACATGTTGTTTCGACATTGAAAGAAAAATTTTTCATCATAATGATGGCAACCTCATTATTATATACTTGGCGAGACCGAGTTCTTTCAAAATAGAAACAAAATATATAATTTTTGAGTAGATTGTAGACTGTACATGTTCTAAACCATAATATATATATATATATATATATATATATATATATATATATATATATATATATATATAAACTCAGTTGAGTCTCAGTTCTTGATGGAAATCGAGTGTGAGTACTCCAGACAAACCAAGTGTGGAGCTGATAAATAATTTTCTGAGAAAAGCACTTAACATTGTACGCAGGGGATGGAAGAATATCCAGAACCACCAGTATTCTTTTGAATCCAATCATGCGAGTTGCTATGCGCTGCTTAATTCTATCAGCAAAAGGGCTTAGCTTCATTTTAGACACGCTTGCCTTCATTACGAGCAGAGATAAGAAAGGGGCCTATTTTAATCAGAGCTGGTGCTCCGTTAAAGCCGGTGATTCATGTGGGCAATATCGGCCAACAAGCAGGAAATAACTAAAGAGATGAATGAAGTTTGTCAGAATGTTCTGACTGGGAAGAAAACATCAATGCCGAGATCACCGAAGAGGAAACCTCAGAGGTACACTCTTTAGCAAGGAGACAGAAAGATTTGTTCCAAGAAACATTACAAAATAAATCGCGGAAATATCCCAAACCGCTCTTTGATACCAGTAAGATATTCTCCTGGTAAGTTGTTTTGGGAAGGAGGTAGATTAGATAGATATTAAAAGACACCACAGCATGATCAAAGTTGTCAAGAGAGCAGAGTTACAAGACATGGCAAGAGTGAGAGAGAGAGAAATAAAGGGACCTAGAAGAGAAGCGTTTTCTTCAAGTTTACTGGAAAAACGCGTGGATAAATCGACAACTTGCGTAGCTTAGGGTTTAGACTCTAACAGGATCAATGAGTTTTTCAGATACTTGGTATGATTGGCATTGAAGTCATCAAACGTAGATATATTAAGAAACATGTGAAAGGAAATGGTCTTTTCTATATAATCGGAAATACTATCTAGCACGAAACAGTTAGGAGAGGAATGATAGCTATCAATTTAGTAGAAAGATAGGCAGGTATATATAAGAGTTGACTGGAGATTCAAGAGTGCCTTGTTCCCTGTCATTTCAGGACGTAGGCGATAATGGCTTTTCACATCTCCCTATCCCTGGTGGTTCTTAGCACGCTTTCTCCTGTTACACCACGCAAACCCCATTCTGTCATCCACCTGCTTAGGCCCTTCAAATATGTAATCCGCTGCTTTTCCTCTATCTGCCCTGTTAGTATCAGGTTCTCCAAGCCCTCTTTACTCATTGTCTGTACCAGGAACATTAGCTGTCTCTTCCTGATGTTCAGTACTAATTTCCTTTTCGTTTCCATCCTTTCCAAAACCTCATCATTGTTCCCATACTCGATCCATGATACTCGCAGCGTCCTTCTGTAGAACCACATTTCCATTTTTTAAGTTTTTCCTTTATCTTTGATGATATTGTCCAGCATTCACTGCCATCTTGAATAACTGACATCACATAGCAATCCAGTACTTTGTTTCTAGCACAATTGTCTTGTTTCTTAATACTTTACTTAACTTCTGGAATGCTTCCTTTGCCATGCCAATTCGCCTTCGGATATCTGTGTCGCACTTTCCGTCTTCTGTTAGAACACTTCCTAGGTATCTAAATTTTTGTACCTGCTTGATTTTAAGATACTCCACCTGTGTTTGTTATTTTGGGCCGCCTTTTTTGCTGATGATCATGCATTCGGTTTTTTTGCAGTTTATTTGTAGTCTTTTATTGTCTCTCTCCTCAGCTACCTTCTGTAGGAGGTCTTGTAGTTTTCTTTTCGTGCCTGCTATCAGCACTGTATCATCTGCTACCATTTTTTGTTTAAATTGTTGTCTGTCTCTGATGACGAATCCTGGCATAAGGGTCCTCAGAATAGTCTCGCTGTACAAGTTGAATAGATTCACTGAAAACACACATCATTGTCTTACGCTCCTTTCCATCTTTGTATATCTGCTGAATTCATTTCCTGTCCGTATGCAGGCGGTTTACTGCCAGTAGAGATTCTTGATTACTCTTAGGTCTTTCCAAAATATTACAAGGCTGCTGAGCATCTCCATCAATCCTTTGTGGTGTATTTTGTCGAATGCCTTCGCATAATCGATAAAACATAGGTACAGGTCCTTTTTCATTTGTATTGCTTTTTCGTAGAGCATCCTAATCATAAATATGGTGGTCATTGTTCCAGTGTCTTTGACGAACCCGCACTATTCTCGTCCTATCTCTGGCCTGATTATCCGATAGCATCAGCCATAACAATTATCAAAATAAAGTTGCTAGCATATATAATCGAGTATAGTACAAGTTTAATCACCGTTTTATTTTTTACCTCCAAAATACGGGGTTGTACTATACACATGTCATTTTTTGGTGTTAAAAATTATGCAGTTTTGGTCAACTGCTGCTCTATAAACAGGTCCATTTTTCACGAGTGGCTAAAATTTACACCAAGAAATACCGGAGTCACAATTTACATAAATTCGTCTTATCCACATATATATACGACATTTCAAATCATATTCAAACATTTAGTTCTACATAAAATGAAATAAGTAAATAAAGTCCTTTCTTCATGTGAAGTGGGTTGTAAAAGATCAACCCGACCTACGTTCCAAGATCTACAAAAGATAGGAATTTATTTTTTTAAAGAAATTCCGGTGTTAGGAATATTCTCCGAATCCCTCATTATATAACCAAATACTTTGTCCTGAAAGCAGTTACTGTGAATAATAAATGATTATTTATATCTTCACTTACTTTCATTGTGAGTTTTAAAGAAGAGTTATGTATATTGATATTAATATTTATAGGTATTCTATGTTTCACGACTGAAAAATAGATTCTCGTCAAAGAAAAATCAGTCAACTGTGGAAGCCATACACCCGTTCATCTCTTATTGAATGTCACGAAAAAGCCAAGTTTCCTGAAAGGATGATGCAAAATAGTTTAGCTCGAAGCTTACGACTTGAAAAGGAAACATTAGTTACCTGTTGCTGATATATGTTCAGTGCAACTGATATTTTTATAAATATTTCCTATTACAAAAAATACATATAGCGCTAGCATATGGAATCAATACTTCTTAGATTTCAATGCTGCTTAGAAAAAAATAGACTTTAAAATATTTCCTTAGATTTTAGTATTAAACTTGTATGCATCCACGCTTCACTTAACGGCTGTGTTTCTTTTAACTGGTCGCTAAGTAAGAAGTATCTGACCGCTATTTTACGTATACTACACAAATAATAGGTTTACTTTGACCAGTGACAAATTGCTTTAATTTTACTTTTGCAGGATATTCAACAATCATATTCTTTTATTTTTGTACAGTTTTTGTCAGTCAGTTAAGTGACATACGTGATATACACTTGGACGATCATATCTCTTTCGATGACTAGGCAGAAAAACTTTTCCTACAGTAAATTGCAATTTCTTTCTGTGGTAGACTGGTTACCAACCAAGGCTATAGAACCCCATCTATCTTGCTATTCAATCCATAGATAGAGAGAAAGGCATGGATTAATACTTTTCAAAAGGTATTTGTGCATAAGTGAATGGAACGAATTCAACTGAATTCGAACTCTGCTCTCTGATTTCTCATACCGAGCCGATATCCATTATACGATAATGCAGGTACAGTAGTGTGCTAAGCAGAAAAATGTGACAAATGTCAAAATCCGCTCTATGTTTTGTACAACATTTTCGTTTGCTTAATAGAAGTACAGTAGAGGTAAAGGATTTATTTATTTCAAGGACGAATACCCAGATAAAGGCATTCGACCTTTGCCAATCGGTTCCAAAATTTTCGCCAATCACAGTTGAGCGCCTTTTGCGACAAACTCAGCTCAGTCTTCAAAGTGGAATCTGTACATACGAACCACACTGAAGATGATGCAAAAACGGGCTGTTCCCTGCACTGCCCCATCAAGTATCTGTCTCCTGATGTCCTACCTTTCTAAGAGCTAGGTTAGACCTAAAATGGAGTCAGCTTAGATAGGGTCACTATCAATGTAAAAATTATATCATCAAAAATGACTCAAAGCTAGATAAATATATAAAAAACGATTTATAATTATCCTTAAGTTCAATAAGTTCTTAAACAGATTAGTCGTTAATTTGAGGTTTGGCTATATTTCAAATAACGATGGTCGATATGTCCAGTCTGGTTTCATATTCTAAATACAAAACGATAGTAACTGAAAAGTTTATAGTAAATTGTTAAAAGACATGTTCACGCAAGAGCAAGAATTTTATCGACCATCTATTTTCATTGACCGCAGAAAATTTATAAACTTGCCCTGGTATGGATATTAATGATGTAGCCCTGGCAAAGCATATACTATGTAGCTAAGAAAAGGATTATTAAATTTGACTCGATCGATTTGTCTTTTTAAAACGCTTATGGATCATATAATATCGAAAATTTCTTAGAAGAATGGAAATAAAAAAATACTTGTTATGTTTTCACAATTGAATACATGGTACAGGATTCTACTTTTGTGTATATACATGTTTGTGTGAACATGATTACTAAAGGTGGTGATACGTATGTTTTGTTGGAGTTATATTTTAGAATATAGTTTCATTGAAAAAAATATACGATTCTATATTATTTAATGTGATGAAAATCATTTCGTATTTAAAATTTGTTAGTATGTGCGCATTTTTATTTATTTATTCATTTATTGCCTGGGGGATTATTCGTCCATAGCTGGTCTGGGCCAGGGAACAGTAATTAAGAGCTTGTTCCGGGCTCCCCAAAACCGCCAATCTCCTGATCAGAAGCCTTTTTTGGCAGATGTAGTTTCTCATCATACCCGGAACTAGCGTTGACTCGACGGACGCGAATCATACGGTATTGATACATATGGGTGTGCTTGTAGTGTAACTGTTAACGACTTCGAGATCACGCCAGAGTTCGTTACACCCATTTTCTCACCCGACAAATAACTTTTCCCGAAAATCTATGGTTAATCAAGAGACTTCTTTATAACTGTGGTAAAAAAAAAAAACAGCCGTGAAAAGATTTAGTACACAATTAGCTTCAGTGCGAAGTTGTGGAATTATCATTCCGACTGTGGGTTGAATACACAAATGCTTCTTCTGTAACATTACGCGATTATAGCATTATCTGAGATAAACATTCCTATTTTCTAGCTAATATTCGATCAAAATCAAAACTTAATTTCTAGTTAAGTCATTATTTTCGTGTATTTTGTTGCAAGTGATATCATACGTCAACAAATTAGAATGAAATACTTTCTTGACAAATGGACTGAGAAATTCAAATGAAAAGAAAATGCTAACGTTTTTGATATCTCTGTAGAAACATTCGTTATTTTTATAAACAGATTCAAAGAAATTCTCATGTTTATTTTGAAACTTTCACTGCGACCTTGGATATTTGAATTCTTACATAAATGTTTTCGTTAACGCTGGCATTGCTGTTTGCAGTATCAGATTACTTATTCATTATTTTGGTAAAGAAAATTAAACCTTCTTAAAATACTCTGTTTAAAAATGAATTTGCCACACCGTGACGAAAGAACTATTTTACCTGGATAGAGATGTCCTCATTTGTTATGCCTTCCAGTTTTCTACAGTAGTATATAGATCTGAGTAACTCAAAGGAAATCCTGAACTGAGCCCGTTATTCAATTTACAAGAATATAATGTTCTCGTTCTACTGCCCATATCTAGGGATATAATCTACATTTTTTAATACTGCTCATTTATTGCACTCCCGTTTCTACTGAGTCCCACTACACACTGCCAGGACCAGGGATTGAACTCATGGAATTAAATAAGATGTACAGTTTAGAATGTAAGTTACTCAGAACGATAAATACTTAAAGTTGTTGTTTTGCTTTTATGGCAAATCAACCTCGACGGATCATTTATTGCCAACTAAACTTTATTTATTGATAGTAATACCTTTTTTCTTTCAACAATTTATTGTTGTTTATATAAGTTTTTCTGCCTAGTAATACATTTTTCTTTTCGAGTATCAAAATTCATTGGGATTTGTTTTTAAGGACAGGGTCCCCAAGTCTTTCCTTGTTATTTAACCCATAACCGGAGGGAAGGGACAGATTAATACTTTCCCAAGGTACCAGTGCTTAAGTGAATGCAGGGTATTCAACTGGAATTCGAATTCGGTTCACCGATTTCTCTTTCCTAGCCGACATCCACTGCACCACAACGCACATCCGTCACTATACGCTTACAGCACCTGGTATTCTCAAGCAGTCACCCATCTAAGTACTGACCAGGCTCAATGTTGATTAACTTCGGTGATTGAGCGAGAGCCGGTGTATTCAATGTGATAGGCCGTAAGCCACACTTAAAGTAAACAGGAAGAAAATGGACCTAAACGTTGTGATAAAGATGACAATAGTTCAAATATAAATAATGATTAGCTATTAAATAGAGACTAATTAGAGATTAGTAAACGCTAGTGCAACGTTTAAGATCGTTTGACAATGTTCTAAACAACATTCAGTGTCTGCATGAAGTGGCCCAGCTTTTGCTTTGTTT
This sequence comes from Ascarosepion bandense, assembly GCA_037127315.1. Taxonomy (NCBI): domain Eukaryota; kingdom Metazoa; phylum Mollusca; class Cephalopoda; order Sepiida; family Sepiidae; genus Ascarosepion; species Ascarosepion bandense. The sequence goes on from JBBBDQ010000269.1 coordinate 1,984,290, forward strand.
AAAAGGCACGTCAACGTCTTATGGGTTGTTTAATGCGTAATATAATTTTCTTGAAAGCTTTGAAGAAAATATTAGATATCTTATTCTGCTTTCAGGTGATATTTTGGCATATATTTTGTTTTAAGTCATATGAAATAATGTTATAATGAAATAATATTATGAACGAGTTATATCATGCTAGTTGATTTTTTTAACGGCACATCAACATTTATTGTTTTTTAATGCCGAAATCTAACTATTTTAGTATTTTAATACTTCAACTAAATATATATTTTAACACAATGACATGACTTCAGCTACAGATAAAATCTATAGATGATTAAATTTTATTAGAATTAGTAATTTTCTATAAGTAGGCAATTTTATACTTGAAGATTTGTCGAAAGATTGGACATGTGCTGCTATTCCTTGCACGGTAGATTAGGGAACAACAGCAATTAAGTGGTGATTTCATGCCCCTCAAAAACTCTATTCTCTCGATCAGAAGCTTTGCTGCACGTTGCCGTTTGTCGTCATACCGCAAGTAGCCCAGTACAAGCAGAATATATGACAGAAATGGAAACGAGCACCTTTTGTCCATCAGAGCTGTTCTTGAAGGGTCAAATTATAATCCTTCATGAAGCTATATTATTTTAGAAAATTCCTGTTCTTACTGGATGCGACTCGTCAGTCGTGCGTCAATGATGGTAAAAATTATCCAATAAAAGTTTCTTCATCCTAAGGCTGTCTTCTAATCACTCAGGCAGTTAAGTGACATACGTGATACACGCTTTGGGCGATCATGTCTAAAAAGAGACATGACTGACAGGGTACAAGATTATCCCGAAGTAGATTACCATTATTTTCTGCGATAGTCTGGTTGCCAGCCAAGGCTTTGTTATTTAATCCATAAGTGGAGGGAAGAGACGGATGAATACCTTTGCCAAGGGTATTTGCGCATAAGTGAATGCAAGGAATTCAACTGGAATTCGAACTCGGCTCACCAATTTCTCTTTCCGAGCCGACATCCACTGCACCACATCGCACATAACCGTCTTCTAGACGTCCGCCTAAACAATACCATCGTCAATGATATAAGGAAAGACTATATGGAGCATATGGTTTCGCGTATACATCGCCTTTTTTTCGGTTTTCTATCAGGGTCGAAATATGAGTCTTCTAGACTCACTATCTGCCGAGCCGCGTGCATACTTGCGTTTGTGCTTGTCTACCACGAAATGGAATTAGCTATGGTGGTAAAAGCTATTGCACCAAGGTTTCCTTTTATGAAAAGTAGTAACGAGCTTAACATTACGACAGTTAAATGTTAAATGCAGGCGCCTGGCATCTGAAAAACAGTGACAGTCACACACTAATTAAGTTTTCACTTATGTCAAAACAGAGTCGTGCAAAGATAATTAAAAAGACTGATTATGAAAAGATTGCGATTGTTCTACCTTCAAGCTTTTATCGTTAGCGTGTTTGTTAGACCTGAGAGCAGAATCTTCACTAATTTATTCATTTACTTTGCACAATTCCTAACATCTGGCGTCATAATATAGTGTACCTCAAATTACAGCGGCTGAGTTGGGGGTTTGCACAGAGAACGACGAAACGTTATCTATATCTGGAATATATTTAGTCCCTTCTGGCAATAATGCAAAAGGAAAGAAATTTCGTAGAAAGAAATTTCGTGTTAGCTAACGTACTGTGTAAGATGCCCGATAACTTCCTGGTCAGCATAATCGCCAAAACCAGGCCACATGTTTATCAATATAGGACAACCCCTAAGTAATTCAGTTCGCACACCCACAACTGATGATGTATACAATTACCAGAAGCAAGAAATATAGCATGATATATACGCTAACGGATGTGCGTCGTGGTGCAGTGGATATTGGCTCGGAACGAGAAATCTGTGAGCCCAGTTCGAATTCCAGTTAAATTTCTTGCATTCATTACGCCCCCTTAGGAAATGTAATAATCCGACACGTTTCTCTCCAGCTATGGGTTTATTAGTAGGACAAATTGGATTCTATAGCCTTGCTTGGCAACCAGTCTACCGCAGAAAGTATTGGCAACCTAGTGCCCATTCTTCTGCCCATTCAGTCATGTCTCTTTCAGGATATGATTGCCCAATGCGTGTATCACGTATGGCACTTAACTGACTGATATACATTAACGTATAGACCTGTGTTGACGGCCATGGATAATGGTATATGGTCAAATAATATGAGCACTTTTGGTGCAAGTATTTGCTTAAAATTTTACACATTTATCTATATATATATAAACACTTTAATCTAGTAATATTCATGCATGCTTCATCTTGAGTATCCTATTTTTAAGCAGATTAATGGATACTGTTATCCATAAAAATTTATGCCCACCAGATAAACATTTCTTGTAGATAGTGCAACCGGTCACCGAACCGGCTTTATTTCTAACTTCTTCAAAATAAAAAAAAAAAAACAAAAAAAAAACAAAAAAAAAAACAGTATTGTGATTTTCCCCTTTTTCCATTTAAGAAAATAAACACCATACTCTAGTATGTTAAGTAAAATAAAAAAAATATCCAATATGCAGGTAGCATAACTGTAATCAGCGCGAAAAATTCAAAACAATTAGCCTTTCATTTTAGTCCTTGGGAATTGATTTAATCTCGCTCCCATACAGAAAATATTTATACATACGCACACACTCTCACACACACATATATGTACATTTTTTTGTAATCATATCACCCCAAGAAAGGCGGTGATGTGCAGGGGGCTACATAGGAGGGAAAAGATTGGAAAAAAGAAAGCCGGAAACCACTTCCTAAACAGGGAACAAGGGATGAGCCTCTACACCAGTTCAATAGACATGGGTGGAGTGTGAACCGGGCGATAGTTTAGTCTATCTACTCCAATTACATATCCGTATATAACATCCCAGAAAATCAGTTAAGTCACTAAGACGCAAGCGTTTACAGGGTGTGGAAGAATTAGGAACAGAAACATTAATATTAAGCAGATAGAGAAAAGCGTAATCAGGTAGATAGTAGATTCAGTCAGTTGAGTGCCAACGTGATACACGCTTGGGCGATCATGTCTCGACAGAGACATGACTGACTCGGCAGAAGATTATCCCGCAGTAGGTTGCCATTTCTTTCTGTGGTAGACTGGTTGCCGACCAAGGCTATAGAACCCAATCTGTCCTGTTATTTAACCCATAACTGGAAGGAATAAGCGGAGTAATACTTTTCCCAAGGGTATTTGCGCGTAAGTGAATGCAATGAATTCAGCTAGAATTCGAACTCGGCTTCCCGATTTCTCGTTCCGAGCCGATATCTATTGCACCACAACGCACATCAGCAGATCGTAGATTACACTGCATTTCATTTTTTGAAGATTAAATTTGGCTGAAAAGCATGGATGCAGAAGGAAGTTTCACAATCGAAAAGAGAAACTATTATCATCAATTTACAGTTGAACTGGTTAAATGTAACCGTAACTTCTAAGATCTCGAGCCAGTCTAATATTTGTTTAAATTTTAAAAGTATAGGCATCACAGCAAAGACTTGTTCAAACAATTGTCATTAAAGTATTTGTATAAAAAAGGTACAGAGAGACTACTTTGCAGCGGTGAGTAAGTGACTGAAGTCTAGCTGCTATATAATGACCAGTAATATTGCTGATTCTTTGGATTATATCAAGAAGATCAAGCTAAACCGCCGGGGACACTGGACTATATCTGGCAGCAATATTTTAAGCATAGACGATTTACAGATATATAAGATAGTTTCCGAAGAGAAAAAATTCACTTGTCCGACACAGTGAACCGAGGTTCTTAGCATCTAAGCTAGCAATGGATGCAGTACAGTATTTTCACTTCATAGTACAGGGTGCTACAATTTACAGCGGCTGATATTATAGTTTGCACAGAGAACGACAAAACGTTATAAATATCTAGAATATATTTGGTCTCTCTAGCAATAATGCAACAGGAAGCATATATGTTTTCGTAGAAATGTATTCAATAGAGGCTTTTCACTTCATAGTACAGGGTGCCACAAATTATAGCGGCTGATATTAGGGTTTGTGCAGAGAACGACGAAACGTTATAAATATCTAGGATATAAATTAGTCTCTCTAGCAATAATGCAACAAGAAAGATATATGTTGTCGTAGAAATAAATCTTGTGTTACCGAACGTTATGTGTAGGACGTCCAATAGCCTCGCTGGTCAGCACAATCACCAAAACCTTCATGTCATTAGCCCGAGAAGGTGCAAAAAGTCACTTTCCTAGAGCTTAGTATAAGCCATGTTAATGTAAATCAAAGCTGTGTCACTCAGATGATTCATGAGGAGAAGTTTAAGTTTGGAAGTGTTAAAAGTGACAAACGTTCTTTTGATCAACCAGCCATAAACATACGATTAAAACATTATGTAACTTCCAAATGTTTTCACAAATATATAATGCATGAATCCAAAATACCAATAGGTATTATTAAATACATAAAAAATAGTTGCTTGTTTTCTTAAAAATGTAAAATTAATTTCCCATATGAAGCAGATTCTATAGTTAATTTAATCACGTTTTCTCCCTATTTTTCTTATTTCCCATATTATTATCTATGTTTTTCTTTCTATTATTACATATTTTATAGTTGTTTATTATTATCATTCTTCTTCTTCTTCGTCGTTTTATTATTATTATTATTATTACCACCACCATTAGTTTTATTATTATTATTATGTCATTTTTCATCATATTTCGATTTCTGCTTTGGTCTCACTAACAACCAAGTCTGCGGGGAGACCTAAGGCAGGTAGTGGCGTGTTGTTATGGCTCCATTTCATGTTTTTCTATCTTCCCTATCATCCCCAACATTACATAGATAAAGTTTTCCTTAGTGTGTGGGCTGTACTTAATAAGACAATTTTTTGTATATCTCTTAAGCTGGAGTTTCCAGGGATTCTTTCAATGTGTTGTTTTGTTCCATTTTTTATCATTCCAAGTGCACCTACTATCACTGGCACAACTCTTGTTTTCAATTTCCACATTTTTTCTATTTCAATTTCCAGGTCTTTATATTTTGACAGTTTTTCAAATTCCTTGATTGCTATGTTACAATCCGCTGGACAAGCCATACCAATTAATAGACAAGTTTTCTCCTTCTGGTTTTTAACAATAATGTCTGGCCTGTTTGTTTTGTTTGCTTCAATTTATTATTATTATTATTATTATTATTATTATTATTATTATTATATGTTTATATTTTTATTTCGTTTTATTATTTACTAATGTTTATTATGATATATCATTTATACTGATTATTTGTAATATTGCAGTGATTTAGTATGCTAATTTATATGTATGTTTTGTATTTATATATTATAACCTAATTATGTTATTGTACTAATTTTAACATGTAGATATTTAGTCATATTTCGTCAGTCATTCACACATACTGAAGTTACCGACATATAGACACACTTAGTTCGTCTATGTTTTTTTTTTCGCTTAAATATACTAACATTCATAATAAACATCTAATGTTTTTTATTAGGCGTTGGCATACACTTAAACAGACACAAGTTTTTATTACTACATTTAATATTTGTCTATTGCTTTACTATACGGGACACGTATCTGACCAATGAAACAATACTTCAATCAACATACTGTCTCGTGGATTTTTAAATCATTCGTCTTTAATAAATCTGCGTAGAAGCTTGTTAAAGTGAAACATCTTAGATGAAAGACACTTTTTCCTGCTTCTTCTATATATTATATTCATCTTTGATTCCGATCCATATATTCAACGTGTGTGTGGGGTGTGTGTGTGTAAAATGTGTGTGTGTGTGGAGTGTGTGTGAGTGTGTGTGTGTGTATTTGTTTGTGTGCGTGTGTGTGTGTGTATATATATACTCCGCAGACAGTCCTGTTCTGGTGTATCACAGCTTATCAGTACGGTTAAACATCCGTCGGCGATTCTACTCTATATGCCAGTAGCCGAGGGTGATCAAATTAATTACTGAATAAACGATATAAACGATGCATAAATAACGGTGAGTAGCTACTGTTTTTAAAGTCTACCGTTTCTTCATAATGCTCAATCAGCAGGCGAGAGCGTAAATAGTCTCTCTCTCTCTCTCTCTCTCATATATATTACATTTTTAAACGAGCTATGTCACTACCCAGGTTTCTACCATGGGTAGTGTCTTCAGGCGATTTTTAATAACTGATTTTACCGTTTACCGTTTTTCTTTTCAAGAACGCTCTTGTAACGGTGTTTTATTTGAACGTTCACGTGGCAGGGAATTTATGAACGCGCAGTTTTTAAATTAAAACGGAGTATAGCGTTTTCATCCATGGTTGTATGAACCTAAGAGGTATTTCTTAGTGTGGTTGCATTTTGTCATAATTGCCGTTCTTTCATTTAATTTATATATATATATATATATATATATATATATATATATATATATATATATATATATATGTTCAAAATAATTCATTACAAATTGTCGGTTGCTTGTGGCCAAGTTTCGTTAAAATTTGTTAATTTCGTAACATGTTTATATTTGTTGACATTACGATACATTTCAGAGCAGATATGCTTGTTTGCGGTAAATGTCGAAATTGTGGTATATAAGCATGATAAAAACCTCGTCTGATCAAGAGGCTATCCATGGTCGAGTGGTCAAGACAGTACCAGATCGAATGGTATGCTTCACCTATGTAATAGGGGTTGCAGGTTCGAATCCTGCTGGGTAGTACACATTTTCGTAATAAAAGTTTATCGTAAATAATCATGCCGGTAGATATAAATATAAAAATACTGTTCAATTAAAAAAAAAAAAACAGATATCCACTTAAATACGAGTATCGGTAAAATAATGTTCAAAATAATTCATATATATATAAATTAAACACACACATATTTATATATATAAACACGAAACTTTAATATATAAATCGGTAATCTTCCCATTTTAACAATACGATTACAAAAGCGCATTAATTTTTTTATTAGCAAGTTTAAGACAAAACTTAATTCATAACATGCAGCAGAAGCACTTCCCCTAAAATGAATTCTATCGTATTTTCCTCAGCATAAGCGACAAATAAAACCACTTACGACCTGTGATTTTTCTTTTAGTCAAAGCTTAAGCATCAGCAACTGGGAATGAAATAAGCCTTTAGAAACTTTTTGAAAAGCTGAAAGCAAAAAAAAAAGCATAAATAAAACAGCTTTAATAATACTCTTTAAATATACACGCTTTCATTTTCATTGCCCTCAACGTTTAAGCCGTTAGGCCTTGTGACCTTCATCAGGTGTATATTGATCTCAGTAACATACCGGGAATTCTTAGCCAAACCCTTTTCTTGTTCGGGTTAGACAGTTTTCCTCCCACTGCCTATGTCTCGTCTAATTCTTATTTTTCGTGCTACTCACTTATTGCTCGGCAGATTCCACTGAATCCAAATACACACTGACCGGCCAATATATTGAATGCACAATTACTATATCAAATTCATCTAAATCAACGATATCATTCACTATGCAATTGTTGCCTGTAAACTTGCCCTCATTTGTCTATCAGCGGCTCCCATATGGTGTTTATATACAAGATTTTTTACGGATGTTCTCATGGACTAGTACATACACTGATTATTTAAACCTTTAATTCCACAGGGGATGTGTGTTGTGATGCAGTGGCGACTCGGAACCTACAAATCGGGGAGACGAGTTCGAATTGCAGTTAAATTTCACGCATTCATTTACGCATAAATAACCTCGAGAAAGGTAATTGTCCGTCTCTTTCCTCCAGTTATGGGTTAAATAATAGAATATATTGGTTTCTATAGCCTTGGCTGGCAACCAGTCTACCGCAGAAAGCAATGGAAACTTACTTCAGGATAATATTCTGCCAGTAAGTCATGTTTCTTTCGAGATCGCCCAAAGCATGTATCACGTATTACATTTAACTGACTGACTGAATTCCACAAGGTGCGACGAGTAAAGGATCACAATTTATACTTCTAATTTTGCGCATGCGCATTGCATTTAAATTCGTCGACTGCACAGTATAGTAGAGTCAGTTAGGCACCTTGACAATTCCCTTTGACAATATTTTGGAAACGGTATACTCTACTGCTTGGCATTCACAACGGAAACTTCAATAGGAACATTGAAGAGTTTTTAGGTGTCAATCTGAAGAGATTATAGAGGCCTTAGACTCGACACGGTGGCCTACAGCCTTGAAGAAGTAGGGCTGCCCTGGGACAAGAGTTTGGCTGCTGTAAGACTCATTTTCTCAAAACAGGACTATGCACCATATCACAGAAGCAAGAGTACCAAATCGTTTCGTATCTGAAACTTTGTGACCACATCACTCCTTACATCTGGCTACCTAACTCCTCACACTGCACCCCCTTGATAATTACCGACCAACAAACCTCTTTTATCACCGAAAATGAATTGAAAGCAAGGATAATAGCATCGTTCAACAATTTAAACAAGGAGACCGCTCAGATTTCCAAGAAATTCCGAAATAATCTGGGGACTCTATCTTTTGCGTTTCAGGATTTTGTGCAACTGTGATAAATATATGATAAAATGTGATGTCATTGTTATTTCCAGTTTCGCGTAATTTAGAGAATTCAATTTCGCACTCTGTATACTGTTTTTCTTCTTCAGTATTTTTTATTTATTACAACAAAACTTATGTCTACCATTTTTTAGCCATAGACGATCACACATTCTTAGTAGTGAATCTCAAGGAACATCTAAAAGATGTCTTGAGAAATGGGTCAATGAATTCGAGCAAAACTGTAAAATTACATACTAATTCAATGTGAATAGTATTGAGAAAATGTTCTATCTAGTAATCTTTTCGAAATTATTGATAGTTCTTCATACTTATTGACGATCAATTCAGAGATTCGTGATGCTTCTGACTTCAATGTTTATACTTTATTCCTGTCTTCTGAGGGTCGAAGCATCACGAAACCACGAACAGTTTTCGGTAAGTACCGTCAACTTCGCGTTACAATATGTATTCTATAAAATCACTTAATATTAATTGTAAATAAGTCACCAAAGCTATTTTATTAGGTTTCTTATAATGAGAACAGTCAATACATGATATGCCCCAAGACACTCGTGTGTAAGGTCTTACATTAACCAGGTAATGTGAGGTTTCTTCTCACATGAAAGAAGTTTATAGTCTAACTAGCAAAGATGGTTACTATATAATAAGCTGACATGATCTCCAAGAAAATTATGAAAATTCTAGCTTTTAGTTTTATTCCGGAATTATTATCATTTCATTGACATTGTGTAGCGCAATGAATAGAAAATAACTTTCAACTTCGGTTTGTTCAAAACGAAAATTTTAGTTTTTATTCGTTTCTTTAGAATAAAATATAGGTTTCAATTAATATATGCATTTACTTCGCAACGAAATCGTTACGGATAAAATGTATTATACATTGAACGACAAAATAAAGTCCTAGTTTTTATGCGGTGTTTCACAAATTAGATTTTCCTATCTGGAAGTATTTCAAAGCGAGATTAAATTAAATTTGTTTGACGATCGGAAAAGCAAATATTAAAGTACATAACACATATTCTATTGAGAATAAATGGTCTGTTGATTTTTCAATAAAAGTTACGTTTTAGAGACCATGTTTTCTCGGTTTAATTATGTAGGGCTTTTTAAAAAATAAGAAATTTATATACGTGAAGTTCTGAAATAATTTCATCCTCCGAAATCGGAACAATTATGCGATGTTAGTTTTGAAAGCCAACATAGCTGAATTTTTTTTAGTACGACTGTGTGTTTATGTGTGTGCGTACATATATATATATATACTAGCAGTATAGCCCGGCGTTGCTCGGGTGTAATGAAAGATTCAAAACTAATCCATTGTCCTAGAGCTCAGACTCAGCTTAAAGAATATTTGTGTGAAGTTTGGTGAGAATCGGATAAAGATTGTGGATTTGTACAAAGGACATACAGACAGAGAAACAGACACACACGCAAATATCTTGCCTTATATATATATATATATATATATATATATATATATATATGTTATCGGTTTTCTGCACTATTGTAAGAACTGCAATCTTGAAACTTCTGAATATCGTTTCTTATGTCTTTGTCCATGAGTGTATCAAATTTGATTAAAATCGGACCACTCCTTCTATAACCCGATTTTTTCGATTATCGATATTTATCGGGAGTACCTCGACACAAAAACTAGCTAAGAACACGCGCAGACACTTATAGTACAACTGTGTAAATTTTCCACAAAATCGGTTCAGCCGTTTCGGAGTCTATATGTAACGGACACACACATACAAACTTTCATTTATAAATAAGTTTATATATATATATATATATATATATATATATATATATATATATAGGCAGCAACGTTTCTTTCAGACATGTTTCATTAAATACTTTAGACAAGTTTTATTTTTATTTAATTTTCCAACATCTTTATATTTTGTAGAAGTAAAGCAGTATTGAAATTTACCATAATTTACGTCCCAAGCGCTTTCGACCACTTTTTTAAAGAATTTTCCAGTGATTTTCTTTTGGTGTTAGTTTTTCCCTATGTTTTTGATATTTTAATTGGTTTAGTTTATTTTGTTTTACGTCATATCAATCGCAATGGGTTATTTAATGCTGACAATGTTTTTAGGATAATTTCGTATGAGTAGAATATGTATTATTTGTAAGAAATCAGTTTGTAGATCAGGTTTCACTGACAATTTTGTAAAGAGGGTTTTTGTCGATAGTCAAATGTATTACTGATAATGTTTTTATTTTAAAATAAATTATTACTATAATTTTTTATTCTAAAATCTATTTTTATAATATTTTGACCAGTTTGGTCGTTAACTATTTGACCATAGCTGGGACCCATACGTGTGCTACCATCTTGGGTCACGGGTACTATGCTCTTCAAAACTTCCCGATCAGAGGCTGGATGTTTATTATATATTTATAGATATATCCTTAACGTATTAGTAATTTAAGAATTAATGCAATGAGCAGTCGCCGTAAGTGTGCGTGTATATATATATATAAAAAATGGTCAATTAGCGTAATTCTTGATAACCTTTTTAATGAAAGCAATTGTGATTATTATACTACGATCGTGTCCGTACCGTAAAATACATCAATATATATATATATATATATATACATATATATATAAGTATCTTACATTAACACACATAACTAAAAATAACACAAACCTCTGAGTGTGACAGGAGGTTATATATATATATATATATATATATATATATATATATATATATATATCAGTAATAAATCCATGAGAAGATTCGCAAGTAATTCCAATAGATCCTAGTAATAAAAATAAAATATTAAAAATGATCCAACAGAATACTTAGATATTAGATGCCGAGGTCGTTCAGCATCTCACGGCCCACGGGCTCCTATCGGACAAACAGTATCGCTTCCGCTTCACCAGGTCTACTGCTGATATGCTAACGACCATCACCGAGCATATATACCAGACTCTCGACAAGAATGGTGAAGCCCGAACTGTCGCCCTAGATATAAAGCATTCGACAGAGTATGGCATGCCGGCCTTCTACGGAAACTGCAAAGCTACAGCATTACTAGACTTTTGTTGGACTTAATCCAGTCATTCATCTCCAACCGCACACTGAAGGTGGTTTTAAACGGACATGCCTCCCAGAACTACCTCACAAACGCGGGTGTCCCCCAAGGCTCTATCCTAGGTCCTACGCTCTTTCTAATCTACATCAATGATCTCCCCGATGCCATAAGATCACAAGTAGGCATGTACGCCGATGATACCACAGTATACGCTCGCCTCGATCAAAAATCTGCTGTTGATGATAAGGCGAACCTCGCGGTTGAGCTTGAAAAGGACCTCCAGTCCGTGGTGGACTGGGGTAGGAAATGGCTCGTAAAATTCAATTCTTCCAAAACGAAGCTGCTGTCAGTTAACCACCACAGACGACCGCACCTCCCTCCCATTAGCATGGAAAGGGCATGCCTCCCAGAGAGTAAAACACTACGCCTGCTTGGTCTGACACTCTCAGCGGACCTCAAGTGGAATGACTACGTCGAATCCATTGCTAAATATGCTGCTATGAAAGTTGGCTCTCTGTGCAGGCCCCGGAAATTCTTTCCGCCTAAATCTATCCTGTACTTATACAAATCTACCATCCGCCTGTGTTTTGAATACTGTTGTCACATCTGGTCGGGTGCCCCTACTATTCTCCTCGGGCTTCTTGAAAAAATACATCGAAGAATCTGTAACGTGATTGATACCGACTTAGCTGACCGTCTGCAGTCACTCTTTCACCGGCGTGGTGTGGCTTCCTTGTGCCTCTTCTATAAATATTTTCATGGCTTCTGCTCTGATGAACTTAAATCACTGGTGCCTCCTCGGTGTGAGTTTTCACGAGATACTAGATTGGCAACTAGGTCCCACCCTTTTACAGTGAAATGTAACCGCAATTTCTACTCCAACAGCTTCTTTTCTCGCACTTCCCGCCTGTGGAATTCCCTTCTTCATGCTTGCTTCCCCGACGGCTATAACCTCCAGGAGTTTAAATGTAAGGTCAATAGACACCTCCTAATACACTAACCCTCCCATTCTCTCCAACTCTCCCCCTATGTACATCCGAACTCGTCTGTCGCCCTGTGTAACCGCCTTCGCTATAGTGGCAGTGGAATGCCTTGCTTCGTGTGACATAATTAAAAAAAATAGAGCCAGATAAATCTTACTTTATTTTACAGTTTAAATGATAGGCAACCTCGACATTTTCGGCAAAGATATAAGAATAATCAAGAATCTCTACTGGCAGCAAACCGCCTGCATACGGACAGGTAACGACCTCAGTAGATACACAAAGATAGAAAAAGGCGTAAGACAAGGATGTGTCTTTTCACCGGATTTGTTCAACCTATACAGCGAGAATATTTTGAGGACCCTAGATGACACACCAGGATTTATTATTGGAGGCCACAACCTGAACAACATAAGATACGCGGACGATACAGTACTGATTGCGGACACGGAAAGGAAACTGCAAGATCTCATACAGAAAGTAGCAGTGGAGAGTGACAAGATGGGACTACAAATAAACTTTAAGAAAACTGAGTGCATGGTCATCAGCAAAAGATACAACCGAAAATGCCAAATACAGGTGGGGGATAACAGAATCAAACAAGTCCAAGAATTTAAGTACCTAGGAAGTGTTCTAACAGGAGATGGAAAGTGCGACACGGACATCCGAAGGCGAATTGGCATGGCAAAGGACGCGTTCCAGAAGATGAGCAAAATACTAACACACAGGAAGATCTCAATAGAAACGAAGAAAAGAGTGCTAGACTGCTACGTGATGTCAGTTCTTCAGTATGGCTGTGAATGCTGGACAATATCATCGAAAATGAGGAAAAAACTGGAAGCGGCCGAAATGTGGTTCTACAGAAGGATGCTACGGATATCGAGGACTGAGCATACAAGCAACGACGAAGTGTTAGAAAGAATGGCAACAAAAGGAAATTGATGCTGAGCATCAGGAAGAGACAACTGAAGTTCCTGGGACATGCAATGAGGAAGGAGAGCCTGGAGAACCTGATACTGACTGGTCAGATAGAAGGAAGGAGAGACAGAGGAAGGCAGCGGATAACATATCTGCAGAGTCTGATCAGGTGGATGACGGAACGGGGGTTGCCAGGAGCAACAGGAGCAAACATACTAAGAGCCACAAGGGATAGGGAGACGTGGAGATCCATGATCGCCTACGTCCTGAAGGGACAGGGCACATAGAAGAAGAACAGCCAATCACTATAAGAGATCGAGCAAACGTTTCTTCAAACGAATTTTAATCCCTAGTCTTCGCCAACTTGTGTATACAGATTACGCAATCTGATTGATAAATACTCGCATTTTAACTTATAATATGTCTGACTACATCCATGTACTGAATTACCTTTTACAATTATTGCAAACTTAAATAGGTTTGTGCGTTGTGGTGCAGTAGATAGCGACTCGGAACGAGTAACAGGCGAGCCGAAATCGAATTACCGTTGAATTTCTTGCATTCACTTTCGCGCAAATATTCTTGGGGACAGTATTAATCCGACACTTCTTCCTCCAGTTATGGGTTAAATAACAGAATAGATTAAGTTCTCTAGCCTTGTTCGGCAAACAGTCTACCGCAGAAAGTAATGGCAACCTACTGCGGGAAATCATCTGCCCAGTCAGTCAAGTCTCTTTCGAGACATGATCGCCCAAGCGTGTATCACGTATGGCACTTAACTGGCTGACTAAAATAAAGTAAAAAATTGAGGTAAACGAAATGTACTTCTAAAGAAGGATGCTGAGGATACTATGGACAGAATATCTGAGGAACAACGAGGTTTTGGAGAGGATAGAAACGGAAAGAAAACATTTAAGACCAGAAACAGATAGCTGAAGTTTTTGAACATGTAATGAAGGGGGATTTCGAGAATCTCATACTTGTAGCCTAGGAGTACAGTGTAGCGTAGGGGTGCGTGTTCCTTGAACGTCGGGAGTCAACAGTGTAACGTAGGGAGCTGGTTAATATTTCTTTGATTCGGCTTTGTGTCAGACTTAACCGAATTCCCTACAGCTTACAAGTTATATGCAGTTATAATCATCAGAAGGTTTTTCATCATCAAAAAATTGGTTATCGGCAAGTTGGAATATGTGGTATTGTGTGGAATAGCGTAAAAAGAATAAAATATATATTTTGCATTTTAAAATAGATATTTAATAAAAGAAAACAATAACACAAGTTGTAGAAGTTAATGTTCAATTAGAAACATTATTAAGAAGTTAAGCGTAGAGTTCGTATTCAATGATAAAGATGAGTTAAGGATATCAAGATTCGTAGAAATGTTCGTAGTAGTAATTGTTGAGAGAGAAAGGGAGAAAGAGAACAAGGTGCGACCTGACCTTATCTCCGGCTCAATTTGAAGTTGGTTGCAGTTTAGTTCTTTTCGTTTCTCATCTCCCATCTGTGACTCTTAACTGACGCAGAGGTCATTTATATAGTATTTTTGAATTTCACACTGGATCGCCAAGTCCTTCCATGTCTTACAAGTCGCTCCCATTGGTCAAAAATCATTTTAACACCTACTTGCGAAATCTGGTTTCGACTTTTTCGTTAAGCACATGGTCAATATTTTTTCTATTTAGGAAAACCAGGATTTCACACGTCATTTTGAATTTTTGTAAAAGTGAAGAAGAAGGTTGATTTTCATTAATTTCTTATCCTTTACAAACTCACAGCACAGAGAGGGAAAGAGAAACAGGGGAAAGCAATGCTTGGAATACTTGATAGGCTTGAGTAAGTGGATAGCAGACAGGGAGAAAAAACAAGGGAAAAGGTCTTAAGAACTACAAGGGATAACAGTCTACGTCCTGAAGGGTCACTGCACCTGGAAGAAAAAGTTTTGTATTATTTGTCTACTCCACGCTGTGAAATATACACACTTTTTGGTTACTGTAAAGATATGTTGAGGCGTGGTAAATTGTAACAGAGAAATCATTAAATTATTAGTGATTTATTTAACATATATACATAAGCGGAGATATGTGTCTTCTTCTATTCCATACTAGGCGTGAAGTGAAGTGTTACTTATATACTCCTACGCCAAGGGGTTAGAGATATTGCGCGTAGGAAAATAGTACCATGATATTACTACAGTTACCAAGCGCTTCAGTATAATTTTCCTGAGACATTTTGTTTGCAATATACACTTTATCAATGCCAATCTGTGTGCGGTTTAATTTTCTCTAAGCAAGAGAATAAAGCCAATAAAACGCAAGGGATTACTGAGGGTGAAAGAGAATGAGAAGAATTAAAAAGGAACTGGGAACCCCAAATTTAAACAGAAATCAATCAAGCGTTTGAATCAAATCTATTCGCAGAGGTAAATTCCAGTAAAGAAAATGCTGGAGCAACTGGGTAATGCAGGATATGAGGAAAAACATTGCCATATCAAAATGATGTGGATGATTTATAAGATTACCCAACTTGCCGGCCAGAAACGTTCTAATGATCACGAGAGGGCGTTACCAAAAGTAGCATACGAGCCACTTAACCCCAGGGATTACGCTCTGTCAGAAAAGTATTTTTAAAAGTTTGATCTTTGACCGGAATGCTCTTTTCCTTCAAAATATATCGATTGTGAAAAATAAAATATTAAAGTGTGCAAGCCGAAATAATGTAGAGATTATAAAGCTGATTTTCGAATTTGTTTATTAGCTTTACTTTTTAATACACGACTATAGAGTATAGACATTAAGCAAAGAAAAGTTACAAATGGTGTGACATTTAAGCTGTCCGATGATCGTTGACATAAATCCATTAGACGCTTCGTTAAACCGAAGTCGCGGTCAGGTACAACTTCTTACCAAGCGATCCGTACGCTGAAACGGAACCAGTCATTATTTGGGGTAATGAAGTACCTGTCAATTTTTAGCCATATGGTAACAGAAATATGAGTGGTGTCTCCACGACCAGCGAGAATATTGAACACAGTAGTACATGGCATACAAATACCCTAAATTGTTTTATTTACACACGTGTGTGTGTGAGAGTACGCGCAATATGGATAAGTTGTCTAGATTAAACAAAAATGAATATAGCATTTTAAAATTTATATTTACCGAAATTAGACAAAAATACGGAAGAGTAAATTTATTCAATAAATTTGTCATTGGCTTCATCTACGACCGCCAGACGATTTCGGAACCTCCTACAAGTTTTCTGGACTGCCTCCTTGCTGAAGTTGGTGAATGCTACCATTATCTTTGCCTTCAATTCATATTGTTGTTACTAGGTGTTTTTTAGTCTCTCGCTAAACTTCGCCCCATAAATAATCAAGGGTTAGCAGTCTGGGGAGTTACGTAGCCAGTTAAAAGATTAATGGATGGCAGAAATTAGCTGACAGCCCTGACCAGGTTTTCCTGCTTCTATGGCATGGTGCAGAATCATAGGGTCCTCCAGCAGCTTCCCTTATGACTCAGAGCAGTACTACATTTTCAAGTTATTTGATTTAGACCACCTCCGAATCTGAGGCCATACGAGAAGGTGAATGGGTGCATAACGTCGCCATCACTAGTGATCACTCAAAACACCTCGTAATTATCAATAGACTAATCCAACTTTTTATGAATCATCTGCACTGCTCTCGGATTTACACACAAACACACCGAAATATTTGTATTGAAGATTCCGGTGCGAATGCCAAGCAGAACAGGATACCGTTTCCAAATTTCTGGCGGAGTGAATTGTGTCATAGTGTTTTTTTTTCTATAAGACACTGCTTAACTGACTCTAGTATACTGTGCAGTCGACAAAATAAATAAAAAACAACGCATGCGCAAAATTGAAAGATGGCAAAAATTTACCCATCGCACTATATATATATATATATATATATATATATATATATATATACAGCAAGAACAGCAAGGCGAGCTATCCGAAACATTTATTATAATAAATTTGATGACAATAGCAAATAATGGAAATTCATCCAAGGATATGAGACAGAAATATTCTACATCTCACTTGTGATAAATACGAAAAGATCCAGAAAATCTTAAGTCTGAGGTCGTAATCCTCAGGGTAAAAAATCAGTCTTGCAAGTCCAACGTCAGAAAGACTCGTGGGCGTAAATAAAGAACCTAAATTCCATATCTTACAGAAAACTACCTTTTCACCAACAAAGTAATCCAGTGGTCGAAAGTAACATTATTTTATTGAGATAAGAAATCTTGCGATGTGCTTTCCCTTCCAGTGTCACACTGGCAGGGAAGCACATAAAATGAAATAGACATTTCGAACCCTACTACAGTGAAAGATTACCATTCATGTAAATAACAGAACTTAGTTTTTCTAGGCTGATAATTGCTCAAACCATCACACTGCATCCACAATTTTATTTTCACCATAATACACAACTGCGCTGTCGCTTCTTCATAATAACAAGCCATATTTCGTCTCGCACCTATCTTATTCAGAAGCAAGTGAAGCTACCGACATTTTAAAATGATACATGGCCCAGTTTCGAAATTTACGTGTCATTGAAAAAGCTTTCGTTGAAAGACATAAAATACTATGACACTTTTTAATTGTCTTTAATTTCAACAGCTATACGCAGCAAGTATCTTGAGACTCCTACCTTTCTTCAATTTGATTTTAAAACATATTGCAATACCATTATTATTTCGTGTCTGATGAGAAAACCTATCAAACGAATAAAAATTATATTACTATGGACGTGTGCTAATTAAAACTTATTTACACAGTTTTCGGAGTGAAAAGCATTTTATGATTCTAATCTTACGTTCAACCCTACATTAACTCTCTTGAAAAATACATAAATCCAGTGTTCCTGTTTCCCTGGCTACAGGTTACCACATAGAACACACTTGTCTTTATAGTCTTGGGTGGTAAGTTTTCAAAGAATAATTATGAACTTAAATCTGTGGAAAAGGCAAGTAGAAAACGTTAATACATTTCCCAAGAAGGCATAGCAAACTCCTATATGAAGACAAGTAACCTCTGGAGACCCATTACCTACTTCCCGACCAGACATGGCATAAAAAAAGTTCGTTTGACTTTCAAGAAAATAGTAAAAAATTAGTCGTAAAAATTAAACCATAATGGTTGATTTACGCGCGTTTCATGGTGTAGAATATTGGTGACTAATTATGACAATTTTAGTGCGTAGAACACGTATGCTGAAAAAACATCAATCCAGATATCAGTACCTTTAACTGCCATAGGCTTTAAGATTCATCTTCCTTTCAAGTGCAAAAACACCTTAAAATTTTTATCATTTTATTAATAATCAGCCTCCCATTCATTATGCCAACGGAGTCTTAATTTACAGTAAATTTGCTTTGATTTTTTATTTACCACCTTTTCATATTTCTATTCTTTTCCAACAGAAAATTTAATCGAGAAAATTCTAAAAATAAATTTAAAAAAAAATTTAAAACTTCAATGAAATAATTTCGGAATATCGTTTTCAGAGGCTTCAGGTAACAAATACCGATATAAAGATTCAGAGTATATAAGATAGTACATATGTATACAAAAAGATATTTTTTATTTCTAATCTTCACATAATGCAAGGCTCAAAAGCCACTCAAGATAGAGCGTTTATGAATAGTGTATGTACAAATACAGGACGTAAGAAATACAGTTCATGAGGTTAGTTAGTAGAAATAACAACCCTAGACTTGAAGAGGTTGAAAGTGTAGTGATTGGGAAAACATCCTGTCAAGAGTGTTCCTTAAAATAATTGTTCTAGGAAAGGATATAACCGTCCTTACTAATGGAATACTAAAAGAATAAGGCTGATTCGTTTCAGTGTACGTAACATATCGGGTATTCGCTGCGGAGGTCAAGACTGGTAGAACTAAGAAACGTAGCTTATCGAAGTTTTCCATGAAAATAGCAAGTGTAGATTCGTCTGTGTGAAAAGTGCCGTAAAGAGGAAAAATAGTTCAACCCTCAAACCGCGTATAGGCTTTTGAATTATATGAAGACAGACATGAGCACCTCTGTGTGCTGTAGTGGTTAGCAAACTTGGCGCACTAGATCAACTGAGATTGTATCGCTAGAACCTTTTTATAACAGAGTGATGAGTGATCTTAAATGAGTGCTTCATATTTTCGTCCTTGTGCTACATGTAAACGGTGCTTATAAAATCGCCTATGAACGTTGATAGGTATAATTGGATATGGCTGCAATACTCTAGTTTTGGTGTTTGGACATGACAGTAAACTGCACCCGGCAGCAAGGCTTCTGATTGGGAGATTGTGAGGGGCATGGAGCCACCTCTTAATTGCTGTTATTCCCAGGTCCACGCTGAGTAGCAGCATCTGTTAGGGTCCCAGCTATGGGCAAATAGTCAACACCAAAACTGGGGTCAAAACACTACGAAAGTATAAAAATATATACATTTATAGAAATATATACATTTTTGAAAAAAAATTCGAGAAAACATTTTTGAATACAAAACTAGAAGACATTTTCAGTTTTCTAAAATAAGAAAAAATAGAAACAAGAAAATCATTAAAATCTAAATAAAAAAAATCACTATAACCAAAAATTTAAAAATATACCTTAAAACCCCACATTTTTGGCATTAAATAACCCGCAGATGTTGATATGTCATTAAACAAAATTCAAAATCAAACTAGTTTTGGTTGGTTTGGCTCCTGTAAAGATATAGCATATCAGGAGGAATAAGATACTTTCTGGGGAGGTTTAATTAAATGACCACTTTTTTGTCAGTGTTCTTAGCAATTATGTCTACGAGTTCCGCTTTAGGTCTGGGGGTGAGATTAAGTCAAAAGTTCGGAGCCTTTTTGAGAACATCCAACAATTGTAATATTTATAATTTAAGTGCCTACTTGAAACGAAAGATTTAAGGTTGATGAAAGTGAATATTATCTCGATAAAAAGCTAGATTCAGTCAGTTAAGTACCATACCTGATACTATTTGGGCGATAATGTCTCTTTGAGACATGACTGACAAGGCAGAACATTTTCCCTAGGTATGTTGACACTACTTTCTGTGGAACTAGGGCGATAGAACCCAGTCTGCCCTGCTATTTAATTTATTGCTGGAGGATGAGAAGACAGATTAAATATCTTTCCCAACGGTATTTTCAACTAAGTGAATGCAACAAATTCAACTAAAATTCGAACCCGGCTCTTCGATTTCTCGTTCCGAGCAGATATTCACTACACTACAAAGTACCTTCCTATATTACTGATGTCAAAAATATAAATATTACAACTACAAAATTACTTGTATGCAAAGTCAGAAAAGTGTGTTTATTCAATATTTCTTCTGCAGTCTGTGTCAGGATTATATTTTCCTGATACATTTTAGTTTTTTCTCTCCACTCCCTGTAGACTGAGTGCCTCTTGATTTTGTCCCATGAGCAGAATACAGGAGCCTCTTTGGTTTGTTGGGTCCAACTAACATCATAATTTCTGTTTGTATCTTTAGTTAACTTTTTTGGTTTTGGGGATGTATGTCATGCCCCTCCCCACAAATCAATTCATGATATATTTTTAAATATATTTTTGTATTTATTGTTTATAATAATATTTTTATGCTCATTTGGGTTTTTTAGGTCCCTGGTACGTTTGAGGTATATGAAAGATTGAATTCTGATGGACAAGTTCTTGTAGTGGATGAAAAAATTGTAAAGTATGTTTTGGTCGTGAGTCCAGTAAGCTAGGTATCTGAGTTTTGCCCTTCCCCAAATCGGCCTTGTGTCACACTTGTATTTTTTTATACAATAAATATTTATTTATTTCTTCTGCAAGGCTTACGACCACATGTTCGAACGCCGGTTCTTGTACGATGACAAAAGTTAAGGAACGTCAAACTTGGTCAGTATCTTGGTAAGGTGACAGCTGTTTTAAGCTTGAATCTACGGGTAGGGTAATGGAAAATAGCTTAGAATTGGTAATCAGAGAGCCGAATTTCAATTGGGCACGTTATAGTTACTGACGCGCAAATAACCTTGAGAAATGTCTGAATTCACCTCGTCTCCGCCAACTATGGGTTACTTAAACTTGTACCACTAAATCATTTTTAAATGAATTCTTCCATACTAAAATATTTTCTGGCTTTAAATAACCTGCCAGACGTTGATAAATACTAGAAAACGAATCAGTTTGCTTCTGCTAGTACATTCTTTGACTTGTTTATGGAAGAAACAATTTTATTTCCGTGGTAATTCTGAATATGCTGCTCGCTATCTTAAATTAAGGGAGTATTTATTCTCTTAGTAGTCAGAATTTTTTTTATGTTTGCAAATAATAACCAGCATCTGATTGATTCACATTTGCTCTCATTTCAAAATATTCACGTGTTTTATTGATTATCTGTCTTCACATGTTCCTCCGAATATGATTCTAATCTCTGAGGTCATTCAAAGTGTTTTTTCCTTAAACTGAAAATGTATTCGATGAACTTTCTAAATCATTCCCGGCAGGAGATTGCACCAGCTATCAATACCCCAAAACAGTGGTGGGCGCGCAAGCTGACACTTGGCATTTTCGGAATATTTTCTAAGTGATGTGCTGAACTAGTCTGAAAGAAGGCAGAGGCTCCTAGGCTAATAAAATTGTGTATGTGTGTGGTGGAGAAGAATTCTTTAAGTATACTAGCCTCCGTATCTTTGAAGAAATACTTTTATAGATTTTTTTTGGTGTAATCAAAATTCATAAACATTAGAAAAGTTTTAATATTTTAGATAAGATTCTCAAAATTCAAGTTTTCTTTGTTTAATTTTTGTTTAATTTGTAAAATATTGAGCTACTTTTCACTCATTTCATTCTGTGATCATGAAGTGTGAAATTGAGCATATACAGAACTTGATTATATAGAACTATAAAAGCTAAATAAAAAACAAATCTGCATGTATATAAAAATACTTCAATGGTACCCGATCGAATTTAAGATTCCCTCCAACTAGAGAATCCCAAAATTAGTTCAAGGCTTCATTAATTCTGAAAAGTGTTTCCTATCAGGGTCTACTACTAGTGAGCCTCTTGGGACCACTTGATTGCAGCATATGCTAACTCTTGGTGGTGTTATGGTCAGCAAGCTTGTCTTACTATAGAACCTATTACGACGGAGTAGTGAGTTCGATCCTCACTGGGCGCCCCATATTTTCGGTCCTGTGCTACATCTAAGCGGCGTTTAGAAAATTTACTAACCCTTATGTAAATTCTCAATCGATTTTATGGTTTCAGATCAGATCTTTGTCTTAATTCTATGCATATGTCAAGGTATGATGTTTCACCACTTTATCATTAATCTTATTTAAAGAATAATTTTTCGATTGTTTAATTTACTGCTTCCTTTTTACTAAGAATGTCATTGCAATTTTGTTGAAATCAATGTCATAAGAAATGAAATGTTTCAGTTGAAATTTTTTCAAAATTACCTTTATCAAGTGTCTTTGAGTATCTACAAAGAATAGTCAAATTAACATTTTTTTTCCATGCTACCCAAAATACTAAAAATGAAAATTTGCAAATTGATAAGATAGTTCCCTGGAATACATTTATCAATTGATCATTACTTGACAAATAACTGTTTGAGACAACTTGTCTTTCAAAGAAACGACCTTTATTCCATTATTTGCACGAGGGATCCATTTTTTCAGCGCTGAAAATTCCCTATATGGTCTAAATTGGTTAAATTCATACTTATAAGCTTTTTTCAGTAATTTCAGCTCTGCAGACAAAAATTTCTTAAATTCTATTTTTTAAAAATAATAATAAAAAACGATTGTAATCTTAATCAGAAATATTAAAAAAGTTCTGTAATTGAACTGAATATTTTGGAAGGGCTGAAAACCCACAAATGTCCGCATGGTACTATCAAGCTAACTTATAATAAATAAAAATAATTAATTTCAGATAATCTACCCACCCCACTGCCGTTTTCCTACAATTAGTCAACATCGTCAAAAATGAATTAGATGAAATGGAATAAGTCATACCACCAGTTGGTAGCCAAATTTAATCGAGCTACATGTAAATAGTTGGAAACAAAAGCATTTCTTGAATTCAACGAAAAGTTGTTGGAAGCTTTATAGGCGAATATAGAGGGGAACGTGGAAACTGTTAATTTAAAAAGTATGCATTTGTAAAAACATGACAATAGCAGGGAGCAGAATTGTTTATTCTTTTGAAAAAATATCAATCTTAAACTTCTCGATGAAATGCATTTTATCGGAATTTTACAATTAATCATCTCATTTCTTGTTTGTCAAGAGCTAGCCTCTTTCATATAAGATAGCGATAAGTGTCATTCGCGATATTCGAAAATTTTCCTCAAACCAAATCACACCAAAATAGTGCATTTCTACCATATTTAGGCTGTATATGTCTAATTTTCTTACCAGTATCTACTATATAAAGTATGGAAGTTTACAAGCTTTACGCAGTCTTGTGGTGATTAATAATTTTTCAGCCTACAAACACTCCAACGCCACAGACGCAACATCGCTAATTTACGGCTATTACGATGAAAAATGCCCTGAGAAGCTATATAGCTCTAAAGATTTGGGCTAGTAAAACTAAGACTCGTCGTGTCACATACACAGGGGTGAGGATCGAACCATGCACCCTCCATTGGATTCCATTGTTAAGCAATTTCGATAACTTCAAAATCGCCGCTGCTTTATGCAGCAGACAATCGAGTGGGTGCTTTAAGACCACTACATTCTTAAACTCTTCGAGTTCAGAATCAGCCGTTATCTAACTTACATATCCTCAATCTACAATTCTTACGTTCATAAAGCAACTTTTACATTGAGTGGTTATTAGGCCTTATAATTCATGAGCAACAGTAGAATAAAAAGAACATAAACGTTTCTTATTTTATTTTTGGATGAATACCTTAATATTCGACCATACTAAATAGTGCATATGATTGAATAATAACTTATTTTGTAAATAAAACTACGTTGACATATTTCAGTAAATAGAACCGAATGTCTTATGTCCTTTGGCGATACTCTCCTTCTGTCCATTTAGTCGCTTGACATCAGCAGGAAATTAAGATAATTGCCAAAATGATGTATCATGTACAGGGTACTTTCTGTCATCACTAGCCGTTTCAAAGAAGCCAAGTTCAGACATATCTAGTGTATCTTTATGTTACTAAAGGTTCGAAATTTCAAAAGACCATTAAATCACGAGTTAAGACAGGACATACAAAGGAAATTAATACTGAGCATCAGGAAGAGACAGCTGAAGTTCCTGGGACATGCACCAAGGAAAGAGGGCTTGGAGAACCTGATACTAACAGGCCAGATAGAGGGAAAAAGAGACCGGAGAAAGCAGCGGATAACATATTTGAAGGGCCTAATCAGGTGGATGATGGAACGAGGATTGCGTGGTATCACAGGAGAAGGCGTGCTCAGAGCCACCAGGGATAGGGAGACGTGGAAAGCCATGATCGCCTGCGTCCTGAAGGGACAAGCTACATAGAAGAAAAAGACAGGAGATTTTAGCATTTTCGAACGCTATGTTCTCTGGTTACAATGTAAAACACCCGTTTGAAGCGGTTGTCTGTTAGAACATTCTCGCTGTTGGCGTTGTTTATATTTCGTCAAATATATTACACGCTATGAAATCGGCCATTCTCTAATGTTTAGCTAATGGCCTTGTAGGTCAATATTCGACTGCTGTCAAATCAGTAGGTTTGTGGCAAAACTGTTAACCTAGCCGCACTGAATAGCCGTGATACAGTTTGCCAGTTTGTTGCCACTGGCTTTTTCCATAGTGAAATGTATGGATGGTCTTACTGAGTTCACATAACCCACTATCTTCTGGACACTGGCCAACTGGTGTGGCCAGAGTATGAAGGTATCATCAACTACATGGAATGGCATACACGCAGTCCTTAGTCATGTCCTCCTCTATTGGGGTTCTTACTTACTTTGCCAGTTTGTTGTCACTCTCTATTTTAATAGTGAACTGTATGGATGGTCTTATTGAGTTCACATGGCTGAGTAGCATCTGGACCTTCTCCTGGTGTGGCCAGAGTATGAAGGTGTCATCAACATATCTCAGCCATAGAGTTGGCTTTAGAACTGTGGATTCTAATGCCATCTCTTCAAAGTATTCCATGTATGCAAAGAAACTGAGAAATATCGATGACCCCAAGCAATTAATTCAATATGCATTTGCATGTCTTGACATTTTCTCAAGCGTTCTTTCGTTGTAGAAAATGCATTGAACTTGCAGTTCGAATAGTGTTTGTAATTAATTTACTGTTGTTTACCATAGCATTTTATTGATATTAACCAGAACCGTTTTAATAAATTTTGGACTTAATTTCTTTGTTTTCTTTAAGTAATTCTATACTGACTATTGCCATCCTGTATATAACATCTATTGAACAGGTGAAGAGGCTCATCCCTTGTTTCCTGTTTAGGATGCGGTTTCCGGTTTTTTCTTTTCCAATCTTTTCACTCTTTTCCTTTATTATTCTTTTTTTTTCAATTGGAGTAGATAGACTAAACTATCGCCCGGTTCACACTCCACCCACATCTATTGAACAGGTGAAGAGGCTCATCCCTTGTTTCCTGTTTAGGATGTGGTTTCCGGCTTTCTCTTTTCCATTCTTTTTACCCTTACGTAGCCCCCTGCGCATCAGTGGCGTTACCGCCTTGCTCGGGGTGATATGATTAAAAACAAAAAAATAACAGTTTACTCCCAAGACCATAAAGAAAAGAGTTATTGGGTGTCAGAACAGAAATCGAAACAGAATATGGTATTAATATTGCATTTAAATCTTTTGAAGATCAGAGAGATAACAAGAGTTCCACAAAGGAGGATTACAAGAGAAGAAAATTCTAGTATAGAACGTGCACCTATACATGTAGCCATTTCGACTGTTAATCGATTAGAAATTGCCGCCAATCGAGTACTGCGCTTAATTTTCATAAATTCTAGTTCTTCCTGCTCAGTATTAATTTGCTTTTCATTTCTATCCTTTCCAAAACCTCAATTGCCTCAAGTTTTTTTCCTTCATCTTCAATGGTATTGCCCAGCATTCATTGCCATATTGATGAACAGACATAATAATCCTGTACTTTCTTCTTTGTTGTTAGTAAAATGTCTTTTAATACTCTACTCAGCTTCTGGAACGCGTCCTTCACCATGCCAATTCGCCAACGGATTCGCGGGCAAAGGTTATTCGAGAGAAACTTCTCACATAATGGAATGTAGGTGGTTTTCTACAATGTAACCTTAGAAGTTATGCCATGATTCGTCATCGGAGGACACAATTTTAAAAATATAAGGTACGCGGATGATACGGTGCTGATAGCTGATGGAAACGAAAAGGAAATTAATACTGCGCATCAGGAAGAGACAGTTGAAGTTTCTGGGACATGCAATGAGTAAGGAGGGCTTGGAGAACCTGATACTAACAGGCCAGATAGAGGGAATGAGAGACAGGGTAAAACAGGGTGTAATGTACTTAATGGCCTGTGCAAGTGGATAGGAGAACGAGGGTTGCATTGTGTAACAGGGGGAAGCGTGCTGAGAGCCACCAGGAATAGAAAGACGTGGAAAGCCCTGATCGCCTACGTCCTGAAGAGGCAAGGGTCATAGAAGACTGTTCAGTGGAACAGACTCCCAAAAGCATGTTTTCCCGATCACTACAATCTTAACATGTGCAAGTCTAGAATAACCGTTACCTTCCTCTACTGTCCGTCTAAAATTCCGTCTAACGTGATCATCTACCACGAGTGGTTCTCGAGCCTGGTACAACGTGAACCTTATTGTGAAATAAAACAAATGTATATTTTTGTTCAATTGCTAGGTCTGCTAGTGTTGAAACACCATTCTCTGGTTCA
This sequence comes from Ascarosepion bandense, assembly GCA_037127315.1. Classification (NCBI taxonomy): domain Eukaryota; kingdom Metazoa; phylum Mollusca; class Cephalopoda; order Sepiida; family Sepiidae; genus Ascarosepion; species Ascarosepion bandense. The sequence continues at coordinate 2,011,747 of JBBBDQ010000269.1, forward strand.
CTGGAAGAAAGTGTAAACTAACTCTAAAATATATTGAGAAGAGAGATCACGGAAACATAGAAAGCAAAACGAGATTATATCTACGTAATTTGAATAAATTGTTCGATTTGAAATTTGAAAGAATTACCGAAAATAAATAATATTTTAATAAGATATATGGGAAGAATGATCTAGAATTTTGGAGTATAAACAACCAAGATGAGGAGACTGGATCGAATACCCAGGCGTATATTTCTACATCTCAAATTTTCCAACACAATTCACTCCATGTCATTTCCCCAGGGATACATCGGTTTCTGTAATTTTCTTCCCTCGAGGAATTATCTGATGACATCAAATTTTAGGGTCTTTGAGTAATGTAAATGCGTGTAGGTCCATCATATCTCAGAGAAAGATTACTGTAGCTCGTGTAATCTTGCACGTGGGACTAGCATTTTACTAAATCCGTTTAATATTTGCCCTATTGCGATCAAAAGCGTTTTTGTGTATCTCTTCTGGAAAAAAAAGTAATTCAAGCCGATGTCAATCAAATGTCACTTTTCTTTTAAGGTTGCATAAAGAAAAAAATGTATCAAGTGTTGAAAATACGAAATGGACATTCCTAAAGTGAGTGACATTCGCACGTTACAAAATTAGCGTCTTTTTTGCAGTATTCAAGAAGAAACAAAAATCATTTGACAGGAGACAAATTTGTTCTCACCTTCCAACTGTCTTATCTTTTTTTCGAGTATTTTTTTACATGTTTTGTATTTTTTATTAAAAAGATGTCAATGCTCAGAGTCACCCATACAATGCTAGTATGTATGAATGTGAAGGCATTTCTGAAACCCGAAAGTGAAACATTTTTTATGGATTAACTAAATTAAATTCAGTGTGTCATTATCATTCAAGAACTTCTACCCGTGTGATTAATTTTTTTTTCATATGTATATATATATATATATATATATATATATATATATATATATGTGTGTGTGTCTGTGTGTGTGTGTGCGTATTTTGGGAGCAATCCCTATTTTATGCAATTTTTTTTAAGAACTTGCGAATAATATCCACATATTAAAGTAAAAGTAAATTTGAATGTAGCTAATGGAATAGTTTCTTTATATATATATATATATATATATATATATATATATATATATATATATATATATATATATATATATATATATATGAACACACAGTGCTTACTTCCACACAAGTCGTTTGCCGGAAGAGATCTGCGTAGTTGAAACCTGGGTGTAAGTGGTGTTTTCTGTTTTTTAACATTGTTAGCTTTGCATATTCAGTTCACTTGTGTTGGGTATGTATTGAGCACGTTTTCCGAAATACCGTCTGCCTGCTGGTCAAACTTTTTGGCTAGTGTATATATATATATATATATATATATATATATATATATATATATATATACTCATAATAATGTCAACTATAGCAACAACACTACCAGTAGTAAGAGAACTAACTCTACCAAACTAGTATTAATCAAGCTATAATTTAAATCGTCTTGTATAACCCACCGAGAACAAACTCGGAGGGAAAAATAAGGGGAGCAAAAAAAGAAACAAACGAAGTACATGAACAAAAAGTCAAGCACTCGTAAGAAAGAAAAAAAAACCCAAGACGAAAACCCTAACACTAAAGCGCTCAATACGAAAGTAGAGCAAACAAAGACACAAAATTTAAGCAAGAGCCAACAACCGACTACGGTTTCGCCTAATGGCTCGTCAGGGAAATTGGCTCACACACACACACATATATATATATGTGCGTGTGTGTATTTGTACGGGAGTTTAACAACTTTGAGAAAGGAATATTTAGTCAGGTTTTTAGAATTAGTTACATTTTGATCACAATCAGAACTATTAGATGATGGCGATGATATGACTTGCGGGGGAGGGCTAGACTTAGAGATTACTGTTTAATTATTTTTGTTCTAACACAGAAGTTGATGTTCCACCAGGAATTAGAAATATCCAAGTCGAAACGATCTGTACATTGAGTTATTTGGTTAAAGTTGAAACCCCTGCCCGTCTTAATAAGCACAGGAGAATTAGAATAAACTTTTATGCAACTCCGACGCAATAACATGTCAATTTTCTTTTAAACGTAGCCCTAGGCATTGAATTAAATTGTAAGTTCCCCAGACATATTTTAGACCAATTATCTCTAAGAAGCCTTTTATAAATGATCCCTACAGCCTACATGCTAATATTCACAAGATATTTCCCTGGTATTTACTTTCATAAATCTTGAAAGATAAACTCTTTATCCTCTACAACCGATGGTAAGTATATTGATAAACATTCCTTTTATGAAATGAATTAATTGCGAGGTAAAATTCGGTAATACATTTTCTTAAGACTTCTGTTTTTATCAATTATTTATGAACAAATAAAAAATTACTGTTTAACGTGTTTTAAAAATACGATGTTTATTTTAGGGTCAAACTAAGAATCATTCATTGGTATGAGACACTTTCTCCTAACTTGGGTTTTTCTCGATTTAGCACAGATTAAATGAAACTGACTATATCAAGTTCTGTACATTGGTTATATTCTTTGGTTTTTTCACAATGCAAGTGTGTGTGTGTAACACTGGGTAATATATATATATATATATATATATATATATATATATATATATATATATACAAAATTCAGAGTTCTACGTACGTTGTATAGCTATTTCAGTGGGAAAAATTTCGTTCCTTCAGCAATGATCAAAAACAAAAAAAAATATTTTCAAATGTGGTACAAAAATTCACACCCACCGTAAGGATCCCAAAAACATATCCATACACAGAAAGTTTACATTAAAAAGAAGGGCATTTAAGAAAGAAATATTTTTTAAAATTTGTCGAAAGAAAGGAAAAGTAAAACAGGGTAGACAGAGGAAGATTTAAAGGAGAAATAAGGTCGACATAGGATATATTTGAATCCTAGCATAAGTGCTGATTCCTTAAATTTACGTAGTTTCCAGTGGCGCTCTCTATCTCTTATTTCCACTTTATCCCATAGGAGACGGTGGATCCCCTTTCTCCCTTCATATGTGGTCAGCTATTTCTGTTTTTTCTATCTCCCCTCGTGTTACGGCCTTGCTATATTCTTGTAGCATTACCTTAAGGGGCGGCCTGTTTCTTTATATTTCCTTCTACAGCTACATGGAATAGCATACACAGTCCTTAGGCATGTCCTCTTCTGTTGGGGATCTTACTTAGGAGAGGTACCTGCGAAGTATAGAACCACTTCTAAAAATCATCCTGATGTTATATGGAACACAGATCTTTTTTGTTTTCTCCGATAACCCCTTCACATTGGGTAGACAGACTGAGGCTGTTTCCTGAGAGTTGTTATCATTATGCACCCTCCCTTCCATGTATGTTGGAGTTGTTGTCATGTACCCTGGATAATTCTTTCGTTGTAGGGTACTGCTTATACTGACCATTTCCTGTTCCTTTGACACTGGGTCGCTGCTTATGAATTTGCTCGATGTTGAAGGCAGCGGATGATCTCTTTCTTTACATTGTATCGGTGGTGAGAGTCGGAGTTGAGGTATTGTCCGGTGAATGTTGGCTTGCAGTATACGGATGTCTTGAACCCCACTTCTGTTCGAGTTATTAGCACATCCAGGAATGCCAGTTTGTTGTCACTTGCTTTTTCCATAGTGAACTGTATGGATGGTCTTATTGAGTTCACATAGCCCACTATCTTCTGGACACCGCTCAACTGGTGTGGCCCGAGTATGAAGGTATCATCAACGTATCTCAGCCATAGAGTTGACTTTAGAACTGTGGATTCTAATGCCATCTTTTCAAAGTATTCCATGTATATGTTAGCCAGTGATGGCGATAATGGCGAGCCCATTGCTAAGCCTTCATCCTGCAGATATATGTCTGATCTAAATTTGAAATGTGTTGTTTGTGTGCAGAAAGTCGGCATCTAGTAGAACACTGGTACGTTCTTCTATGGAAGAGTCAGAGGCCAGTCTGTCTTTCACTACTGATAATGCCTCCACTGTGGGTACATTGGTGAACAGACTCACCAAATCCAGGCTCATCATCTGGTTGCATTGGATAGGAATATCTTTGATAAGTTCCACGAAGTGGGCGGAGTCTTAAACGCTGCTGAAGAAGCGAGATTTTTCTCGCAGAAATAGCTATACAACGTATGTAGAATTTGACATTTTATATAATATAATATACATTTTTGACTCTGCAAAAAGATAATACTATTTACATCGAACCCTCCAACTGGATCATTTTTATATGTAATATAATTAATATTAATGGGATCCGATTTTGGGATTGTACCAACATGCTTTTCTTTTTTGGGGGAGGGGACTTAATATATATTTCTGTGCTTTGTGGTGCAGCGGATGTCGACTGGGAACAATAAATCGGTGTGTTGAGTTTGAAATCCAGTTGAATTTCTTGCATTCACTTACGCACAAATACCCTTGGGAAAGGGATTATCCGTCTGTTCTCTTCACTTATGGGTTAAATAATAAGTCAGATTGAGTTCTATAGATTTGGCTGGTAACCAGTATACTGCAGGAAGCAATGGTAACCTATTGCAGGAGAATCTTTTACCCAGACAGTTGTCTCTTTCGAGACATGATCGCCTAAAGCGTGTATCACGTATGGCACTTAACTGACTTGTATATTTCTTTAATCACTATATTACACCCATCCAGTGTTGCACACGCAGCCTTGCGTAAGATTTGAAGTTTTGAAATTCGATTAGTGTGCATGATTTTCAAGACTGTGGGAGTCTAGAAGATGCTCTTTTTTTTTTTTAAGTTCACACATTGGCCAGGATAGGATTGTGATTTAATATATATATATATATATAGCGCTAATAAGTCAGAGGTAGAATTGCCGACTGACGCCAATTCGGTTGGGTTTCAATCCTGGGTAAAAAGCAATCGGATGTCTAAACGTACTGATGACCTATGATACAGCAAAACGGATCTGTCTGCGGATACATATATATATTAGCCCGTGTTTCACGTTGTTAATTTGGCTGCAGCACGAAGACCCGTAATAGGAGATGTGTTGTTCAGCAGTTCGACTGAATGTAGAAAGATGTGTCTTGACACGAACCTCTTTGTCACTGGTTCACAGCCCTCAGCTGGATGACGAAGATCAGTTTCCTGCTTCAAATACCAGACAAATACACACGATATACAAGACAATCCCTACATGACTTTCCATTCTGAATATTGTACTTGTAATGAGTGAGAAATAACTTCCTTTAACAACACCCTTAAAATTCGGAGGACATGAAGAAAAAGACGGAAAAGAATTCGCGATCCTATAAAACTTTCTTTGTGACAATGAAATCCTTTTTTTAAAAACATTAGCCAGTGTGTTAAGAAAATAAAAACTAGCGAAAACATGCAAAATTCCTTTTGATATAAATTAGGAGAAAAATGAAATTAAGAGAAAAGAGTTTGAAGTCATGTGAAAGGTTTCATTTATGTTCATCGCGTCCCATATTCAATTGGTCAGTTATATTATCGTTTAAACCTAACATGTGGTACTTCAAAGAATTTCCCTTCAACAATCCAAGAAAGTTAATTATGTTAAACTATCTCGTTTTGTCTACTTTTGAATGTATAAATGTCTATCCATTCTTTTTATTTAGATTTTTTGTACAAATCTTATGGCACTAGGCCGAATGGGAAGGGGAACAAAACTGAGGTTGGTCATACAGTATTTACATTATACCTAGCTAATCGGACTCGTGACCCAGACATACATTACATTTTTGCACAATCACCATAAAAACTTATCCATCACCACTCAAACCAGCATACACCATAATACCGCAATGTATTCTGGGGACCTAAAAACACCCGGATGTATATAAAAATTACAATTTTAAGTCTATCCATTCTTTGAGCAAGAAACTTTTACATCTGTTATAAACATATTTTTAAAATATCATATTGTGTCGGATCATTTAATCTGTTGTAACAATATTTCCTCTCCATGACAATTCGTTAAACATACGGTTTTGAAAATTTTCTGAGCTTTATTTTTCTAAAAAAAAAAAAAAAGTAAATAAATAAAAAAAAAACGTACACTACTTTTCGTTAAAATTACCTGCTTTTTTTGTCGGGAAAACAACTGTTCATTTTAATCCCTAAAACCCACGCCACTTTATAAACATGTGATACCCTCTAAATTTTGAATGTTCATTCCTCTAGCCTTTTTGAGTACAATGGTTAAACCGTTTTAATTTTAAAAACGAAGATGAGTATACACTGCCAAATAGAAAGAGTATATATTAGTTCTCTATTTATTCCGAAAACTATACGAGGCGAATGTCGTATGCTTTCATCGAAGTTCGATCCGCGGTAAAAAATAAGATTTGAAAAGTATGTTTTTTGTCAAATAGGTTTTTCTCTGTAGGGAATTAATCCTAATATTTTATTTACATATAATATCTGATTAGAAACAAGCTTAATTTTATTTAAGATAACAGTCTGTCCAATATCAGTTGTTACACTGACGGTAGATATTATGAAAAAAATGTCAGTCAGTTAAATGCCACACGTGATATACGCTTTGGGCGATCATGTCTCGAAAGAGACATGACTGACTGAGCAGAAGATTATCCCGTAGTAGTTTGCCATAGCCTTCTGTGGTAGACTGGTTGCCAACCAAGGCTATAGAACCCAATCTGTCCAGCTATTTAACCAATAACTGGAGGGAGGAAACCGATTAATCACTTTCCCAACGGTATTTGTGCGAAGGTAAATGCAAGGAATTCAATTGGAATTCGAACTCGGCACCCCGATTTGTCGTTCCGAGTCGATATCCACTGGACCACAACGCACATCCTTGCACCACAACGCACATCCTGAAACGGATGTAGTGAAAGCTAAAACGGATATACAATCGATTGTTTCTTAAACAGGGGTATAAACAGATTTTTGGACATTAATACAGACTTCCATAGATTTTTCGGGTTTTGTCAATTAAAACAATCAGGCTGTCTTATTTTCTGTATTCATGTGAAAAATTCTCAGTATTTGACAATAGTTGATCAGTTCCAACCAGTAATACGTACACATATGAAACTAAATCGAAACCTTAGAATTAATCAAATTAAAATATCTTCCTGTTTACAATCATCGTAAAGGAAAGAAGATAATATAAGACCCATAGATCAATCTCCAAGTTGCATATAAAAATCTATACGAATCTATGTTAACCTGTTGGAATTATATCAGCATGAATAGAGGATCTTATCACTATCGGTTTCAATACTAGAATTACAAATAGATTCTTTCTATATTCGCTAGCGTGATATAAAAGTCATAGGAAGAATAAAAAAACGGTAAGATCGATATATTGCTTAAAGTTACTTCCAAATTCGATGGAGGTTGTAATTAATACGTATAGGATTGTATATATATATATATATATATATATATATATATATATATATATATATTTATTATATATTTATATATATTTATTATATATATATATATATTTATTTATATATATATATATATATATATATATTTATTATATATATACATATATTATATATATCTATATATATATATATATATATATATATATATATATAATAAATGGCAAATAAATGAAAAGTGAGAAACGCTTTTTCTACTTTAGGATTTCAGAGGAAGTCGTAAATGATTTACATGCTTTTTATGTACCGTGTCACTTCAGGATAATTAGACTCTCCACTCTTTCCTGTCTTTTGTAGCTCTTGTTTGTTATTTCTCGCAAACCCAGTTCTGCCATCCATTTGCTCAAGCCCATCAAAATATGTTACACGCTGCTCAAGCCCATCAAAATATGTTACACGCTCAATTTGTCTTGTTAGTATTGATTTTTCCAAGCCCCCTTTCTCATTACGTGTTCCTGGTGTTAATTATACATTTTCTTTTTTATATCAATTTTCTCCAAAATCTCATCGTTGTTCACATATCTGATCTATGCTATCCTCAGCATTTGCTTCTAGTCTTATTTTTGAGGAGATTGTCCAGCATTCGCTGCTATAGAAGAGGAGATATTACGTAACAGTTCAGTACTCTTTGTTTCTACCGATAATTTTGTCTATTAATACTCTGCTAATGGTGATGCGTTGCACATTTGCTCCTCCGTTAGAACACTAACCAAGTATTTAAATGTTTGAGTTAGTTTGATTTTAAAATACCCGCTCTGTAATTTGTATTCATCTATTTGCTAATAACCACGTTACACAGTATTTTTCACTGGTCATTCATTTGCCTTACATAGTTTTGATATGTGGAAAATTGTAAATAATTTTCATATATGACAATGATGTGTCACATAACCTTAAAATAGTATGTATTGTTAGAAGTTTAAGAATCTCATTATGCATGTGAAAGAATAAAAAGTTAAATAAAAAAAAGTTAAGTATGAAAGACGTTATCTAAGAAGAGTGCTTCACGTAGAATCAAGACTTGCTGGACTTCTTCTTCTTCTATGTGCCCTGTCCCTTCAGAACGTAGAAGATCATGGCCCTCCACGTCTCCCTACCCCTTGTGGCCCTTAGCATGTTTGTTCCTGTTACTCCTGGCAACCCCCGTTCCGTCATCCACCCGACCAGGCCCTGCAAATATGTTATCCGCTGCTTTCCCCTGTCTCTCTTTCCTTCTATCTGGCCAGTCAGTATCAGGTTCTCCAAGCTCTCCTTCCTCATTGCGTGTCGCAGGAACTTCAGTTGTCTCTTTCTGATGCTCGGTATTAATTTCCTTTTGGTTGCCATTATTTCCAACACCTCATCGTTGCTTGCATGTTCAGTCCACGATATCCTCAGCACCCTTCTGTAGAACCACATTTCCTCTGCTTCCAGTTTTGTCCTCATTTTCGATAATATTGTCCAGCACTCACTGCCGTATTGAAGAGCTGACATCACATCGCAATCCAGCTCTCTTTTCTTTGTTTCTAGTGAAATTTTCCTGTGTGTTAGTACTTTGCTCAGCTTCTGGAACGCGTCCTTTGCCATGCCAATTCGCCTTCTCATCTCTGTGTCGCACTTTCCATCTCCTGTTAGAACAATTCCTAGATATTTAAATTTTTGCACCTGCTTTATTCTGGTATCCCCCACCTGTATTTAGCATTTTGGGTTGCACCGTTTGATATCACACGGAAATAGAGATTAGACAATCGCAAATCAAAGAGACAGGACTCTTCAATTTGTTTCAAATATATGGTAAACGATACGCGATACATATACAGAACTGAACGCCATGATTTTAAATACTTAAATTTTAAAATCAGCCATCTGTGATTGATAACAAAAGACATCGACTTTTATAGTACTTATGTACTTTCATGTTTAAACTACACACACACACACACACACACACACACACACACACACACACACACACACATATATATATGTATATGTGATGTCTTTGTAAGAGCGTGCAAAAATTAGTGTCATAATTCATTTAAAATGACATACCTGAAGGTAATGTGGTTTTCGGGTGTTAGTAAAGCTATGATTTCAAGTACAAAATATTTAAAAAGATAGATGCTTCCACACTTTGGGAAAACAACCTCTGGATTTGGTTGATTCCGTCAGCTGAACTTAATGTGTGCACATTATACACACATATATATATATATATTTATGAAATGAGGTGGTATTACACTATTTACGTTGTTCGGGCTATTGTCCTCATCTTTATTACCATTACGACGTTTCAGCCATTGTACGCTCTGCCCGCTTCAGCTGTTAGGAATTTCGAACCGAATCCTTTCTCCTCAAGGACACATTGCCCAGTGGATATAGACGTTGGTTAGTTTCAGTGATTTGACCCAAAAGAGTTGTGAGTTCAGTACCAGGCTACAGCAGTGGTAAACTAATAATTTTGAGAGTTAAGTTAAAAGGAGAAAATTACATGGCTACCAGAAGTGGCATTGCACATGAAATGATAATGATTTTAATAAAGGGTTCGGTTCAAAATTTCTTACCAAATGACGAAAATCGGAGCGTACAACGGCTGAAACGTCGTAATGGTAATAATTACGAAGACAATAGCATGAACAATGTAAATTGTGTAAATACCACCTCATCTCCGAGACAGGTAAGCTTAATATGGGTAACATTTTATCTTGAAAAGAAATGCATCGTAGTTTTTACCTAGTAAATTTTTGTGTTAGGCATGAATCCATCTCTTCTCCAGGCTATGTGTAAAATATCAGGAGAGACTGGGTTCTATAGACTTGGGTAGTAATCGGTCTAGGAGAAGGGTTAGATTCCCTCGGTCAGTCGTGCCCAAAAGAAACACCACTTGTACTGCGGCTGCAGCAGTGCCGCCCCTACGACTTTAATGTCTCACGGTATACCTGAATCTAGAAATTAATATCTTCCAAATTAATATATTTTTTAAATATTTTTCTGTAATATATTTTCATGGTTACACAAGACGTCTGGCGGTTGTTTGACGGGAATGCTAGAGAAAGCATTTTTCACAAGCATTTTCCTCAATAATAAATGCTTATTCTAGCATGACTTCAATTTTAATCGTTTCTACAATTCCTTACAACTACTTCTTTATTTTCATGTGCCGCGTTCCTTCAGGACTTAAACGATCATGAATTTCCACTTAGCTCTGTCTCTTGTAGATTTCAATTTTTTTTTCTCTTGACATCTCTCCCAGACCGTGTCCCGCCATTCACTTGCTTAATACTATCAAATATGTCTTTCCACTGATTTCCCCTGTCTCTCTTTCCTTCTATTCGTCCTGTTAGTATTAAATTTTCTAGTCTCTTTTTCCTCATTATCTGTCCTAGGAACCTCAGCTGTTTCTTTCTGATGATAATTATGAGTTTTTCTTTTGTTTGCATCTTCTCTAACAACTCATCGTTGCTCATTGTTCGGTCTATGGTATCCTCCTGTAGAACCACATTTCTGATGCTTTAAGCCTCTCTTACATTCTTGGGGAGATCGTTCAGCATTTACTGACATACAGTACGACAAATATCACATATCAATCCAGCACTCCATTCTTTGTTTCCAATGAGATTTTCCTGTCTTTCAATACTCTGGTTAGCTTTAAAAATGCGTCCTTGTCCATTGCAGTGCGTCTTCAGACTTCAATGTCGCACTTTCCATCTTCTGTCAGAACACTTCTCTAACTACTTCGTGTTTTCATACACCACAGAGTAGTATTCTTCAAACTCCCTGATTTCGTGTTGCGGCATGTTTTTCCTCAATTTCCAATGTATCTGGAAGAATATTTATTAAGCATTTGTAGAAATGCTAATTCTATTTTTAGGAATATTTTTCTTTAAATTTCAAAACGAAAGGCAGATAAAGGCCTAACTTTTGCAAAGCAAATATTTCCCAAATGCTTTGCATATACATAAAATGATATAATGACAATTACTTGCTGTCTATAAATCCCATAAGACAAGAGTAAATCATTTTCCCTACCAGAAAAGAAATCGACAATTCAAAGACAAAATAGGAAAAGTGAAAGAACGTAAATATACTATCTACATTATTCGAACTATTGTTCTCATCTTCGTTGCCATTTCCACGATGTGTCGGCCGTTGTACGCTCCAGCCTTCTTCAGATTTCGAACGGAGCCCCTTATTACGATCACTGGGGTATATTATTCTCATTCCTTAGGCGCTGCTTCAGGTAGTCATATTTTACTTACACCACAGAGTAGTATTCTTCAAACTCCCTGATTTCGTGTAGCCGCATGTTTTCCTCATTTTCTAATGTATCTGGAAGAATATTTATTAAGCATTTGAAGAAAGGCTAATTCTTTTTAGGAAAAATATACATTCATTAGAAGAGAAAATTTTAAAATTTATATTTATTTTGTAACTTAGTAATAAAACATTAAAAATCAACATATTAAAATATGTGCAAACGTTCTTTTGCAGTTTGTGGTACACTTCACATAGGGAACGCGTGGGAGGGAACTGAATGACAGATACAGATATATAAACACCCCTCAGCATTAAAACGGAAATTCGGACATCGCACACGGGGGTGTAAGGTCAACGTTCGTATGAAGTCCCGAGTCTGCGCGCACAAGCAGCACCCACATAGACACCAACGAACGACCATTATTGATGAAATCCTGTGTAACAAAAAGTAATGTTACATATGGTATTTATGTATCGTATTTACATGAAAATAAAACACGATGCTATACTACGCTGCGAAATTAGTAAAAGAAAAAAACAAACCCGACAAATTCTATTGATTTAAGTAGATTAAAATCAATAATAAATATAGACATTTTTCTCATTTTAATTCCTTATATATATATATATATATATATATATATATGTGTGTGTGTGTGTGTGTGTGTGTGTGTATATATATGTGTGTGTGTGTATATATATATGTGTGTGCATATATATATGTGTGTGTGTGTATATATATGCGTGTGTTTGCATATATATGTGTGTATATATGTGTGTGTGTATATCTGTGTATATATATGTGTGTGTATATATATGTGTGTGTATATATGTGTGTGTGCATATATATGTGTGTATATATATATATGTGTGTGTATGTATATGTATATATATGTGTGCATATATATATATATGTCTTGTGTAATAGATAACGGCTCGTATTGATCAGTGAAACAGAAACACAGACATCGCAGACGAGTATGTAAGGTCTACATTTTTATAAAGTCTCGTGTTTGAGAGTACAGGCAGCAGCCACACAGAACAACATAGAAGAAATTCGTTGTAACAAAAAGCGACAGTACTTATGATATCTACGTATCGTGTTAAACTCTAATACTAATTCCGAGTAACATTAAGCCCGAGGTTGTAATGATTAGCGGCTCGTGCTGAGTAAACGAAGAGCAGAGTTTGAATTCCAGTCGATTTTATTACATTCCCTTACGTACATATTTTGGGAAAGACATGAACTCATCACCTTTTCCCAATTATCGATAAATAACTGCAATATTGGGTCACATAACCTTGGTTGGCAACGGAACCAAGAGAACGAAACCTCTAAATTAAAATTAGCTTAGAGAAGGTTCAGTTCCATCAGGCTGTCTTGCTCAAAAACGCACCACTGCTACTATGAGAACTTCTGACATCGATGAATACACTCCTCTTACCATCGTGGAGAATAAACTAGCCGATTTTGGCAGAAAGAAATGGTGCCATTTTCCATTACGATAACACATTACCTTATGTTGCAAAAAAGAATATTCAGAAATTAAGAGTTGAAATAGGTAACTATTCAGCATCCACCTCATTCTCCTTTGGATTTTGGTTTGCTGTGATCTGTAGAGAACAATTCAAATGACAAGAAATAACTCTGTACAGTCAGTCGAAAACTACCTTACAACCTTCTAACGAAAACACAACATTTTTACGAAAATAGCATAAAAACTTGTAGAACGATAGGAGATTGTCTTTATTCTTTTTAACAACAATTTGACGGTATTGGAGAATTGCATACCAGGACATTTACATCCCTGGATCATTGCGTACCTCAGATAATTTTTTGAGGCTTTTAAAAATAATGACCATAATTAAAAAAAAACATATGTAGTAATCTCAAATTTTTAAAAAAGAACAAAATTTTACAAAATTACAAATCTATTTTTGTTATAAATGCACTGACAGATTAACAGTGTTTAAAAAATATTTAAAAAATTGATGATTATTGTAGTTTCATAAATTAATCAAAAGTTATGAATATTATGAACAATCCTTTTAAGAAATTTATCTTGTTTACAGGAGTATACTTATCTAATAGCGCCATGATTATCTTATTTGCAGTTTTAATTTTGAAAACAAAGTTCTTATGTTAAATAACATTTTGCTTTTTTTTTACAATAATTAACAGCTGATTTACAGTTAGCAACACTTAAGAAAATATTTGAAATTAAAAAAATTATCCGAAGTGCGAAATTATCCCGGGACACATTCCTTAAAACTGTCTTGTTGCTTGTCCATATTAGAACCACATCTCTGCCAGTTCAACTGGAATTAGAACTCGGCTCTTCGATTCACAGTTACGAGCAACTATCCATACACATGTACAGCGACTGATGTTCTCAAGCAGCCACCCCTCTAGGTGCTGCCCAGGCTTGCTATTGCTTAACTTTTGTGATCATACGACAACCGGTATTTAAACGTGATATGGCCGTAATCCAACAATCAACGTCATGGTTGATTTGTATATTCTAGGATTTTAAACTATTATAATTTGCTTTATTTCCCTGGTAGTTTAACGTTTTTCTTTGACAAAATTTAATTGATTCCCAGACAATTCCATATCTTAGAATCAAGGATGACAAATTCTAAACAAACCTGGTTAAGAGGACCTTTCCCCGCACACACAGTAACTCCACAGTGAACCAGGACGACAACTTAAGAAATAACCCCACAAATACCGAGAAAATAACTCCACAAAAATGACAAAAAAGAAGAAAGTCTGATTTATCTCAATATCTTGCAGAAATGTAGTTTCAATTGTTTTTTTAGCTTAGTTATTTACCAAAAACCGCAATGAAACATTGTCGCAAACGAAAGTACGCTTTCAGGAATATTTTTTCTTTAAACTTGAAATGGAAGTCAGATAAAGGCCTAACTTTTGCAAGGCAAATATTTCCCAAATGCTTTGCATATACATAAAATGATATAATGACAATTACTTGCTGTCTATAAATCCCATAAGACAAGAGTAAATCCTTTTTCCTACCAGAAAATAAATTAACAATTCAAAGACAAAATAAGAAAAGTGAAAAAACATAAATATACTATTTACATTATTCGGACTATTGTTCTCATCTTCGTTGCCATTTGCATGATGTGTCGGCCGTTGTACGCTCCACCCTTCTTCAAATTTCGAACGGAGACCTTTATTACGATCTCTGGGGTATATTATTCTCATTCCTTAGGCACTGCATCAGGTAGTCATGAGTTAACCCCCTTTAATCCGACTAAATTACTTGTTCACCACTACTGATATGGAACTCACAACTCTTTGTGTCAAGTCATTGGAACTCACCAACGCCTGTATCCACTAAGCCATATATCTGAGACATAAAATTAATGTTTTCAGTAATATTTTTACCAGTGTTTATATTGCACTATTTTGATGTTTATGGATTTCTCTAGTAATTTTTATGTTAATGGTTTTCGCTACTATTTTTTTATAAGAGTTCATATTGCAATTTTTGATGTTGACGGTTTTCTCTAGTATTTTTACCAGAGCTCATACTGCAACTTTTGACATTAATGGTTTTCTTTGGCACTTCGTATTACAGGCTCCAGTATTATATCTATCTCTATGCTTTGTCGGCTTTATCAGTGGCGTTCTCTGTCTTTTATTTTTTCTAACTTTCTCCTAAGCCGGAGAATACAACAGCGGAAACATCGTACAAATGGCAACGAAGATGAGAACAACAGTCCGAATAATGTAAATAGGAAATAATACCTTACCTCAATAATATAGACAAATACTGAAGAAAATCAAGAGAGAAGGAAATAATAGAAATAACGATAAAAAGAACATTTAGAAGAAAAGTAAAAGCGGGACAGGAGGATATGTAAAGAAGAATAGATAAGAGTGAAGAAGAAATGTGAAAAGAGGTCAGGAAAAGAGAAAATCAAGAGAGAAGGAAATAATAGAAGTAACGATAAAAAGAACATTTAGAAGAAAAGTAAAAGCGGGACAGGAGGATATATAAATAAAGAGAGAGAATAGATAAGAGTGAAGAAGAAATGTGAAAAGAGGTCAGGAAAAGAAAATCAAGAGAGAAGGAAATAATAGAAGTAACGATAAAAAGAACATTTAGAAGAAAAGTAAAAGCGGGACAGGAGGATATATAAAGAAGAATAGATAAGAGTGAAGAAGAAATGAAAGAGGTCGGGAAAAATCAAGAGAAGGAAATAATAGAAGTAACGATAAAAAGAACATTTAGAAGAAAAGTAAAAGCAGGGACAGGAGGATATATAAAGAAGAATAGATAAGAGTGAAGAAGAAATGTAGAGAAAGAGGTCAGGAAAAAGAGAAAATCAAGAGAGAAGGAAATAATAGAAGTAACGATAAAAAGAACATTTAGAAGAAAAGTAAAAGCGGGACAGGAGGATATATAAAGAAGAATAGATAAAAGTGAAGAAGAAATGTGAAAAAGAGGTCAGGAAAAGAGAAAATCAAGAGAGAGAAGGAAATAATAGAAGTAACGATAAAAAGAACATTTAGAAGAAAAGTAAAAGCGGGACAGGAGGATATATAAAGAAGAATAGATAAGAGTGAAGAAGAAATGTGAAAAGAGGTCGGGAAAAGAGAAAATCAAGAGAGAGAGAAATAATAGAAGTAACGATAAAAAGAACATTTAGAAGAAAAAAGTAAAAGCGGGACAGGAGGATATATAAAGAAGAATAGATAAGAGTGAAGAAGAAATGTGAAAAGAGAGGTCAGGAAAAGAGAAAATCAAGAGAAGGAAATAATAGAAATAACGATAAAAGAACATTTAGAAGAAAAGTAAAAGCGGGACAGGAGATATGTAAAGAAGAATAGATAAGAGTGAAGAAGGAAATGTGAAAGAGGTCAGGAAAAGAGAAAATCAAGAGAGAAGGAAATAATAGAAATAACGATAAAAAGAACATTTAGAAGAAAAGTAAAAGCGGGACAGGAGGATATGTAAAGAAGAATAGATAAGAGTGAAGAAGAAATGTGAAAAGAGGTCAGAGAAGAAAAATCAAGAGAAAGGAAATAATAGAAATAACGATAAAAAGAACATTTAGAAGAAAAGTAAAAGCGGGACAGGAGGATATATAAAGAAGAATAGATGAAGTGAGAAGAAGAAATGTAGAAGAAAAGAGGTCAGGAAAAGAGAAAATCAAGAGAGAAGGAAATAATAGGAAATAACAGTAAAAAAGAACATTTAGAAGAAAGTAAAAGCGGGACAGGAGGATATATAAAGAAGAATAGATAAGAGTGAAGAAGAAATGTGAAAAGAGGTCAGGAAAAAGAAAATCAAAGAAGGAAATAATAGAAATAACGATAAAAGAACATTTAGAAGAAAAGTAAAAGCGGGACAAGGAGGATATATAAAGAAGAATAGATAAGAGTGAAAGAGAAATGTGAAAAGAGGTCAGGAAAAGAGAAAATCAAGAAGAAGGAAATAATAGAAACAACGATAAAAAGAACATTTAGAAGAAAAATAAAAGCAGGACAGGAGGATATATAAAGAAGAATAGATAAGAGTGAAGAAGAAATGTGAAAAGAGGAGTCAGGAAAAGAGAAAATCAAGAGAAAATAATAGAAGTAACGATAAAAAAATTTAGAAGAAAAGTAAAAGCGGGACAGGGAGGATATATAAAGAAGAATAGATAAGAGTGAAGAAGAAATGTGAAAAGAGGTCGGGAAAAGAGAAAATCAAGAGAGAAGGAAATAATAGAAGTAACGATAAAAGAACATTTAGAAGAAAAGTAAAAAAGCGAGGACAGGAGGATATATAAAAGAAGAATAGACTGAAGTGAAGAAGAAATGTGAAAAGAGGTCAGGAAAAGAGAAAATCAAGAAAGGAAATAATAGAAGTAACGATAAAAAAAAGAACATTTTAAGAAGAAAAGTAAAAGCGGGACAGGAGGATATATAAAGAAGAATAGATAAGAGTGAAGAAGAAATGTGAAAAGAGGTCAGGAAAAGAGAAAATCAAGAGAGAAGGGAAAAACAAATGAAAATAATGAGAATAGAAAAGGGCGAAAAAAGAAAGAATATAAGGAACAAAAGAATAAAGAAAGTAAAAATACAAGAAAAGACCCATAGAAAAGAGAACGTAAAGAGGAAATAGGACAAAGAAAATAGAAAGAAAATATAAAATAAACAAATGAAAGAGTGTCCTTGGCATGACGGTAAACTGCATCCGGCCTCTAATTGGGAGGTTGTGAGAAGCTTGGAACCACCTCTTAATTGCTGTTGTTCCCAGGTCCACCCTGACACGGTCCCAGCTATGGGCAAATAGTTAACCCCCAAACTGAGGTCAAAACACTATGAAAGTATAAAAATATACTTTTATAGAAAAAAATACATTTTTGAAGGAAAAATTTATTACCATAACATATTTTGAAGGAAAATAAATTCTCAGCAAAACATTTTTGAATACAAACAAAAAGAGATTTTCAGTTTTCTAAAATAAAAATATAACAAAAACAATTTTTTTTATTAAAATCTGAATTAATCAATATTCTCACTATAACCGAAGATTAAAAAAAACATTAAAACCCCACATGTTTGGCATTAAATAACCCGCAGAGGTTGATTTGTCATTAAACAAAACTCAAATAAAAACTCAAACGAATGAAAGGATGACGGAATTTAAGAAAGCGATAAGAGAATAAAGAGATATATTATAAACAAAAGAGATTGGAGAATGGAGGAATACTAAAAGAAACGAGAGAGATAAAAGAAAATATAAAAGAGAATGAAGGAATACTAGAATAAACAAAAGAGAATAAAAGATAATAGACAAACGTAAGAGGCTGGGAGAATAATAAATTAAACAAAAGAAAATAAAGAATTAAGCAATAATAGAATAAACGAAAGTAAAAAGATAATGAATCGATAATAGGACAAACGAAGGAGATAACAGAATAGAGGAATAATGGAATAAACGAAAGAAATAAGAAAAATATAAAAAAGAATGAAAAAAAGATAAATGAAAGATAATGAGAGGGAATTGAATAAACGAAAAATAATAATAAAGTGATAATAGAATAAACGAAAAGGATAAGAAAATAGAGGCATGATAAAATAAACAAAAGAGATAAGAGAAAATATAAACGAGAATAAAAGAATAATAAAATAAACCAAATAGAGTGAAAAAATATTAGAGTAAACGAAAGAGATTAAAGGGATAATAGATTAAACCAAACAGAAAAAAAAAAGAATGAACCGTTAATAGAATAGACGAATATGTTAAGAGAGGAAAATGAAACAGTAACAATTGAAAGAAACGAAAGATTAAAGTTAGAATAGAAACGAATGAATAAGGTCAATTTAGTCGGAACTGCTGAAAAAAAGACAGATATAAAGAAACAAGTAATTATTATGGCAATAACAGAGGAGAAAATTCCTTGCAAAACTAGTTGTGTTTGCGGCTTTAGAAATCCAACTATGAAATGTTCTTTAACGTCCAAATAAATTAGACGGCTCTTAGAATGTTCAAAGTAGCCCCAGATAAGGCGAGGAAATTTCCTACCTGCTGTTCCTTGCTAGAACATTTGAAAAAAGAGGAAGACAGAAGGATTTTTTGCATTGAGCCCGCCAAAATTAGGTGTCCACTGATTGGTCAAGGAAAATCGTCTTAGCCAATCAAAGAGACCCATTTAGATTAGGGGTGGGTGAGAAGAGAAATTATGTGGGAGAAGTAGTAGTAACCTTTTTTTATATGAAAGTAGCGGGACAATAAAGCGAGAATAGCCAAGAACGAAGGAGAAAATAAAGAATAGCAACAAAAAAAAAAAAAAATGAACTTAGATCACTGGTGCCCCCTAGGTACGAATTTGCACGAGATACTAGATTAGCAACTAGGTTCCACCCTCTTACAGTGAAACCGATAAAATGTAACCGCAATTTCTACTCCAACAGCTTCTTTTCTCGCACTTCCCGACTGTGGAATTCCCTTTCACATGATTGCTTCCCCGACAGCTACAATCTCCAGGAGTTTAAATGTAAGATCAATAGACACCTCCTAACATACTAACTCGCATCCATTCTCTCAAACACTCTTCCCATCTACTCAACCCTCATCCTCAATATCCTTACCCGTCTATCACCCTCCTGACATTTCTCATATCTAACCCCTATGTAACCCAATAGTGGCAGTGGAATGCCTTGCTTGGGGCAAAATTATTTAAAAAAAAGAGAGAATAGACCAAAAACTAAACGATGTATAATTAAAGCACATTAGTTGAAAAATCAGAATGTGATTAACGAGGAAAATAATTTGACGTCGAAAAAACATTTCAATTGACCAATGGATGAAAGAAAAAAATTATAAAAAAAAAACAAATATAGAAAAAAAGTTTAAAATTGAAATAAAATAAAACAACCAATGGAATGATATAAATTATAATAAATTATTTAAATCCTAGAATATACAACCAATCCAGACTCAGTTTTAAGTTTCTAGAAAATGTCCATTTCGGTATTCTTTTTAAGACGACTTCTTTCTTTAGTTGCATTTTTTCTTCTCCCCCGCGTTTTTTTTTCTTTGAGCATGACATTTGTTATTTGACCTATCTCCTTTTTTATGTCCTTCCTTCCTTCCTTCCTTCTCTCTTTCTTTTCTTCACTCTCTTTCATTTTTATCTATCTTAAAACGGAAACCTAATATAAAAACCAACGGGAACTAATTAAATTGTCATATTCACTTTTCTACGTCCAGTCGTAATCTTAGCTGGTAAATTTTAAAAATTCCTTTAGCCTTTCGTTCTTTTTTTCTCATTGACATGTTTTTTTTTTTTGTTTTTTTTTTATAAAATCTTCTGTGGTTTCTTTTTAGAGATCTTGTTTCTTTTTAATGACTTATTTTCTTAGCGAAATTCGGGACACAACGCTACTAGGCGGCGGTGTCTGACTTGTAGAGCAATGAGTTATGGTGGTGTTATGATATTAGCCTTCAGTTCAAATTCGTGTCATGCCAAAATCTATCTCGTACTTTCTCTTTCTCGCTCTTTCTTTCTTTCTTTCTTTCTCGCTCTTTCTTTCTCCTTTTCTCGCTCTTTCTTTCTTTCTTTCTTTCTCGCTCTTTCTTTCTTTCTCGCTCTTTCTTTCTCTCTTTCTCGCTCTTTCTTTCTTTCTTTCTCGCTCTTTCTTTCTTTCTTTCTCGCTCTTTCTTTCTTTCTCGCTCTTTCTTTCTCTCTTTCTCGCTTTCTTTCTTTCTTTCTTTCTTTCTCGCTCTTTCTTTCTTTCTTTCTTTCTTTCTCGCTCTTTCTTTCTTTCTTTCTCGCTCTTTCTTTCTTTCTTTCTTTCTCGCTCTTTCTTTCTTTCTTTCTCTGATGGATTGCCTGGGGAAATGCTACAACGGTTATCCAGTTACTGTCCGCCTATATTTTCTTAAAAAGCAACGAATTGGTCAGCTGATCACGAAATTGAAATATTTGCCAAAGGTTAAGCAAGTCTGTACTAAAAATTAATACCTGTTTTATACAGACTTCTATTCTTCTATTTGTTGTTAAATTATTGTTCTATCTTTAGAGATTGTTTTTTTTTTCTTCTTTAATTTTCATTTAAACTCAAATTCTTGCTTTTGGTTGTTCAATTTTCTTCATCGTATCTATGAAGGAATCGGGATATTCATACTTCCTTACATTGCTTCCTCGGGAATTATTTTGACCGTGTTTCATTAAACGCAAAAATTAGGAGTGTTGGGATTCGATACAATAAATAAAAATCTTGTTCCGGGACTGCACGTAATTAGGCCGTTTAAAATAGATTCCTCCACTCATTCTCGATAAGTCATTTTTAAATTGAATTAAAAAAAATATTCTTGAAACTTTTATTTGAGTTTTAATTGAAAGCTAAATGATTAAATTTACTACTTCCAGCAAACAAACTACTCTGGTGTATTTCAAACAGAAATTATATTCATTGAAATATAAAGTTTTGATATATTTTTTGGCCACTTTAGAGCGATTTATTCATTTGCAAACAAGATTTAATTCTTGGATTTAAAAATTTTGCAAAAATAAGATTTACATGTGTAATGCATTATTTCTGGAAGGTTTAATGTTAAATTAATCTGATTTTCACAGGTATTATTTATTTATAGCATGAAATTTAGAATAAAACTGTTTTTTAAACACAGAATTGAACTTTTCTAAACCAATATTTGGTTTCGTAACGATTTCGCTAGTCGCTAACGAAAATATAAACAAGAATTTTACAAAAATTTCGAACGTGTTAGAAAGGAGTTACATTTTTAAAAACTGCTAAAAACTACTTCTAAATAATAGCATAAACATATTTATGGAAAAAGTTCGTTTTTATTTAGTTTAGGACCTTTTTTCTTTATACTATGCTTTTATGCAACCATTTAGTAGAGGTATCTAGTTTAGAATAATCCCACGACTTTTACGAAAAGAAGAAAAATTCAGTAGGAAAAGACAACGTAGTATGAACAATAGAACACACAAATTTGGATAAACGTATTGAATTAGTAATGATCGTTTTTGCTTGATAGTAAATATTTTGGATAGAGTATTAACTACACGGAGTACGTATTTGAGAACATTAAATATGTTTACATATGCATTTTAGGTAAAGAGTCAGTATGCGCCTGCGTGCGTAGTCAGTTAAGTGCCATACGTGATACACACTTTGAGCGATCATATCTCTAAAGAGACATGACTGACTGGGCAGAAGATTATCCCGCAGTAGGTTGCCAGTGGAAATAAAGCATGAGGTGCGAAGATACCATAATGGTGCCTTAATGAAAATAGAAAATCGGCATGAATATGCTCAGTTAAATGACATTCTTCTTTATATTAATTCTATTAATACTCTATCCCAAGATCAAGTAATTTACGACAAAGAACCTGCTTACTAAAATATATTTTCTATCAGTCAGTCAGTTGAGTGCCATACGTGATATATTCTTTGGGCGATCATGTCTCGAAAGAGAATGTAGATAGGAATGGTGTAGATGTCTAGAAATGGACTAATGGTCAGACATGTGTAATATAAGACGTCTTGTTAATCTAGTTGTTGTAAATACAACATATATAATCGAAAGGATGACACCAACAATATCCTCAATCTCTGTGTAAAGATGGCCAGTGTTTTCGTACACCGTTGCAAATTTTATACGGTTCCTTAGAGAAAAGTCTATCGCAGACAATGGCCGTAAAACAACTAATCGACAGTCGAGACAATAGCTTATGGACGGAAAAACAATGGTGCAATCACAGACAACGTAATATTATTCAAAGCCAAATAAATTTCCCCATACACTCCGAAAATAGATTGATATTACTGCACACCAATGCAAATGACCTAATCTGAGAAAAAAAAAAGAAATCGATTAACCCCTGTAGCACAAAAGAGGGTCTAAAATTAACCGAATGATAAAAGAAATGAAACTAAAGCAGGTTTTTTCAATTAATTTGCACAAGTGTGTATGTATAAATATATATGTATGCATAAATATATATGCATATATGTATGTATAAATATCTCTGCATATATGAAATTAAATTACATCAGTACACAATTGTATTAAAAGTCTTCAATACAATTATATTGTCGAATGTTGAATATTTTTCCTTTACAAATTATATATATATACCCGTACAGTTAACTCAAATCTCATAAGCATGTCTTCTTTTGAAAATCTTTCCAAATATAAAAATTCAATATCTCTACAAATATAATAATATACTTTCATGAAATAATCTAATTATGTTGAAAAAATCATGATGTTCTGCTCTATGCCTTGAACCAAAGAACATATAGCAAATTATGATGATTTAGTAAAAGCAATATTAGTAATCATTTATAAAATTATAAAAGGTTATACACACACACACACACACACACACACACACATATATATATATATATATATATAAACAACGATTTAACACCACATAATTTAAATACTAATTTAAACGCTGAAAACTATTTTCATATGTTTTTCCCCTCATTCCGAAATTTTATCTAAGATAAATTATTTTTGCTCGGGGTTTTAACTTAATCTTTCTTAATCTTGTTTGTCCTCAAAAGTTAGGTTATTATTATTCACTTGACAATTACATTTTCCAAAGTGAAACTCTGATGAATTGTTGTTCTAAATGTTTCTAAGAGATTTTGTTAAGAAAAAACAGTTTTTTATCTTTTTCAAAAATTAATATATAGGGGTGTGTGTGTGTGTGTGTGTGTGTGTGTGTGTGTTTGTATAGTTTAAATATAAATCTACATAAATTATGTTAAATGCCGGTGGGCTTTCATGACACGTAAATAATAACAAATGTATTTTTTTTAATTTTACATATGTAAAATCATTACATCCGACCAGATATTTGTTGACAAGGTGAACAATCCTGGCGTTTAATTTTGTAGTTGCCGAACAACCATTTCTTTGTAACTGTACAAAAATCTTGATTTACGGTAAGCTCACTTGCGATTAATATATATATATATATATATATATATATATATATATATACACATTTTATATATATATATATATATATATACACACACATTTTATACATATATATATATATATATATATACACATTTTATATGTATATATATATATACACATTTTAGATATATATATTATATATATATATATATATATATATCACACCCTGATTGAGCACTCTTGAAGAATGGTAGACTTTGAAAAGCAGTAGCTACTATAGCATATACGCATTGTTCATTCAGTAATGAATTAGAGCACTCTGGCTACTGGCGTATGATACATGATACTCTAAAAGTCTGCCTCCTTCTACCGAGCGTCCATAACTCAGAGGTAGAATTGCCAACTGATGCCAGTTCGGTCGGGTTTCAATCCTGGGTAAAGGGAAATCGGCTTTATAAACGTAGTGATGAACTGTGATACAGCGAAACAGATCTGTCTGCGGATGACTACATAGATATTTATATATATTTTATATATATATATATATATATATATATATATATATATACACACACACACACACACACACACACACACACACACACACACACACATATATATATTGTCATCCGCAAACAGATCTCTTTCGCTGTATCACAGCTCATCGGTACGGTTAGACTCCGATTGCTACATAACCCAGGCTCGAATCTCGACCGAATTAGCGTCAGTCGGCGAATCTACCCCTGGGCCACGGGGCGTTCGGTGAAAGAAGGCAGTCTTTTTAGCGCATATCATATTACGCGCCCAATAGCAGGGGTGATCCAATTCATTTTTCTGAATGAGCGATGCGTACACGCTAGAGTGACTACTGTTTTTCAAATCTACCTTTCTTCTAGAGTGCTCAATCAGGGTGTGAGAGCGTAAATAATTTTTATATGCATATATATATATATATATATGAGAGCGTAAATAATTTACATATATATATAATTTTTTATATATCAGAACTGTGTAAGATAGATAAATGAAAATGTTGAAAACTGTTTCCAACGTGTAAAGTCAATTAGGCCCTTCATCTAAAGAAATTCTAAACAACAAAACACTTTATAGCAGGTTTCGCAAATTAATATATATATATATATATATATATATATATATATATATATATATATATATATATATGGGTGTGTGTGTTTGTGTTCAATTTTGAAATTGCTTAGTGCCAAGATTATTGTCTTTGAAAAATGTGCGTTGTGGTGCAGTGGATATCGACTCGGAACGACAAATCAGCGAACTGAGTTCGAATTCCAGTTGAAGTTTTTACATTCACTTACGCACAGATACCCTTGGGAAAAGTATTAATCTGTCTCTTCCATTCTGTTATGGGTTAAATAGTAGGACAGATTGGGTTCTATAGCCTTGGCTGACAACTAGTTTACCGCAGAAAGCAAAGGCGACCTACTGCGGGATAATTTTCTTTCGAGACATGATCGACCAAAACATATATCACGTTTGGCATTCAACTGTCTGACTGACTAATAGAAAATATGTTTTAGTAAGCAGGTACTTTGGAGTAAATTACTCGATATTGAAATAGAGTACTAATAG
This sequence comes from Ascarosepion bandense, assembly GCA_037127315.1. Taxonomy (NCBI): domain Eukaryota; kingdom Metazoa; phylum Mollusca; class Cephalopoda; order Sepiida; family Sepiidae; genus Ascarosepion; species Ascarosepion bandense. The sequence goes on from JBBBDQ010000269.1 coordinate 2,037,485, forward strand.
AATTAATGTAAAGTATTTTGTTATTTAACTGAGCATATTCATGACGATTTTCTATTTTCATTAAGGCACCGTTATGGTTTCTTTGTACCTCAGGTTTTATTTTCACTTTGCTTCATTTGAGATTGATGCTTAATATTCAATGATATTTGAGATTGAAATTTAGCCCTGATGAAGACATTATAACGGTACATTCACGTAACTTTGTAGCTGGCATGATTGCTCAGTTAAATGATAAACTTTTCTATATTTATAAGTTATAAGTGAATACATCTCCATCAGAGAAGACATGGTTAAACAAAAATGGTTTCCTCAACAATATATGTTCTCTGTCTCGAATTGCGTTTTCGATTCTTTTTAAATATCTACTTCAACTCTTTAGTACTATCATCTCCCACTAAACTCTGAAAATATGTATATGTTTTAGGATTAGCTATTTAAATTCGTAAAATAACCTAAAAACAACGTTTATTCTAGTCTACCGTGTACAAAGTTGTTCTTGAACAACATTTTTGAATATTAATACAAAATAAATGTTCATATAAATTGTAAAATATTTTTAATATTTTTAAGGAAAAAATAACTTTGGATGAAACAAAAAGCCCAATAAAAACAAATGTATGAAACTAAATAAAAAATTAGCAAAATCAAAGCGAGCATAATAAATGACTTGGTCTCATTACATTTTATCGTGTGTAGAGACCATTATCGAAATGCCAAGCAGTCATCCGTTTATCGATCTTCCGGCGTCAAACCAGCTTCAACACTAGTAGGTGCCAATAATGATGCCATATATCCACAGAACAGAACATAACCAGCTCAAAGATTCAATTATAGAAGGTTTTAATGCTGGTAATGAGGAGTAGCCTTGTGTGGCTGTTCTGGATGGCTAGATTTTACTTTTTTCAGTTTTTGTACTTTATTTCTTGGGGCAATTTTCTCCTTTTCTTGTTTTTGAGAGGGTGATTTTTATTATCATCGTTGTTACAATTAGCTTAACCAGTTGTCCATCACTGCCTTCTACCCTCATTAATCATTGATATATATATATATATATATATATATATATATATATATATATATATATATATATATATATACTATAGTCTTCCGCAGACAGATCTGTTTCGCTGTAGCACAGCTTATCAGTACGGATAGACTCCGAGATCACTTCCTAACGCAGATATATATATATATATATATATATATATATATATATATATATATATATACTATAGTCATCTGCAGACAGATCTGTTTCGCTGTAGCACAGCTCATCAGTACGGTTAGACTCCGATCGCTTCCTAACGCATATATATATATATATATATATATATATATATATATATATATATATAGGCGCGTGTGTGTGTGTGTGTGTGTGTGTGTGTGTGTGTGTTCATGTAGAATTTACAGCTTGTTATATTTTTCAGAGATGGGTCCTCACTATTAGAGATAGGGCGTTCCTGAATATAGTCAGTAAGAAAATAGAAGTTTGCTGGTTGAATGTTTCTCACCCCCCTCTCACTACTGCCATATACGGAACATGGTCCATATTTCTCTATCTATTTAAGACTTTTCACATGTCTCTATGTTCATATCTATGTTCATACCTATCTATTTTCATATCTATTTATATTCTTCGTTATCTCTTGTTAGCTGGCTCTGTTCATATCTATTTCTGTATCTATCTTAATTCATATCCATCTATCTATGTTAACATCTATGTTCATATATAGCTTAAGAAAAGTATTCATAGGCAAATTTACGTCATAAATCCAAAGTTTTAAATTTTAAATTTAGATATAGACTCCCTGAATATTAATCCAGGTTTAAATTTCCGTAATTGTTTTTCTTTCTTCTTATTAACAGGATAATTAATTATAATAATTATATGTCATGACCTTTTTAATTTTTAGTAGACTAATCGTTTGATATTGTTTGGTGCCATCATTTTTTAATTCGATTAATCTAAGATTTTACCTAAAATAATTGGTTTATTTCCACTTGTTTTTTTATTTTGACCTAAGTGAGACATGACCTACTTGGTTTAGTCATTGTCTTGATTTTAATTACTTTCCTAATAATATTAATTATTCTAAATTACTTTATTTAGTGGTTTTATCCCTTCTTGTCAACAAGAAAACTTAAGAATATATATATATATATAAATAATAATAATAATAATAATAATAATAATAATAATAATTTGTTTTAATTTCGTCCAATTTTCATTTATTTATATAAACATACTACTTTTTGTTGCCATCTTGAATTTATTTCTAATTGAATTTCTTCTAATTAATCTATTAATTTTAATATTCTTTGTAATAGTTGTTTTTCTTCTCTTTAACCATATAATATACTTATATTATAGATTAATTTCTCGTACTTTTATTCCTTTTTATTTTTGTGGTAAATTTTCTGACGTAAGTATTTTGATAATAATATTATTCGGGTCCTATTTGGGAGTAAAACTGAAAATAATAGAAACAAAATTTTAAAAGCCGGGCGTAGCTTGATGCCTTTATTGATTTGTAACATAGAACGTGTGTTAGCACGTGCAATACCCTGTCTTCATCAGCCGCCAACCAGGGGTGATGTCACGGTTTCGGTGGCTATGGCGAGACCGCCACCCCTGGCGTTACCAGCAGCGTTTGTCACCAGGCAGGGTATGAAGATAAACTTGTTGATTGTCCCTCTTAAAGACGTAAATAAAACGAGCGTTCCTCTTTGCAGTTTGTATCGGCAATGAAATTTCCTGAACGCGTTTGCCGTTATTAACGCGCTCGTGAAGGAAGAAGAAAAATAAAAGCGTTGTAGATGTTTTTTTTTCTTCTTTTTTTTTATAAGCGTTTCACCCCGAGCAAGGCATGTCACTGCCACTACTGCGCAAGGGGCTACATAGAGTGGATAAAGGATGATTAAATATAGGAAATGTCAGTGGGTGGGTGATAGGCGGGTAAGGATACCGAGAATGAGGGTTCAGTAGATGAGAGTGTTCTGAGAATAATTGGGAGTTAGTGTGATAGGAGGTGTCTATTGACCCTACATTTAAACACCTGGAGATTGTAGCTGTCGGGAAAGCAGACTTGTGGAAGGGAATTCCACAGGCGGGAAGCGCGAGAAAAGAAGTTGTTGGAGTAAAATTTACGGTTACATCTTATCTGTGGTGACACAAATATCTCATTTGCGCATATTAGATTGTGATAATGCGCGAAATTTGTTCGCTTGTTGTTTTGATCTCGACCAAATCCAACTTGATGCGTTCTGTACTGTCGTTCGAATGCGGTGTGAACCGCTTTTGAAACCACGGTCAGCGATACCTATTTTAGAAAGGAAAGAAATAACAATGTCCCAGAAACCCGCGACACCCAACCTCAATAGGCATCACGTGACACCTCCAACCATTTTCCACACATTCGGCACGCAGTGACTCGTATAGGTTTTTCTTTAGTTCGTGCGCTTCTACCCTGTTCTTTTCCCAAGGGACTATTAACTTTATTAGGAAGACATTCTGGCCACAATACGATGTCGGGGCGCTTGTTTGTCTGTGGGATGTGTATTGGAAATTTTTAGAGACGTCCTTAGGTCTACTGAAACCCCCCAATCACTGGCTCCGCTCAGCAGCTTCATATTCGGAACTGTTTGTTTTTTCTTTGCAGTGCATTCACTCTCCTTATGAAATCTGATGTATGTATCTGATTGTATGTCAGTCAGTTACGTGATACACGCTTGGGCGATCATGTCTCGAAAGAAACATGACTGACTGGACAGAAGATTATCCCGCAGTAAGTTGCCATTGCTTTCTGCGGTAGACTGGTTTCCGACCAAGGCGATAGAACCTAATCTGTCCTGTTATTTAACCCATAACTGGAAGGAAGAGACGGATTAATACCTTTCCCAGGGGTATTTGCGCGTAGCTGAATGCAATGAATTCAGCTGGAATTCGAACTCGGCTCCCCGATTTCTCGTTCCGAGTCGATATCCAATGCACCAGAAATGTATACATTTTAAATTCTTTATTTTTAAGGATGCATTTATTTACACTTCTTCCATTTTCTTTTTGCAACTTTCCGTTCTGTCTGCCAATCTAACAAACATTTTTGTTCATCTTTCTCCTTTTCCTCTTCTCGTTTTTTTACTTCCTCTCCTACTTTTGCCTTTCTTTTTGCACCCGTACTTCTGTTTTTACACATACTCACTCTAGAACAAATATTTGTATTTTAACATAATGACTATGATCTCCGATGGTGCGGGTGTTGTTTTTTTAAATTAATTTTTTTATATGTAATAAATAAATAAATATTGCCTCTGTAAACGGCAAATATACAATTTTAATTACATTCAGTTTTAATGTTTTATTTTTAACAAAAATTATTAATAGGATCTCTATGGGTTTTTACTTTCAAACAACTTCTTTCTATATATATATATATATATATATATATATATATATAGAGAGAGAGAGAGAGAGAGAGAGAGAGAGTAAGTAAGTATTTAACCAAGAGAGCCAACAAACCTATCAAGGTTTACCCAAATTACTTATTCATTTGTTCTACTAGTGTATTGAGTGCTTTGCTTGTTAGGTTCCTCGTCTCGGGTGTTTTTTTTCGACTTGTACTTTGACTAATGTTCAAGTGCTTAGTTCGCTTCTTTTTTGTTTCCATCTTTTTCCCCTCCGCGTTTATACTCGGTGGGTTTTTCGAGACGTGTTCAAAGACAAATTTATAGTTAGCAAACACCAAACACCAAACACCACCAGATAAATCAGACAGATAAGACAACAGCAATGTAACTGATATTCTTTGACCCGGTCAAAGTCACATCAACTCCTAGATCCTACGAACTGATTCCATCAGACCAATAAAAACCCCAACTTGAATACACACATACACACTCACATACACACACACGCTCTCTCTCTCTCTCTCTCTCTCTCTTACACACACACACACCATTAGACCATAAAACAACAACTAGAACACACATAGATACACACTCGCACACACACACGCGCACACGTACATACACGCACACACGTACAGCAGCAGTGGATAAAGCCAGCCATTCATAGATGGACAGCTAAAAGCACGGTCATTCTGAGGTTTTCTCTGCCATTCTGATGATGAGATTATAGTCTCGAAATATCATAATAAACATGTCATACAAACACCTCACGACCTTCCTTTATTTCATTCAACGCATTGTGACAGCCTTCAAGACATAACACATACAACTATTTTACGCAATGCTTCAAGCAAATTACAAAACTTTACTATATATATATATATATATATATATATATATATATATATCTGTGTGTGTGTGATACTTTTTAACAAGATTACTGTTTTTAACGGTTTACTCGTAGAATAGCATTCTGGCAAGCTGGTCATTTTGTCGTAAAGTCCTAGATATCGAGATACAGATGGAGAAGTTTGTCACTTAATTGAGCAGCCTTATGCTGAACTCGTAATTTTGTGTTATTAGTTATTATTGTGTTAAAGTTATTATTGGGTTATCATCTCTCATCAGTTCCATTTCTTCTTTGATGCTGATTTCCGGTCTTTTCCTTAATTATATGAAGCATGGTACAATTTAATACTTTTACTAGTTAGTAGTGCTACAAATGGTTAATTGTTTTATATTGCTTTTTCTTGTGTTGATCTCTTTTAACTTGTTGTGGTGTTTGATTAAATTTTATCGTTAACTTCATTTTAGCGCACTTAAGTGAATGTCAGCTTAATTGAATTATAATGAGGTGACCTCTTGTCATTTTGAGTCACCCCTTTTTTACAGTGTTTCTTTGAGTGTGTGTGTGTAAAGTAACCGGAAGTAAGTTTTCAAAAGAAAATAAAAATAAAAAGGGTAGCGAATAAAAGGGGAAGAGAGGAATAAAGGAAAGGGAGGAATAAAGAAAGAAAAAAAGAGGGGGCGGTGAATAGGAGGAAAAAGTTACGTTAAATTTGCAGTCGGGAGAAAACGCGAGTCGGTTGGAGGGGGAGATTCGCTACTGTCGTCGATCTTTAATATTATGGAACACACAAAAATTTGATTGTGCGACTGTTGATAATGAAACCGGAGGTTATGCGGAAAGAAATGGAAAAGGAAAAAAAGTAGAGAAAAGAAAGGGAAAGGAAGGGAGGAAGAAAGAAAAAAGAAAGAAGAGAGAAGAAAATGGACAGTGAAAGAAGAAAAGAGAAGGGAAAATATAAGTTATATTAGCAGACAGAAGTACACGAAGGCCAGAGTTATGGGGGAGAGATAGATAAGTACATTGACAAAGATAAAAATGAAGAAATTGAGGTTTGCTAAGCTTTGACCAAGTTTCAAACGAAAACAGAGCCTAAATATTCTTGGGATAAATATAATTTATGTTAAAATTTACTGCAGGAATAAAAAGAAAAGTTATGAAATTAGTTATTAATATGAGTAAATGATATGTAACATAAATAAATATGCATAAAAACGACTAATAACTAAAAGGGAAAAAATTGGGTATAGTATATACTGATATTACATATCAGTTACTTATATCAATAATTCATTACATAAGGGAAAAGCAAAAAGAAAAAATAAATATTCCGAATAAAGCATCAAAATCTTGACACCTTCAAGATAAAAAAGAGGCCCGAAAAAAATTGAGAGATTGGGTTTCTCGACATGGATCATAAAAAAGGAATACCCAGCGCAGGCGAGGAAAATGACTTGCTCACATTAACTAGGAAAATAAAAAATGTCTAACTTAACCAGGGGAGGGTTCACAGGAAACCTCCTCGTTGTGTCAAAGGGGACTAAACACAAGAAATCCAGGTTGGCTCCATTCACGCTCACCAGGCTCGCTACCTTTGCCCACCTTTTGCTGAAATTCCTCGATATCAAACGCTTCCTATCAGATCTAGTCTTCACCCTAAGCGAATACTTAAAGAATCTGATCAGTTCCTGATGAAAATAGCGCTCATACCGCAAAAATATCTCTTATTGTGACGTCCCTATCACCAATCTTGGTAGGGCCAGCAAGGTGAGAAACTCCATTCGTTTCACCCCAGTACACAGTGGCGACACATTGTCACACGCGTATGCGAGATCAATGGGCACAAGTTGTTCAGGATCGATACGAGCAGTCAACTCGACGATATAATCCCAAAATGGGCGCGACCTAAAGACAATGGTAGAAGGCGTGCGAAGCCGTTTCTTCTAGGCCAACTTCACGCTGATGGCAATCAGCCCCATCTGAACATCCTGTCAATGAGAGATAGCACATTCCGAATAAATTGCCAGGTAAGCAAAAATTCAAGCTTACTTAGATAATTCACCAAAAAGAGTGGCTACGAAAAGTCAGTGGACCAAGGAATGACCCGCAAGGTCATTTGGCACAAGAGTAATAATTTCGATTGTTTTGGGGGCTTACGTAGGCGCTCAGTTCTAGAAATGGGAGGAATGATAGTAAGGCGAGGGCAGGGGTCCCTTACACTCCTCTCCAAAATCTAGTGGGATGTATGTGTCTCGCTAAGTGTGGCATTTCTAGCTCTCCATGACACGGACGCCGGACGCATATATCTCTGTCGACCTTATATCCGCTACCCGCTACAAGAGACGCTCGATCACCGTCTTACAACTCCTTAAAGAGAGGGAGTACAGACAACCGATAAAGGATGATAGGGAAGATGTATGTAGCACACGCCTCAGTCCTACCCTTCACAGATAACCGCCATCGAAGCCAAGTCCAGACCGTAGCTCCAACCTTTGCCTGTATTTTCGAGCAACTTGTGTGATGAGAGTGAAGTGGACGGAAAAAGTGCATGAGAGAAAGGAATCGAGTCAATGAGATAGGAGATAAATATTGACCTTACATTTATATTCTTGGAGAATGTAGCTGTTAGGTTATCATGTATACGGAAGGGAATTCCACAGGCGAGAAGTCCGAGAAAAGAAGCTGTAGTGTAGATGTTGCGGCTTCATTATGTTGGTTGCACTGTAAAAGGGTGGAACCTAGTTGATAATCTTCGAGATAATTTTCAATATCAGCAGTGAGGTTCACTTTGTCAGCCTCAGCATATATATATCGGTACATAAAATATATATTTTAACTATGATATATATATATATATATATATATATACAGTCATCCGCAGACAGATCTGTTTCGCTGTATCACAACTAATCAATACGGTTAGACATCCGATTGCTTTTACCCAGGATTGAAACCCAACCTAATTATCGTCAGCCGGCGATTCCACCTCTGAGCTATGGGCGCTTGGTAGAAGGAGGCAGACTTTGAGCGTATGATGAATCATGCGCAGGTAGTTAGTGTGCTCTAATTCATTACTGAATGAGCGATGCGTATATATATATATATATGAGGTAACCAAAAAATTCTGTCCGTTGGTATGTGTAACTTATATTTAGTCTTCGAAATAATCGCCATCGGCATCCAGCACCTTCTGCCAACGTGTGTCCAGCTGTTCAATACCCTTGCGTTAGAACTCGGTGGGGTTTGACGTCAAGAAGTCCGTGAGGGCTTTGCGCAAGTCTGCTTCATTGGGGAAGGATTTCCCACGAAGCCCTCCTCTATTGTCGGTCACAAGATATGTTTTGCTATGAGTTCCAGTTGTTGTACAGGTTTGCGCACTTCAAGCCACCGTCATTAGCTGCTTTACTATTCGTACTGATATATTCATTTTTTTTTTTTGTTATGCTCATAACGTTTCTGTCTTAGTATACGTTGGCCGTCTTTAGACGCCTGTTATGTTACGTCTTTTGCTATCTTACCGGTGTGTTCATATTGTTTCTTCTGCTTACATTTTTTACACATTTTCCTTCATCATATGTCTGTTGCATTATCTGCTTTGCTTTAACCTCCCAGTATTCGCTTATTGTTTTGTTATGCTCAGATCGCTTTGGCTGTGGTACTCACCGGCCTTCTTCGTATGTTTGTAGTATTACCTGTTATACTATTCTCACCATTATGATTACATTATTATACTCATAAATTTTTGGTCGTTGTAAACGCCGGCATTTTTTAAGTGTTTGTCATATTCAGTCAATCAATTAAGTGCTATACGTGATACACGCTGGGACGATCATGTCTCTAAACACACATGACTGACTGGGCAGGAGATTATTCTGCAGTAGGTTGCCATTACTTTCTCCGGTAGACTAGTTGCCGATCAAGGCTATAGATTCCAATCTGTCCTGTTATTTAACCCATAACTGGTGGGAAGAGACGGATTAATACCCTTTCCAAGGGTGTTTGCGCCTAAGTGAATAAAAGGAATCACAACTGGAATTCGAAACCGTCTTTCTGATTTCTCGTTCCAAGCCAATATCCACTGCACCAAAACGCACGTCTGCACTACAACGCACCTCCGTTTGTCATATTACCTGATTTATTCGTATCCGTATGCTCATTCTTGGCTGCTATATTCACACAGATTCGATTTTTTCAACTCCTTACGCCTAAAATAATGCCAAAATTTTATTTTCCTGTGAGCTATGGAAAATTTTTTTAAAATGTTTTTTTTTGTCATTTTCTCTTATTTTTACTTTAAAAAGTTATTGCTCGTAATTTTTTCTAAAATAATTTTAAATTTTCATGTTTTGACCCCCATTTGGGTTTTCACTATCTGCCTTTAGCTGGGACCCTAATAGGTGTCACCATCCTCGGTCAGCTGGACCTGAGAACAACAAAATTAAAAGGTGTGTCTACGCTTTTCAAAACATCTTATTCAGACGCCTTGCTACCGGATGTAGTTAATCGTCATACCCAGGACGATTGGCTGTTGTGTACACCGATATTCTTCCTGTGTCAGTCATAATATCTACTGTGCTATTTCATTCAGTAGGCTCAATTGGCCTATTATACGCACAGCATTTTGGGCGCTTAATACTTAGATATCTGTCGTCATAGTAGGTAACTTTCTTGGAACTTCAAAACCATATCATTTATTTAACTCACGCAGTTTTGTTCGTTTGTATTTCCATGATCTGGGGATATTGCTAGTAGCTACATGAATAGAATTTACATTTTCTTTGGAACATGTTATCTAGATTTGAGAAAAAGAAAAAGAGAGAGAAAGAGATAGACAGAGAGAGAGAGAGAGAGAGAGAGAGAGAGAGTGGGGGGGAGAAAGATCCAGCCTGGACACCTTTATATCCACTACCACGTATTAAAAATTAAAATAGGACGCTTTGTCTGAGCATACTTCCAGCCTAAATTAACGGATTAATAGGAAACCTACTGAATACTTAATAAAGGGTTAGATGGAATAAGAATGGATTTATTACACAACAAAATGCAATCGTCCCAGTCGGTTTCTTCGATAATGAAAGCTGTTTTTTATTAAAATTTCATGCCATGTATCGGCTGAAACATCAGTGCAACAAATTTGATTAATATGTTCACCCAAATAGCAACGCATACCACAATTGCACTTTTAAATCATTTCACCTAAAAGCAAGGCAATAAAGCAACAATGTTGCAGGATATTACTGAGTATGAAACAATATAACAAAAATAAAAACATTTTCAAGAAAAGAAAATAATTAAATAACGGGATTCAAAAAGACTTCTGTTAACGTTTGGTATTAATGTATATTTGTTGGAAAATAGGTCCAGAAGCGAAAGCTGCGAGAGAAGAAATTGTTACATAAAACTGCATCTAGCAATTTTTCATGTAAAATTATGAGACAACCTAGTTAAATTTGTAAAGTCAAGGCACCAAAGGCAAAAGCTCATTAAGAAAATATTTATAGGAAATGTACAGTAAAGCTACCTTACAGCAGTGAAAAAAGTGACTGAGGCCGAGATGTCAGCTCAGAGCCAACAGCATTGCAGGTTCTTCTTTTTATTTTATCAATAATCTCTGAATACATAGCAGAATCTAAAGATGAGATAGCAATATTCAATACATCAATGAATGTTAGACTTTTAAATCTGTCAGATAGATTCTGGTGAGAAAAATTCTTACCTATGACACAGTAAACTGTGTACAATCCTATCAATTGATTCGATATATTCCCGCAAATCTAGTACTACACTTAGATTCATAAAGTCTAGGCACGATAGAAAAGATTCATCAGAACAATTACTACGAAATATTTATATATAAGGTACACGGAAGCTATATTACGGAGGTTGGAAAATGGATTAAGCCGAAATGACAGGTCAGGACCAATGATATTGACATGATTCTTCTTTGTATTTTATCAAGAATCCTTAAATGTATGTAAATAGAATCAAATCATAAGCGGGAGTTTTATTCAAAGGCTAATGGTAGCCTTATATATATGCAAGATAGAATCAGGCAAGAAAATTTGTCTAGCACAACACAGTGAACGAAACGTTTTTACCACAGAGCTAGCAGTTTGATTAATTATAATCTCTGCAATTTCATCTCAGCGGAAAACGTTAGCCCGAAAAGATATAATGAATAACTTTCCTGGATTTTCCATGATTATGGAAGTTAAAAAGGGTTCAAAATAAAGTCATTTCATCTCTTAGTTAAGAACATGTTAGCATATAAAAACTTCAGCAAGATGATCCATCGTCTGAATGTTTTGTAACAGATTGTCTCTGAGACTGATTGCTTTTCTGAGCTCAATTGAAGAAAACGCATATTAGCTACTGACACTTTTCAATTTGAATGTTCCAATATTTATAAAATATAGGCAAATTGCAAAGAAATGAAATGATACATAATTAACTTGATTTGCCTTCAGCAATATCTCGACTGTCTATGTATTTGATTTAAATATCTTGTATCTATTACAATTTATATATTTGTTTTTCACCCACTGCTTCTGCCAGCGTATTAGCTTCTTAGACAATAGGAATAATTACTCCGATCAGGAGATATCTACACAATTATGGCCATATCCAGAATAACTTATATTTCTATCTATCCAATCAGAAACAACCAGACATATACGAATGCATTTGTGTATTAGTTCCATGTAGAAGTAAAACATTATTTGCAGGTACTAAAATGGTGTAATAAAAGTAAGAAAATGCAATGAAGACTGGATGGTTTGAAAATATGATAAAATCAATTAAACGGCAGTAAATAGTGGGGTTTGTATATGATTTAAAAAGAGGCGTTTCAAAGTGTCGCAAAAACCATGAATAACCACAATAAAACTAAAAACAAATGTCTTTAAAGAAAACTCTTTGAAAGAGTAAAAAATATATCCGTATCTTTCCAACATTTTTTAGGGAAACTGTAATTTGATCAAAAAATAACATATGGAGGATCCTATAAGCTTCCATGACATGGCATGAACATCAATTCATCACGCATTTAAACACCAGAACAGTATCCTCTTGGTTGATATGGTTGAAAGCCACATAGATATTCATTAATGAGTATCGAGCCTTGAATAAATAGACCTGGAGTAGCACGTCGCATTTCTAGTCAAATCAAACCCAACGTTCTTCAACTTGAATGTTGGCCTTTGAACACGTTGGCCATGATTAAATTAGGGAACCTTTTACATTGATTGTTGACTTCAGACATGGAAACCCTTCGACCAGCGCTGATGTTTCTTCACCGTACTGGCTGTATATTGGAGTAGATAGACTGAACTATCGCCCGGTTCACACTCCACCCACGTCTATTGAACAGGTGTAGAGGCTCATCCCTTGTTCCCTGTTTAGGATGTGGTTTCCGGCTTTCTCTTTTCCAATCTATTCACTCTTACGTAGCCCCCTGCGCACCAGTGGCTTTACCGCCTTGCTCGGGGTGATATGATTAAAAAAAATGTCCATCTAGCGGAAGAGGTAGACTAGGATCTATACTGGCAGATATAGAAAAACTAGTCTCCGCCATTACCCTAGGTGGCTATTTAGAAGGTTCCACTACCTTTTTTACGTCATGTTTAAATCTTAGCTGTCTGTCTAAACACTCCCCTCACCAGAGAAATGTGATGGGTGAAGAATCTTAGTCGGCTTTTATCAGAAAAACATGACAGGCAGTATTATGGGTAAATGGTGACAGTAATATTAGTAGCGTCATGTATTAAGTGCCATACTTAATACAAGCTTAGGCGATCATGTCTCGAAAAATCTTCTGCTCTGCCTTTCGAGACATGAATGACTAGGCAGAAGATTTTCCCGCAGTAGGTTGCGATTACGTTCTGCAATAGACTGGTTGCCAACCAAAGATATAGAACCCAATCTATTCTTCTCATAAACAAATAGGTAGAGGGAGAATTCTAGTCAAAATTGTTGCATTCACATACGCGCAAATACTCTTGGAATAGAATTTTGCAGAAGCAAAACTCTTTTTCAGCAGGAAAACATGCAATTTTTCAAGTTGCTGAGTCGTCGATCAGTTAGAACGTAAAAAATGACGGCAAAAAGAGAGAAATTTGGAAGGGATGGGAGAGGCTTTAAAGGAATAATGGGGTAAGTAATGAAATAAAAAGTGAAACGACAATAAAGAAAAATGAGAAAAGAAGAATGTTTAATAGTAATGGAACCTTGAAAATTTTTGTAAATAGATCGAATGTTATTACGAGCAACATAAAAGGGTCAAAAATACACGAAAAGAAAGAAAAATAAATTCTGGAATGAGATAAAAAGAAATTTTGTTAAAAATGTAATCGGAAAATCTGTCAAATAGGGAATAAAAAAAAGAATTTCGAAAAATAAAACGAAGAAAAAAGAGGAATTTTAGAAAAAAGGAAAGAAAGGCACATCTTTGAAAGAAAAAGGAAGAATTGGAAAAGGGGAGAAAACCATAAGTCTGGAAAAAGAGAAAAACCGGAAAAAGGAAGAAAGGGGAAAGTTTGGAAAAAAACAAAACATTCAGTAAAAACGAAAAAAAAGCCAAAGTTTGGAAAAAAATAAAAATTATTAGAATAGAAAATTCTGGAAAAAAAGAAGAAACAAATTGAAAAACGTTCTGGTAAAACGAAAGAAAAAATAGAAAAAGAAATAGTGAGAAAAACGAAAATAGAAAAAATATGAAAAATAGAAATAGAAGAAATACTAGAAACGAAGGAAGACAAAAACTCTGGAAAAAGGAAGAAGAGATATTCTAGAAAAAAGAATGAAGAGAAATTCTGAACAAAAGAAAGCAAGAAATTCTGGGAAAGTAATGAAATTTAAATGCTGAAAAATATGTTTGAAGTTAACTGATTTATATGCTACAGTAGCACATATGTTAACAGGAAAGATTCAATATATTCCTTGCATTGATATCTCTTTGCGGCCTAGTGTCTTGCTTAGATTTGATGATTTTTCTTTTATTCAAAACACAGACGATTTTAGTCAGCATTTAGTAGATATGTTGGAATTGCAAATTCTCTCTGCAGAACTTCAATCTCAATCCATGAATGTTATTTCTTTTTCATTGAATGTTAATATCGTAACTCTTAAAATACGCGCTGCTACTCGCAGCTTTCAAAGTCCACCTCACTTCCTCTTCAAGTGCCTCCTCATTCTCGATAATGCACCTGCCCACCTGCCCGGCATCGAAGATGATATGCTGGATGAGTTCTCGCTGTATCTCCCACCGAACACCACCTATCCTCCAGCCAATAGACCAACAAGTCATTTCGAACTTCAAGAAACACTTGTTCAAGAGTTGTTTAGACATCACTGAAAACACTCAGTTTACTCTTTGCGACTTTTGGAAGCAGCATTTCGATAATGTTGTTTGTCTCAAGATAATCGACATGCCTTAGCGGACAGTGAGCAGATGTACCCTTAATGCATCTTGGAGAAAGCTGTGGCTCGATGCTGTTGCCTCACGAGATTTTGAGGGGTTTGGAGTGGAGGCTTGGAACCGATTAGGGCATTTATAGCGTAAAAAGCGTCTCTACTAACCAAATTTTCACGTTACGAAACGACTTCCTGAACGAATTAATTTCGTAAGTAGAGGTTCCACTGAATTTTCCAATAGCCTGTGTGAATGTCCTTTTACCTGGGTGGTGTGTTTTTTTTCTCAATCCGTAACTTTGAATTATTTTCCTTTATTTGACACACACAATGCTACATTGCAGTTCAAACAAGTGATTTTCTAAGCGCAGATGTGGCACAAGACCGAAAGTATGAAGCACTCAGTGAGGATAGAACACACTCCTTAATTTTAATGGCTTTAGCGAGGCAGGCTAGCTAACAATTACACAACCTCGAGATAGTTCTGTTGATAAATACTATTGTGGCAGGTCATACGTGAAACAAATACGTTGTACATCAATCATAGAAGACATTTTTTAAGAAAAAGAAATTGGGAAAAATCACCATATCCACAAGTTTGTTTGTTTTTCTCATAATACACCCAGTTGCTCTCATTATCTCTAAGGTAAATTATTCAGAAGAAATCAAAACACATTACACCAGTCAATTTCCACTCTTTTAAAACCACGTTGCAACACTCAACCGAAGACGATTCCGGCGATGGTTATTGATTACCACGAAAATACGCTTGCTTTGCTTTACAATGTTTCAAGGTATCTGATTTATATACTACAGTAGCTCTTATGTTGACAGGAAAGATTCAATTTATTTCTTGCATCGATATCTCTTTGCTGCCTAGTGTCTTGCTTAGATTTAATGATTTTTCTTTGTTTAGAACACTGACGATCTTAGTAAGTATTTATCAGATATGTTAGAATTGCAAATTCTCTCTGCAGAACTTTTATCAGGGAAGTTTCAGATGTTAAAAGACCTGCTGCTAACATCAAAGATCTAACAACAGATCCAAAAAAAATATTATACATACACCCCTCGACAAGCGATTTCGGAAATTATTCTATCAATTCTCAATTAATCCTCATTTTAACGTAGATTTTTTAAGAAATTAATGTATTATTATAAATTTTATGCTGGAAAAAAATTCTGATCATCCAGATTACAGTCAGTCAGTTAAGTGCCATACACGATACACGCTTGGGCGATCATGTCTCGAAGGAGACATGACGGACTGGGCAGAAGATTATCACGCAGTAGGTTGTCATTGCATTCTGCCGTAGACTGGTTGCCTGCCAAGGCTATAGAACCCAATCTGTCCTGTTATTTAACTCATGGCTAGAGAAAAAAGAGATGTATTATATTATTAAGTAGTAAATAGTAGGGGATCAGTTTATTACTTCATAACAATAGAAAACAGATCCCCCACTTTATGGCCAGTAGAAGCCTTAATCATTATTTCAATTATTATATTCAGTCAGTCAGTTAAGTGCCATACGTGATACACGCTTGTGCGATCATGTCTCGAAAGAGACATGACTGACTGGGCAGAAGATTATCCCGCAGTATGTTGCCATTGCTTTCTGCGGTAGACTCGTTGCCGACCAAGGCTATAGAACCCAATCTGTCCTATTATTTAACCCATAACTGGAGGGAAGAAACGGATTAATACCTTTTCCAACGGTACTTGCGCGTAAGTGAACGCAATGAATTCAGCTGGAATTCGAACTTGGCTCCCCGATTTCTCGTTCCGAGCCGATATCCAATGCACCACAACGCACATATCAGATTACAGTACTAATCCTTTATTGCATCAGCTAGCTAAACGTTACCCTATGTAAAGTATTCTATCCCTTCAGAAAAATTAATCTGTTTATTATTAAAGAAATAGAAAAGTATTGATTAATTTACCTCTTAACACATTTCTTATTAAAGAACCCATAAAATTACGAGTCCCTTTTCTTCAATCTCAATCCATGAATGTTATTTCTTTGTCATTGAATGTTAATATCTTGACTCTAAATACCAAGGCATTGAATTCACAGTCAACACGTAATATTATGTTTGAAGAAGGTAGTGTTGTCAGCCACAATTTCAATCAAACATCTACATAATAAAATAAGAACATTTTCAGCTTAGAACAGGGCTTTGCTTTTGTTCCGATGGAAAGAACTAAAATCGACAGTAAAAGTCAGCTAAAACGAAAAGTTAGACAAATGAGCGAATCGACATTGACAATTGGTTCAAATATCTATCTTGTTCAATCAATGATCTGTTGCTATAAGAGTGTTGAATCTGTGTCTGTCTTATTGACTGGTTATAAATATTCAATTTGATACCACACAAACGCCGGCTCACTCGAAAAATACTCCTCCAAATCTGTTGCTTCATCTATTAAGAATTGAGATGTGGCGTGGTAACTTCCGGACCAACGGGGTGGAACGTTTCCACAGAAGATTATTTTGGGGATTGATGTCTCATCATCGCACTAGGCGTCGAAAGAGGTTTCCTAGCAATATCCGTTGTGCCTTGCAATAACATCTAAAGTTAGCAATGATATCTGTTGAAAAAGGTATTATTATTGAAGTCATTTCTGATTTGCAGGTGAGTAATTGTGTTTTTGCCTCAGAGCCAATAAAGAGGAAGAGAGTGAAGACTTTGGTAGTGTAGAAGGAACGGAGAAAAGGAAGGGAATCAGGTCGGATTAGAACATTAAAAATGACGGCAAACAGAGAAATTTAGAAGAGATGGGAAAGGCTTTAAAGGAATAATGGGGTAAGTAATGAAATAAAAAGTGAAAAGACAATAAATAAAAATGAGAAAAGAAGAATGGTTAATAGTTTTGGGACCTTGGATATTTTAGTAAATAGATCGAATGTTATTACGAGCAACATAAAAAGTCAGAAATGCAAGAAAATAAAGAAAATTAAAATAACGGAAAATCTGTCAAATACGGAATAAAAAAAAATACCGAAAAATAAAACGAAGAAAAAAGAAAGATACATTTTTGTAAAAAAGGAATATTTGGAAAAGTGGAGAAAGCCATAATTCTGGAAAAAGAGAAATGTTTTGGAGGAAAGGAAGAAAGATGTTCCGGACAAAAAAGAATAAGTAGAAAAAGAAAATCTGGTGAACGGAAAAAAGAAAAAGTTTGGAAGAAACAAGAGATTCAGGAAAAACAAAAAAAAAAAGGAAAATTCCGGAAAACAGTACAAATTATTGAAATAGAAAATTCTGGAAAAAGGAAGAAATAAATTGAAAAACGTTCTGGTAAAAAGAAAGAAAAAATAGAAAGAAAAATACTTGGAAAAAGGAAATAGAAAAATTATGAAAAATCGAAGAAAAATTAATTTTCGAAGAAATGCTAGAGACAAGGGAAGAAAGAGAAACTTTGGAAAAAGAAAGAAAGGCAAATTCTAGAAAACGAAGGAAGAGAAATTCTGGAAAAGGAAGGAAGACAAATTCTGGAAAAGGAAGGAAGACAAATTCTGGAGAAGGAAGGAAGAGAAATTCTGAAAAATTAATGAAATTTAAATGCTGGAAAAGTATTGAAATTAAAAATCTGGAAAAATGAAAGAAGAAATTTAAGAAAAAGTAAGAAGCATAAATTTTAGAATAATGAATAGTGAGTACAAAGAATTTCTGGAAAAAGAAAGAAAAGAAAAGTAAATCAATTTTGAAAGAAAGAATATGTTGTGTAGTAAATAACACCCCCGGTGACAAAATGGACTCGTCTAGAGATTTAAATAAAGAAATCCAAGTCATTTTTACAAAAGTCCATTCAAATTAAGTGCTCGACCTGGCAGCAGCGATCAAAGGGTCAGATGCTCACATTCTGCTCGCCGGCGTGAAAGCTCAGACTAGCTTTTGACCAGCTTTGATAAGCTAAGAGCAGCTTTGTAGCAGCTGGGTAATCTTTGACAAATGGCCTGAGTGTATGCGCTCAGGTTCCCCACGTTAAAAACTGACCTTGAGTCACAACTCGCTCCATTGAGGGAATAGGGTAAATCAAAAGTCCATTCAAGTTAAGTGTTATGCTGGCTGACTCAAAACTGTTAAGTTTGCTGTCTTTGGGCAGAGAACAACTCAGACAGGGTTCGGATTACAGACAAAAACTCGGCTGAGAAGACTAGGCAGGCTTTGTGCCCGATCTCGCGAATGCGGGCCTGGGCATATTTTGAAACTTGGCCAGAATGCTAGAGCTCAGTTTCCCTACGTTAAACCAAATTTTGTATTGCATCTCTTCTCATTTGGAGGCATGGGTAAATATAATTTTTTTGGAAGTTTCTTTCAGTCTTTATAATATTTCTAACAAACGTCATGGCAAGTCATAAATAAGACTAATATTGTAAACGCTAGAAAACTAGTTATAAGAGTGGTGATGAGGATAAAAACTGATAAGAGTTATAACTGAATTTACGAGAATATGGAAAATAACTGCTGCTATATCTGGTCGGGTGTCCCTGCTATCCATGTAGAGGTCATCGACAAAATCCGACGGAGAATCTGTAATGTGATCGATCCCTACTTGGTAGCTATGATACAGTCACTTTCTTACCGGCGCAACGTAACTTTCCTGAGTCTCTTCTTTCATGGTTTCTGCTCAGATGAACTTAGCTCACTGGTACCCCCCCCCATACATGAATTTGCTCGAGCCACAAGATTAGCAACTAGGTCCCACCCTTTTACTGTGAAACCAATAAATTGTAAACGCAAATTCTATTCCATCAGATTTTTCTCTCGGAATTTCCCACATGTGGAATTCCCTCCCGTTTACTCGCTTTCTTGACCGCTACAATCTTCAAGAATTCAAATGTAAAGTCAACAGTCATCTCCTATCTCACTAACTTGCTTCCTCTCTCTCTCATGCTTCTTTCTTCGTCACTGCACTTTCATCAGTATTTTGATCCTTCTCTTACCCACTTTCTGACACCCCTATAACCTGTCACTATCTTTCATAACTTTCCTCTTATGTAACCCCCTGCTCAATAGTGGCAGTAAAATACCTTGCTTGGGGCGACACGATTATAAAAGAAAATACTACTGAGTATAACAAGTAGGAAAATAGTTGTGGCTTCGATGCACCGGATGTAAGTGATGATGAGAATTTGAACCACGTTCCTTTAAATTTTTCTCTTTGGGTGCTTAAAAATATTTCTCAAAGATGGCGGAAATATTGGCTTTTGTGGTACAAATTTGAGTTTACCGGATAACGCCAAATCCGCGCTCCGGCAGAATTGATGCTCGCGAGAAAAATTAATTTAGTCTTCGACTAGTTGTTACTGAGTAAAAATAAACAGACAACAAAAGGCACCCAATTCATAAAAAAATAGCGAAAAAGTGTTTTTTGACAGTGTATGAAGATGGAAAAGAAACGTGGGAAGACGGCGTAGTTATGTTACGAAGTGGAAAGATGATATACGTAATGAGAGGAAAAAATGGGAACATAAGACATTGTAATCTGCTAAAGAAAATGTTTACTGAAGAAGGGCCCGAAGGAATTGAAGAACCTCTGCCAGTTCTGTAGGATATTTTTGATGTGCTTACACCGTATATTTCCTTCAACATCAGTCAGTTAAGTTCCATAACTGATACACGCTTAGGCGATCATCTCTCGAAACCCCGCACTACTTTGCCATTTCTTTCTGCTGTAGACTCGTTGCCTGCCAAGGCTATAGACCTCAATCTGTCCTGTTATTTAACCTATAACTGGAAGGAATATACGGATAAATACCATTCCCAAGGATATTTGCGCGTAATTGAATGCAAGTAATTCAACTGGAATTCGAACTCGGCTTCCCTATTTTTCGTTCAGTGCCGATATCCACTGCATCACAAATCCCCCACCAATAAAAGGTTGAAACTAAACGAAAAAAAGTTACAATGTTAATTATGTTAGTATACTCTCTAGAAAGAGAAGGGGCCGATAATATTTACCCTTCTCCCCCACTTGAGAGAGTTGTGACACAAGGTCTTTCTTAAGGTCGGGAACCTGAGTGCGTACGCCCAGGTACTGGTCAAAACATTACCTATCCACCGAGATGATAGGTTCAAAACCGGTCTAAACTGGTCTTAAACTGGTCTTAATAGGTCATTTCGGGCCGATCACTAATAAATATAACTAAATGTTTATTTATAAAAAACTCAAATTTAGGATGTTTTAGAGTAAATTACAGGGCCCCCACTTACAAAATAGACTAGTCTATAGGCTAAATAAATTCCAAATAGTCAAAAACAATTCGTAGGAGTTGCCCTAGCCTTCGGGCTGGGCACACCTAAGACAAGTAAAGACCAGTTATGACCGGTTTTGAACCTATCCACCGCGGTGGATAGGTAATGTTTGACCAGTACCTGGGTGTACGCGCTCAGGTTCCCCACGTTAAAAAAGACCTTGTGTCACATCTCTCTCAAGTGGAGGGGAAGGGTAAATAATGGAGTTGCTCTAGCCTTCGGGCTGGGTACACCTAAGACACGTAAAGACCAGTTATGACCGGTTTTGAACCTATCCACCGCGGTGGATAGGTAATGTTTGACCAGTACCTGGGTGTACGCGCTCAGGTTCCCCACGTTAAAAAAGACCTTGTGTCACATCTCTCTCAAGTGGGGGAGAAGGGTAAATAATGGAGTTGCTTAGCCTTCAGGATGGGCACACCTAAGACAAGTAAAGACCAGTTATGACTGGTTTTGAACCTATCCACAGCGGTGGATAGGTAATGTTTGACCAGTACCTGGGTGTATGCGCTCAGGTCCCCACGTTAAAAAAGACTTTGTGTCACATCTCTCTCAAGTGGGGGAGAAGGGTAAATAATGGAGTTGCCCTAGCCTTCGGGCTGGGCACACCTAAGACAAGTAAAGAGCAGTTATGACCGGTTTTGTAACTATCCATCGCGGTGGATATGTAATATTTGACCAGTACCTGGGTGCACGCGCTCAGGTTCCCCACGTTAAAAAAGACCTTGTGTCACATCTCTCTCAAGTGGGGGAGAAGGGTAAATAATGGAGTTGCTCTAGCCTTCTGGCTGGGCACACCTAAGACAAGTAAAGACCAGTTATGACCGGTTTTGAACCTTGCCACCGCGGTGGATAGGTAATGTTTGACCAGTACCTGGGTGTATGCGCTCAGGTCCCCACGTTAAAAAAGACTTTGTGTCACATCTCTCTCAAGTGGGGGAGAAGGGTAAATAATGGAGTTGCCCTAGCCTTCAGGCTGGGCACACCTGACAAGTAAAGACCAGTTATGACCGGTTTTGAACCTGTTCACCGAGGTGGATAGGTAATGTTTGACCAGTACCTGGATGTACGCGCTCAGGTTCCCCACGTTAAAAAAGACCTTGTGTCACATCTCTCTCAGGTGGGGGAGAAGTGTAAATAATGAAGTTAGTCTTTAAAGTATTTCTTACAGTAGTCAAAGCAAGATTTATATTATAGCCGTTAGAGAACTGGTTATATCAATAGAAATGTAAAAGAAATAACTGAACTCATAGAAAGAGAAAATTTTGAAGCAAGAAGAACGATAAAAATGGCAGAGAGTATAGAAGTGTAAATTCTGTAAGAAAGAACAGTAAGAGAAAGACAAAAATAAAAGAAGGGGAAATAGTAGACACTTGGATAGACTATAGAAAGAGAACAGGAGCAAATGAATGGCATGAGATTTGGAGAAGAAAGTGAAGATAATGTTAAGAGAATGTCCTAATATTCAGTATGCATGACAGAAGGCGGTTTTATGCGTTTAAAAAAAGTGGGTATAAAAAGCACCCAATGAAAGAAAACAAATGGAAAATGTAACAATGTCTATTTTTTTTTTATCTAGCGTTTGTCTTTTCTGGGAAGCTTGCAATAAATCAAAATCTATTTACATCTGTTAAAACAAATACATCTATCTCAGATGCGTGTCTTCCAAAGAAAGAGGGTACGCATTGCTTACCTTATAAAATCATTCCGTACATTATTTAAAATAACTTTATGAATTTTGACGTTGTTTATTTCAGTCATTTCTCTACAGAGACGCGGTGAAATTATATCTGTTGTAATAATATATTCGAACATGTAATCGCACACCATGCCTTTCGCAATGTATACCGTTTATCCCGGCATGAAGGACGCAGTTCTTTCCTGAAATAGATCTCTAGGATTTGTATAACAAAGAAATTAAGTTTACCGTCTGGCATAGATAACCTTCCACTGGTGTTAGCATAGACTTATGAAAACTATATACTTTGCACGGCAAACATTTGAGACTTACTGCAGAAAAAATAACTGACGCCGGTAAATACAGTTTATCTGATATGTAAAATTTAAATTTCAGTTCTTCTTCTATGTGCCCTGTCCCTTCAGGACGTAGGCGATCATGGCTTTCTATGTTTCTCTACCCCTGGTGACTCTGAGCACGCCTTCTCCTGTTACACCATATAATTTTGATTAGGTCCTTCAAATATATTATCCGTTGCTTTCCCCTGTCTCTTTTTCCCTCTATCTGGCCTGTTAGTATCAGATTCTCCAAGCCCTCCTTCCTCATTGCATGTCCCAGGAACTTTAGCTGTCTCTTCCTGATTCTCAGTATTAATTTCCTTTTGGTTTCCATCATTTCTTAAACATCATCATTGCTCACATGCTCGATCCATGATATTTTCAGCATCCTTCTTTAGAACCACATTTCAGTTGCTTCCAGTTTTCCCTTCATCTTTGATGAGATTGTCCAGCATTCACTGCCATATTGAAGAACGGACATCGAATTGCAATCCAGTACTATCTTCTTAGTTTCTAGCGAAATTGTTCTGTTTCTTAATACCTTACTCAACTTCTGGAATGCTTCCTTCGCCATGCCAATTCGCCTTCGGATCTCTGTGTCGCACTTTCCGTCTTCTGTTATAACGCTTCCCAGGTATTTAAATTTTTGTACCTGCTTGATTCTCGTATCCCTGACCTGTATGAGATTGAAGTTCTAAACAAAACAGAGAGAAAAAATCTAAACAAATGCAGTACATCTAGGTCCCACATTTTTACTGTGAAATCAATAAATTGTAAACGCAAATTCTACTCCATCAGCTTCTTACTCGCACTTCCCGCCTTTTGAATTCCATCCCGTTTACTTGATTGCTTTCCCGACAGCGACAATCTTCAAGAATTCAAATGTAAAGTCAATAGTCATCTTCTGTCTCACTAACTTGCATCCTTTCTCTCATGCCCCTTATGCCGTCCACCCCACTTGTCAGTATTCTCATCCTTCTCTTATGCTCTTCTTGACACCACTTGTAACGTATCACTTTCTCAAACATTCCTACTATGCACAACAGTGGCAGTAAAATGCCTTGCTTGGGGCCACAAGAATATAAAAAAGAAATGTTTTTAGCCAGTTTCTTTTCATCTATTCATACTTTGCCTAGTTTCTGTAAAGCCTACTTTGTTATTCACATGGGCTTTCGTATATTTTTATCACTCTTTCTTTCGTCTGGTAACGGCAAGTAAGCTTAGTACTTAGATGGTGTACCGATTGAAAACACCTTGTACTGTAATCAGCTCCCTAGAATCTAATGTATTTTGGCTTTAAATAACCCACAAAGTACTGATAAGTCTGTGAAAACAAATCGCTCACTAAATAATTCAATCAATCCGTCCTGATGTTATCTTACTCAGATAATTAAGTTACTATCCCTGTTTGATTCTGAACGATGGTGCATATTATTCAAATAAGCAGAGTGATAATTAAATCGATGAATAAATCAGTTGTGTGTCCTGAGAAAAAATGCCGGGAAAGTAACATTATAATCTTAGACAAATAGCTTTGTTTTATATTAATTTAACTTTGATAAACTATGTCACAAAGAAATGTTGAAAATGCTAGGTAGCTTGATATATTTAGTTACGATATTACAATAACCATTAACATACACTGTGTACGATTAAGCGATCTAGATACAGACACAAAGTAAAATCCGCAAATGTACAAAAATAGAAAGTAGGAGTAAGACAAGGACTTAACGTCTCACCAGAACTATTAAAGCTTTATAGTAAAAATATTGAGAAAATTAAAACATGTGCCAGAATTCATTATTCATTAATGATCTTGAAAACATTAGATATACAGATGGAAGTGTCGATAACAGACGCGGAGAGGAAACGGTACAGGAGAGACGGTAATGAACGAAAGCGAGAAGAAAGGACTAAACGTCTAATGCAACAAGACATCAGGCATAGCTGCCATTAAAACGAACATGCCAATATGCAAATTACAAAATGGGAGTACTTAAATAAAGCAAGCACAGCAATTTAAATATAGCGGAAATGTTTTAACCGAGGTTGGAAAGTGTGACAATTAAATCTGAATGTGCATTGGGATAGAAAAAGAAAAAATCGTTAGAAACAAAGAAAAGACTGCTGAACATAATATCAACCCGTTGATATGACAGTGAATGCTAGACAATCGCTTCATATATTACGAAGATAATTTAAACAATAGAAATGCGGTTCAACAGAAGGACGCTGAGAATACCAAGGACTAAACATATGTGCAACAACACTGTTTTAGAGCTAAAAAAGACAATAGGAACATATACTTGACATCAGGGATAGGCAAATGCAAACTTTAGTTAATCTGGGAAGTGTTATAACATAAAACGGAAAGTAAGACACAGAGATCCGAAGGCGAATTGGCGTGGCGAAGGAAACATTTCAGGAGTCGAGTAAAGTATTAACAAACAGAACAATTTCACTAGAAACAAAAAAAGAGAGTACTGGGTTGCTATGTGATGTCAGTTCTTTAATATTGGACAATATCATCGAAGATGAAGGAAAAGCTTGAAGCAACTGAAATGTGGTTCTACAGAAGGATGCTGCGAATATCATGGATCGAGCATGTGAGCAATGATGAGTTTTAGGAAATGCTGGAAACGAAAAGGATATTAATAGTGAGCATCAGGAAGAGACAGCTGAAGTTCCTGGGACATGCAATGAGGAGACAGGGCTTGGAGAACCTGACACTAACAGGCCAGATAGAGGGGAAAAAAGACAGGGGAAAGCAGCGGATAACATATTTGAAGGACCTATTCAGTTTGATGATGGAACGAAGGTTGCATGGTGTAACAGGAGAAGGTGTGCTAAGAGCCACCAGGAATAGGGAGACGAGGAAAGCCATGATCGCCTACGTCCTGAAGGAACAGAGCACATAGAAGAAGAAGAAGAAGAAGAAGAAGAATGTGGAAATTAGGGTTGGCAAATTAGCCACTCACTAGACATACTAAAGGCAGGAGAGACAGTAAAATAGCGCATACTTTACCTAATGAGCTAGTGATGGTTGGCAGAATGTCTAATGATCATAGCTTTGTTATACAAAAAGAAAGGACATACCTAGTTTTATTATCTGAGGACCAATGAGATACGAGTGAAGGTAAATAAGATAAAACAAAATAGAAAATAACGTCTGACAAATGTATTTCATTTATTCCTTCAGGCAAATCAGAAAGTGTCGGGAAAACATAACATGCTACAGTGCGCTTAGCTTTTAACTGCTTTATATGAATAGATGTCAAAGCATGAACAAAACGAGATGGTAAATAAGTAAATGTTGGTTAGCACTATAATGGACAAGGAATTGTGGAAAACCAGGATCAGTCATATTTTAAATACCAGTCAGTCAGTTAAGCGTCATACGGGATAAAGGCTCAGGCGATCATGTCTTGAAAGGGACAGAAGATTTTTCATACAGTAGGTTGCCTTTACTTTCTGCAGCAGACTGGTTGCTAACCAATGCAATAGAATCCAATCTCTCCTACTATTTAACTCATAGCAGGAGGAAGAAGTGATAGGTTAATAACTTTCCCAATGGTAATTGCGCGTAAGTGATTGTAACAAATTTACCTGGAATTGGAGCTCGGATCTCTGATTTCTCGTTCCGAGCCGATATCCTCTGCACCACAACGCGCATCCATCTTAAAGACCACATAAGAGAAAATACGAGGTACTACGCATTTTTGTTTTGTTAAATTGATAAAACAACAATTACTATATAGTCTAGCACTTTTTTCCTTCAGAGAAAAGGTATTGACGCTATTTATATTCAGACGATTTTCCCCTTTTTGTTGATATTTCAAGGTTCCAGTTATTGTGGTCTCCAGTATATATTCGTCAGGCTAACCTACATGGAATTCTGAAAGTAATCCTTTATTAGGTAGCACCTTAAAAGTCAAATTGAAGAAATATGGAAAAGACTTAGTGTGGAGTGAGACAATAAAATTAGGCTGATCATGTGTGGAGAGAAACGGGTAGTCAAGTCTATGGAATGAACTAAAATACTGGAAAGAAACAACACTGGAGAATTAGGAGCCTGAAAGTCAGTCAGTTAAGTGCCATACGTGATACACGCGTGGGCGATCATGTCTCGAAAGAGACATGACTGACTGGGCAGAAGATTATCCTGCAGTAGGTTGCCATTGCTTTCTGCGGTAGACTGGTTGCCGACCAAGGCTATAGAATCCAATCTGTCCTGCTATTTAACCCGTAACTGGAAGGAAGAGACGGATTAATACCTTTCCCAAGGGTATTCGCGCGTAAGTGAATACAATGGATTCAATTGGAATTCGAACTCGGCTCCCCGGTTTCTCGTTCCGAGCCGATATCTACTGTACCACAACGCGCGCCTGAAAGAATCAGTTTATATCCTAGGCTTTGGTGAACTGCTTAGTAGTCCTAGTATATATATAAATACAATATAGAAGGCATTTATAAAAAAATAAGGAAAAATCAAAAATAGAAAATATGCCATATGGCAGCAGGAGCAGTTGCAGCACTTATCAGTCGATAGGTTAGGATTGGGATTCCAAGTTCACTACAGAAAATTGTTCCACGGGGCAGTGATTTAGGGGATAAAATGATTGTAATTCAGTGATTGTGAATTCAACCCCTAAGTCGCGCAGTTGACTAATGATTGAACAGTACCAAAAATAAGAACTAGAGCATATTCCTAGTTATGAGACGTCTACAACCGTCGGTTAAACAAAGGGTTCAATTCGATTTATACCTAAGTCCGAAAACGCCGTGATAGCAAAAAACAAACATAACAGCAAGGGTTCGATTATATAATTAGTGCGAACAGCTCAGCTGTAACCACTTTCTCATCGGCGTAATGTGGCTTCCCTCTGTCTTTTCTACAAATACTTTCACAGTTTCTGCTCTGATTAATTTCCCTCCTTATTGCCCCCTCTGCATGAATTTACTCGAGTTACTAGTCTCACTACTAGGTCACACCCTTTTACAGTGAAACCAATAAAATGTAACCACAACCGCTACTCTGACAGCTTCTTTTCTCGCACTTCCTGCCTGTGGAATTCCCTTCGGTATACTTGATTCCCTGACAGCTACAATCGCCATAAATTTAAATGTAAGCTCAACTGCCATCTCTTAACACTCTGACTCGCATCCTTTCTCTCATGAACGTGTCTCCGTCCACTCTACTCTCATCAGCTCTCTTCACACCAGTGTTCTTATCCCTCGCTTGCCCATTCTTGGACACGCTCTAAAACTTGTTCTTTTTTCTCATCACTCTCCTCTTATGTAATCCCCTGTGCACCAGTGGCAGTAAAACCGCATTGCTTGGGGTGAAATTATCATAAAAAAATAAATAATAATTGATCATCCCAAAAATCTTAGACAGAAAACGTAATCCTACAATGAGTACTAACATTGGAAAATAGCAAATAAGCTCAACCGTTATCTTCCCCATGCTTTTCTCCTCGGGGTTCTTAGCAAAATACAACGGAGAATCTGTAATGTGATCGATACCGACTTAGCTGACCGGCTGCAGTCACTCTCTCACCGGCGTAACGTGGCTTCCCTGTGCCTCTTCTATAAATACTTTCACGGCTTCTGCACCGATGAACTTAGATCACTGGTGCCCCTAGGTACGAATTTGCACGAGATACTAGATTATCAACTACGCCCCACCCTTTTACAGTGAAACCGATAAAATGTAACTGCAGTTTCTACTCCAACAGCTTCTTTTCTCACACTTCCCGCCTGTGAAATTCTCTTTCACATACTTGCTTCCCCGACACCTACAATCTCCCGGTGTTGAAATGTAAGGTCAATAGACGCCTCCTAACACACTAACTTACATCCATCCTTTCAAACACTCTTCCCATCTACCCAACCCTCATCCTCGGTATCTTTACCCGTCTATTACCCTCCTTCTGACTTTTACTGTATCTAACCACACTTTCTTATCACTTTCCCCTATTTAACCCTTTGCGCAACAGTGGCAGTGGAATGACTTGCTTGGGTTGAAATGATTAAAAAAATAGACCTTCATAAACATTACACCTTATTCTGTGACCCCTGGAACTTGTACAGTGGGGATGTCATTGTAAAAAAAAAAAAAACGAAAGATGATGATAATTGTCTGAATGTAAAGTGTGTAAATAATGATTTGATTGGTTGATTTCGTTTAGCAGTATGTCTACCTATATGGGTCATATAATATGGTAATCTAAATTTTGCATGGTTACTTTTACACATAAAAGGCATTGTTAGTCATTCTACTATATATATGTAGTGTTGGTAATTTTACTATAAAAATGTATTTTCATACTTATTATTTTTTTTGTTTTTGAGAGTTGACTATTTTCCCATAACTGGAACGCTAATATAACAGGAAAGTGGTATCACGCGGCTCAAAACCTCCGATGTCCTGATTAGAGGCCTTGCGGTCGGGTGCAATATGTTATTGTACCCAGGACTAAAATAATGATTTGAAAATAATGTTTGAAAGGTGTGTCAGAGATTAAGAAATGTGATAAAATAGAAAAGCAATAACATAAACCTGGTCTTTGAAATTATTAAGATATGAAATTAATAATTTTGATTACTTTTTCTTTATTTATAAGTAGTGTCCGTATAGGATGTGGGCGATCAAGGCTCTCTACACCTTCGAATTTTTTACCACTTAGTGATATCTCTCTTTCGCTATCCTTTCCAATATCTATTGTTATTCACTGTTTCATCTTTCTTATTTGCCTTCAATATTTACTGTAAGTATCAAATTCTCTAAGCCCGCTTTCTTCCACACGTGTCTTTCTGATTCGAAGTATAAGATTCCTTTACATTTTCCTTTAAACCTCCCGTTACGTCTATATTCAGTCCACGGGATTCTCAGCATTTTTTTAATAGACGTGCATTTCTACTGCTGCAAGTCTCTTCTTCTTCTGTGAGATTTCCCAGCATTCATTACCATATAGAAAGACGGTTATTACAGCACTGTTTCCTTTGTTTCTAAGAACATTTTGCTGTTTCTTCATTTAAAGAATCTTTTGCCATTCCAAAAAGCTTTCGGATTTCAGTGTCAATTTTAGGATTCAAGGCAGGTTTTTCCATAACTGGGAATCCTGTTTACGCGAGAAACTTTGATGATTGAAATTCTTAGAGGACTTGTCCTCAGAAGAAATACAAATATATAGCAATACAACAATTAATTTCTTGAAATTTCACAAATGAATGAATTAGAGATAAAAGTATTTTTTGTTTTAAGTAAGATTTTAAAATATTTGTTTTTATTGCTGGAAATGTAATTAAAATCCTTCAATAATCTAATTTTTGAAAGATATACAAAACAATTTTTTTCAGCGCACAAACGCTCAAATTTCACGTACTCATGGCGCCGAAAAAAACAAAAACAGATTTTTAACCAAAATTCCAGGTTTCTACAAAGAAAATAAAAATAATATTTACAACAAAAATCCTCTGATCTTTCCTTTTAAAGATGACAACGATTACCGGGATCTTTCTGCTTAATAAGGAAGCAAAGATTTCGACGATAATATTTTTTCTATGCTTTGACATTTATTCCTCATGTTTTTATAACAGTCTTGGATGTACCTCTGCAAATATGTTTATGCATGCATACACACAGGGATATAAACACTCACAGGTTGTAACCTTTCTAAAAATAATTCCGACTATGAATAAGCAACTCCATTTTTTAAAACTTTCTATTTGACGAAGCCATTTTGCACATTCCCACATTCAGTTACCTTGACGTAGCACTCCACACACACACACACACACACACACACATATATATATATATATATATATATATATATTAATACAGGTTTCATTGATCCTTTCGTATGATCTGATTAGCTTGATAGTGTTGTCATGGAAAGGCGACAAGAAATCGCAATAATTGTTGATTTTTTTTATCAGGTCTGAGCTTTCGGCTTACATAAGCCATTATCAAAGGATGAACATGTAATGTTCCGTGAACATAGAACATTTAAATTATTATTAACAGAGTGGAGTTATACAGAGAAAATTAGACAGGTCAATTTTTTGTGTCGCACATGGCTGTAGGTCGAGAAGGAATGGTGGTAGTGGGTTTTATATATATATATATAAATTCGTAGGATGTGACAGACGAATATTATGCAAAACAACAATACATATTTTGAACAGTCAAACATTGAAAATGGCTAAGGAATTGGACAAATGTGCTTGGAACAATAGACAATTGTTGCATGCCCTTATTGCAACCAAATGGAGAATTTCAAGAATTATTTAAAAACTAAAAAAACAAATTATAAAATTATCCTTCTCTGTTATATTTAACGAAACATATTTAAAACAAACGTTGCTTTTTCAAAGACACACACACACATACACACGATGTGTGTGTGTGTGTGTGTGTGTGTATGCGTGTTATCTAGAGATAAGTTTGCAGTATGTGAGCTCGTTATGGAGGCGTTAATTATCCTATGACTCCAAGTTTAGCGAAAGTTTATCGGAGAGAAATGGCATTGGTTTTCGTGTACATAAACTGATTAAGACACAAAGCGCCCACTTCGCCTATCCGAGCGAACACAATGTCGTCATAATGATGGAGAGTCTCTAAATGTCTTCCTAAAAGACTTAACACTTTAAAGCTCCCTTAAACTAATGGCTTTTCTATTCAACTGGAAACTAATCAAAAGGAGGATTTATGTGCATTACTTGCAATTTACTAGGGAATCTCAATTTGGACGGCAGCTAAAATAGACGAGGTCTCTTTCCGAGACGGCCAGCATTCACTTCCCGCAAGTCATCCTTTTTCTGTGGTCTTTCAAGCAGTGGGCTCTGACAAAGCCTGCAATTAAATTCACGTTTGTGTGAATGCTCCTGGTCAGTGTTCAGCTAAATTATGCATTTTCAATTTGGATTTCGTATATAGAAAATATCTGTGGTTAAGCTTATAGATGAAACTTTCTTAGATGATTAAAAAGAAGAAAATAACTAGATGAAAGGTCATTATCGCCTTTCAGAAAAGCCATGCTCAAATTAAACCGAGCGTAATGTATTTAACAATACGTGTATTTCATTTCGATTTCACACCAGACTTGGCAGTAAAGATCCTAAGACACAAAGGTTAGCTGCGTGAGAAAGAATTAGAAATGAGAAATAATACTAAGGAGAAATTATAAACGAATAATCAAGAGGACAGTAAAAAGCGATTGCCATTACATGTAAATTTTCGATGATTAAAATTGTCTGGAAACTCGAACTGTTAGCATACAATTTACAGTCATATATAGTCAACTCATCTGTGAATTGGTGAAACCTCGTCGCCTGATTAGTATTGCTCTTAAATTAAAAATTCTAGGTACCATGACGAAAAGATTACAATGCCTACGACTACAACGACGCCACCGCACGCCGACTTCGCTGCAGCGAAGCAGAGTCGAATACAAACAACCAGTCTAGTACTGTGCTTAAATTCAGTTGTAAGTACCATGTCGGGAAGCTCATCCGAATAGATATACTTTTACCGACAGGAAATAAATGTTAACATAGATTTACTTTTACTGACAGGTAAAAGAGGTAAACACAGATTTAACACATCGCTCAATAAATCCTAGGTGTATCTAATAAAACAAAAGCTTTTAGGCAAAATTTGACTTTATGTATCAATATTGTCTCTGTCTAGAGTGATACACTGACTCTAGCTCTTCTCTAACAATTTGATACATTTTTGTCGAACGATTTGTCTTTGTCATCAAAATAAGACTCAGTTTCCCACAGCACTTCTTCATTAGAGCCAAATCTCTTTCTCTGGAGTATTCTTTTGAGGTCTGCACACGGAAAATGTTATGGAGCCAGATCTGGAGAATAGGGTGCGTGCGAAAGCGCGTCGAAGGGCAATTAATGTAGTTTTGCCATCGTTGCAATCGACTTGTGATTCGGTGCATTGTCTTGGTGAAAGATCATTCATGTCTTCTACCTTTGTAGTCGTTTTTAGTGATTTCCTTCTTCAAACGCACCAATAATGCTACATAATATTCTGTATAGATGGTTTTTCCTTTCTCAAAGTAAACGTTGAACAAATACTTTGCCCATCTCAAAATACGGAGGCCAAAACCATGCCTCTTGATGTTTACGTCTTTGGTCACTCTTTAAGGCTTTCACCTGCTGCTGTCAACTAAGCTGACTGCTGATTTGACTCCGTAGTCTAATGGTGGATACATGTTTTATCCATTGTCAGATATATGCACAAAAACTCCTTATTGTTGGATTGAAACAGTTGTAAACAACGCTCTCAATCGTGGACATGTTGTTTTTGATCGACTGTGAGCAAACGCAGTCCCCTATTTGAACACAGCTTTATCATTGACAAATGTTCTTGCAAAATGAAGAATACACTACCTTTCGATATGTTCAACTCCTCAGTTATCTCACGCAAATTCAATTTATGATCGGCCAAAACAAGTTTGTGGATTTTTTGGTGTTTTCCGGCGATTTTTTGCAACCTGCAAGATTTGTGCCTGTACATCCACGTTTAAATTAAGCATACCACCTCTTAATCGTTGTTTATAGCAGATCATAACCAGAATAACACTTATCAAGCCACTGTATTGCTTGAAGAGAATGTTTCCCATCAGAAAGCAACATTTTATCAACTCATGAAATTCAGATTTTCCCATTGTTTTGAAACTTTGAACAGTAATTTAAAAACTAATAATCCCATTGGGCCCAAATTTTGTCACATGCTATTTGGAGGTTAGTACTTTGTAAAAAGTATATGGATTTTTTTTATTAGTGGCACTATTTATATGCCAGGCCCGGGTCTTATTGAGTGCTGAATTTCTAAGCGCCTCTTAGATGTAGCAGAAGGCCGAAAGTATAGGGGTACTCGGTAAGGATTGAACTCACTGCTCAGTTGTAACAGGGTTTAGCGAGACAAGCTTGCTAACCATTACACCACGTCGAGCTGCCCCCGGGACTTATTGAGTGATATGTTACCTTTACTTAGATTCAGAAACGTAAACACAGAATTAACTTTAACGAGAGTTAAAAAAGGTAAACACATATTTACTTTTACCGAGATTCAAAAAAGGCAAACTTAAATTTACATTTACGGAAAGGTAAAAAAAGTAAACATCGATTTACCTTCACCTAGTTTCAAAAAAGGTAAACGTAGATATACCTTCAACTAGAGACAAAAAAGTAAATATGGGTTTAGTTTGCACAAGTAGGAAAAGGAAGACATAGATTTAAAAAAGGAAAGATATGGTTTTGTTTCAATGCGAGTCAAAACCGCAAACTGGTTTGGTGTGTACACGATTCAAAAGGTTAACAAATATTTGTGAACGAGTTTCAAAAAGGTTAACAAAAGTACAGTAAAAAGTAGATGTCAATTTGGGTGGCCTTCAAACAACTGTAAGGTGATTAAGTTATTGTATTTTAGAACCCAACCCACGGGGAAAACAGTGTCTTGTAATATACTAAGTCCTTATATATTAGGTTGTCCCAAAAGTTGGTAAACACTTGCGAAAATGTGAATTTTTATGCAATTTTGCGTTTATATTGTTATAGTGAACTTCATCTTAGTATTCCAGATGGCAATTGATAAAATTGAGCTGCGAGTATTGATTCGTTACCGCTGGAAGCAAGGTCTTTCAACCAGAAAAGCTGCAGAAGTGATTGATGCTGCCGAAGGAAAAGGGACAATTGCATATGCGGCAATCTCAAAGTGGTACAAACGTTTCGATTCTGGCGACATGAGTCTTAAAGATAAGCCTCGTTCAGGTCGGCCGTTAAAGTTGGATGATGGAGACTTGCAAACCGGGTTGGTCATTGCGCATTCATCGAGCACTCGAGAATTGAGTTGGTTCCGAATAGTCGTGCCATCAGTACCGAACTTTACTGTCAGCAACTTGAGCGGGTCTACGAAAAGTTGAAGCAAAAGTACCCGGCTCTGATGAACCGAAAGCGCGCTTTCATGCAGCAGTACAATGCCAATCCACACAACCGCCAGGAAGACCAAAGACAAGTTTGAAGAGCTGGACGGCGTTGAGGCTTTGCCACATCCAGCCTACAGTCCAGACTGTGATCCATCAGATTACGGCCTTTTCCGCTCAATGCAACACTTTCTGAAGGGCCGCCGATTCGACTCGTTTAATGAAGACGAGGAAGCGTGTCAAAAATTCTTTGATTCGAAGCCGGCTGAATGGTACTTTGACCAGATCTGAAAGCTTGCAGATCGATGTTAGAAAGTCTTGGAAAATGATGTTCTTTATTTTGAGCAATACATTTTGTTGTTTTTGCGAGTATAATTTCAATTTTTTGCAAGTGTTTACGAACATTTGGGACAACCTAATATTTCAATCTCTTTTTTCTTGAGATGAAAAAAAAAGTAATGCTCGTCACTGGGATGTATGCACATATGCATGCACACACAACTAGTTGCATTTGCAATATTTTTAAAACTAATATTAATCGAAAGTAATGAATATCTACTTGGATGAAACCATTATATTATAATAAAAATAACAATAATCCGAGTTTTTCCATCACGAAAAGGAAATATGACGTGTTTTTTATGAGTACATCTAGGTTAGATATTGGTTCAGTCTAGACTTGAAGATATCAAGATCTTAGTTGTTATTGAAGCATCCTCTCGGGATTTTTTTCCATAAACTAACAATTCTGGTGAAGAAGGTGTTTCAGTGAAACTTAGACCATTTTTTTTTTACTTTAATCATTTCACCGCAAACAAGGCGAAACCGCTACTAGTGAGTAAGGGGTTAAAGTGAGAGTAAAAATAAACTAGGTACACTGATGTCGAAGAAAGGATAAAAGATGAACGATATTTAGAGAGATAGATTGCAACCTACGTTGCATTTTGGAGAATGTAGCTATCAGGAAAGCAAGTAAATGGAAGAGAGTTCTACAGGTGGGAAGTGCGAGAAAAGAAACTGTTAGAAGGGTAGATTGAGCAGAAGAGGCGGCTACATTCAGCTATTTCAGCGGTAAAAGTGTGAGACCTAGATACCAATCTAGTCAGTCACTTAAGTGCCATACGTGATACACGCTTGGGTAGAAAATTATCCCGCAGTTGGTCGGCATTACCTTCTGCTGTAGAATGGTTGCCAGCGAAGGCTTTAGAACCAAGTCTGTCCTATTATTTAATCCATAACTGGAGGGAAGTGACGAATTAATACGTTTTCCAGTGATATTTGCGAGTAACTGAATGCAAGGAATGTAACTGGAATTCGAACTCGGTTCACCGACTTGTCATTCCGAGTCGATATCCACTGCACCACAACGCACATCACGCCTATCTAGTAACACACTTAAATTCATAACAGTTGCCATGAAAATATTTGAAAAAAATAATCAGAATGAATGCACATTATGTCGGTAAGAAAGTGAATGAAGTCAAAATGCCAAGTCGATTTCATTTCATTTCCTTCTTTGGATATTTTTGAGAATTTCGAAAGTAATACCAGGAGCACCCGACGAAATATGGCAACCGTGAATGCACGGACGTGTAGTAGATTTGGAAATGTACAAGAAAAAAAACGTGAATATCAATGATTTGCCACCCTGACCATAGCATGGCAGGTTCAAGCTCTTAATGTCCTAATTTGTGGAACTAAAATATGTAAGACGGCCTAACACGTTGCTTATTTAAAAATAAAAACAAAGCAGAACACTTCACCCCAAGCATGACAATACTGCCTCACAGTCCTTTTCATTTGTCTATGTGCCTTGTCCCTTCAGGACGTAGGCGAACATGGCTTTCCACGTCTCCTTGGTGGCTTTTAGTGATTTACTAGGCGTAGCTTAGATGCGGCACAAGGCCAAAAGTAAGGGACACTCATTGAGGGTCGAACTCACTACTTAATTGTAATGATTCTAGCAAGACAAGCTTGCTAACCATTATACCATCTCAAGGTGCCCTGGTGGCTTTTAGCACACTACTTTCTCTTGTTACTCCACCCAAACACCGATCAGGGCTTTCAAATATGTTATCCGCTGCTATCCCATGTTTCTTTTTCCCTCTATCTGACCTGTGAGTATCAGATTCTTTAAGACTTCTTTCCTCATTCATGTCCCAGGAACTTCAGCTCTATTCCTGATGCTCAGTATTAAATTTTTCTTTCGTTTTCATCCTTTCTAAAACCTTATCGTTTCTCACATGTTCGATCCATGATAGTCACAGCATTCTTCTGTAGAACCTCATTTCAGTTGATTCAAGTTTTTCGTTCATCTTAGATGATATTGTCTAGTATTCACTGTTGTATTGAAGGGCAGACATTACACAGCAATCCAGTATTCTTTTTTTTGTTTCTAGCGAAATATTCAGCTCAGTTTCTATAATGTGCACTAATCTATTCCACTTAGCCTTCGGATTTCAGTGTCGCACGTTTCGTCTTCCGTTTCGTAGTTCCTTGATTTTAGTATCCTCAACCTGTAATTGGCGTTTTGGGCGCCTCTGTTTTCTGATGACCATACTTTCGTTTTTCTTTTAATTTATTTGTATCTCTTTTATTTGACTTTCTTCATCTACCCTTTTTAAGAGGTCTTGTAGTTTTCTTTCCGTGTCAGCTATCAGCACTGTATAGTCACAAGGGGTTAAAGTAAGTGAAGGAAATTACAAATACTTTAGAAGAAATAGGGCATTCAATCCTAAACAGAAAACAAGGGATTTATAATCATATCACTTCAAGTAAAGAAGGAATGATAAGATGGGTGAGTGGGGTTACAGTAAGAGAATAAAAAAGTACAGTGGATGCCGAAGAAAGGATAAAAGATAGATGGGAATCATGTCGGTAGAAAATAGGAATTGACGTTGCATTTAAAATTTTGGAGACTGTAGGTATCAGTATAACCATGATCAGTGAATGCTGGACAATGCCCTCAAAGATGAAGGAAAAACTTGAAGCAACTAAAATGTGGTTCTACAGAAGGATGCTGCGAATATCATGGATCGAGCATGTGAACAATGATGAGGTCTTGGAAATGATGGAAACAAAAAGGAAATTAATACTGAGCATCAGGAAGAGAAGTTCCTGGGACACGTAATGAGGAAGGAGGCTTGGAGAATGCTAACAGGCCAGATAGAGGGAAAAAGAGACAGGGGAAAGCAACGGATAACATATTTGAAGGACCTAATCAGGTGGAAGACGGAACGAGGACTGCTTGGTGTAACAAGAGCGACCAGGGATAGGGAAATGCGGAAGGCCATGATCGCCTACGTTCTGAAGGGACAAGGCACATAGAAGAAGAAGGTCTCAGTAAAGCAAGCAAATGGAAGCGAGATCCACAAACGGGAAGAGCGAGCAAAGCAACCGGGGTGGGTAGAAGAGAC
Source organism: Ascarosepion bandense (assembly GCA_037127315.1). Lineage (NCBI taxonomy): Eukaryota > Metazoa > Mollusca > Cephalopoda > Sepiida > Sepiidae > Ascarosepion > Ascarosepion bandense. Next base: position 2,075,791 of record JBBBDQ010000269.1, read on the forward strand.
TGTTAGGCAGTAAAAGTGTGGGATTTTGATGCCAATTAGTAGCACGCTTAAAGTTATGTGGACGGAGCACCAGGGAATTAAAAGCTCGTCAGAGTAGTTGCAATGAAAATACTTGTGAAAAACTTGGAAATGTTTAAGAAGAAAAAAGTGAATATGAATGATTTGCCAATCTGACCATAGCATGGCGGGTTCTAGCTCTGAATGTCCCAGTTTGTGGAACTATTTTTGCTTCATGATATCGGGGAGTAGTGTGAACTTATCCACTCCCATTCAGAAAAAATGTAAATAAATAGTAAATAAAAGTACAGAGTTTTAAGCGGAGACGTTGAAAGTAAAGAGTTTAGAAGAAACCGGAAATCCAATCCTAAACAGGAAACGAGGGATAAAACTCTACTCATGTTCAAAAGATCAGAGTGTAGTGTGAACCATAGGACAAGTCAAAAGTTTTACTCCTCTCATTAATAACGATACAATAGCAAGAAACGAACAACGATTTATCTGTGAAATAAGGGTTGCAAAGTAGATAATAATTAATCACCCAGAAGACAACGTCATCGCATTTGAACTCTAGCCTTAACATAGATTTGGTAGCTAGACTCCGTTTTTTGATTAAATACTTGTAAAGAAAAAGAAGGTCTAGATATTTTCTGGAGCGATTCAAGAAAATTTGTCGATGGCACGAATAATTGTAAGTTTTATTTTCGGTCGAGCTTGAGTTTTAAAATCCAGTGAAGGGTTCAATAAAAGGAGCTTCTCTAACGGTATGACCACGCGTCAGCATTGGTGAGGGATTGATGATGATGAAATATTACTACCTTTTTTTGTGGCACTTGTACCCTTTCCAAAATGATAAACATTATGAAAATAGCCTAAAATTAGGGTATATTTGATTGATTGACTGATTTGTTTACACGGCTTTTGAAGCCTTTAAAGGGTATTTAAAAAGCAAAATATATTTAAATTGCAAAAGCTATTATTTTTCTTTACTACAAGTGAATATTGCACTAAAAATATTTTGAGAATATAAATGATATTTTCCAGATACATATCTTACTAATTTATTAAAAATAGGTCGGGTGTTAATTCCATTTCGTTAATCTTCGGAACATTCCGTATTATACTACTGTATAATACGTAACGGGGAAAAGAGATTTGTACCGTTACCATTGATATTTGTGAGTTGGTGAATGAAGTAAACTCGACTGGAATCATAACGCCCCTTTCTGATGAATGAATAAAAACAAATTAAGCTCTTTTTTTGCATCATGTTTTAATAGTTTTTCTTTGATTCACACACACACACACACACACACACATACACACACACACACACACACATATATATATATATATATATATATATATATATATAAAGTACCGTGAATTACTAAATATACATATGAACATGTAAATATATATATGTGTGTGTTTACATGGTACGATGGAAAAAATGGTCGATATATATATATATATATATATATATATATATATATATATATATATATCGCTCATTCAATAATGAATTAGAGCACTATGACTATTGGGCGTGTATAATGATATACGCGCTAAAAAGTTTGCCTTCTACCGAACGCTGTAGCCCAGAGGTAGAATCGCCGACTGACGCCAATTCAGTAAGGTTTCAATCCTGGGTTAAAAAGCAATCGGAGTCTAACCGTACTGATGAACTGTGATACCGCGAAAGAGATCTGTCTGCGGATCACTATAGTGTATATATATATATATATATATATATATATATATATATATATATATGTATAAACATGTTACGGAAATTAACGAAATTTGCTTTTAAGCAACCGACAATTTGTAATGAATTATTTTGAACATTATTTTTACCGATACTCGTATTTAAGTAGATATTCTGTTGTTATTTAAACAGTACTTTTATATTTATATCTACCGGCCTGATTATTTATGATAAATTTTTTAAATATTTTCGTATCGCCGTATTTTCAGAGCAGATATGTTTGTTTACGGTGATTCGAAAATTGTGTTATATAAGCATAATAAAAACCTCGTCTGATCAGGGGGCTATTCATGGTCGAGTGGTCAAGACGGTACCAGATCAAATGGCATGCTTCCCTATGTAATAGGGGTCGCAGGTTCGAATCTTGCTGGATAGCACACATTTTCGTAATAAAAATTTATCGTAAATAATCAGGCCGGTAGATATAAATATAAAAATACTGTTTAAGTAAAAACAGAATATCTACTTAAATACGACTATCGGTAAAAATAATGTTCAAAATAATTCTATATATATAAAGGAAATATTGCATATTCTTATATAATCAAACTTATTTTTATTTTCTATTAATTCAAACGTTATTTTTATTGAATACCCGCGTTTAAATAGACTCCCCGTTCATTTTAAACAGTATTTCTGTCATCTAACGGCTTGTGCATTCGGGAAAACTTAATAAAGGAAAAGCAACCTTTGGTAGGATTCGAACCTTCAAACGAATGAGCATCTCATTCGGCATACTTAACTGTTCCACCTCAAAAGGCGTCCCAGTAAAACCAGGTTCTATTTTCTCTTTAAAGCTCGCCGACTTGTTCATATTTTCCCAAAACACATATCTGCTTAGTTTCATATCTGAAACGTAAACAAAGCAATTTCTAAAATATTATTCGATTTTATTTTTTAGCCCTACATATTTTTATCACTTCAAACATTATATTTAATGGATACCCGTATTTAAGTAAACGATCCGTTTATTTTAATCAGTAATTATTTCTTCTACCGTCTCCTAGAAATAAAACCGCGGAACAGACGATGATTTTTCTTGCAGAGTTTGAATTCTCTCAGAGAACACATTTTCTTTATTAAGTTGGCAGGCCATATTATGGTGATTTTTCAAGCGTAGCTTAGATGTGGCACAAGGCTAAAAGTAAGGGACGCTCAGTGGGAATTGAACTCACTACTCAGTTGTAATAATTCTAGCAAGACAAGCTTGCTAACCATTACACCACCTCGAGGTGTTCACAGGCCATATTATGGTAGCGTTGTAAATTTTTAGTTAAGTGTTTATTTGTTAGACTAACCTAACAAGAATCGAATGCGCAAAATTAAACACACATCGCTTCATATTCGAAAAATACGTAAATTTAGAAAAAAACTACTGAGTAAATCGGAAGGACAAAATTGACACACAAGGGCAAACAGTTTATAAAAAAACGAAAAGGGATATCCTTAATAGAATGAGCATCTAATCACTGTTTTCGCTTTCAATGTGAACGGCTGCATTAGCCCCCATACCGTTTTCTAATGCGCCTGTAAATTTGTTAAGAAAGGCTGAAATGGAGCTTTTAGATTCGGTATTGCTGCCGGACATTATATCAACTGAAGCGGAAAAATCCTGTTATGACATTAAATTCTATCAGTAATCTTCTCAATTTGACCATTGGACATCACAGTCGGTTGGTTCTGCCTAACGGATCTCTATAACTCGCCATCCCACGATGCGTCGTACACACCCAATTCCTGTAAGTTGTTAGCAGTGTCGAAGTGAGTTTAGGATCGTTTGAAGTTCGCTCGTAGCCGGCAGCGTCATGCGCGTAATGTACATTGACTTCTCTTTGCTTACTAATGAGTTAGTCAGCTGTGCTGTGCATTTGGCATGATGACCGATGTCCAGGGCACATCATTTTGCCGTCCAGGGAAGAATTTGATTAGAAATAAATAGAAAGGGAGATAATGCTGACAGACGCATACGGGTAGTTTAACACACAAACACACACAGTTGCAGGCAACTCCCAGGTGTATCTTTGTTGTGATTGGCGCTTGAATATTAAGAGCACTTGAACGCGAAATGCTGAATTACAAAACTAAACGCAGACATGCGCATACGTAAAGGTTACAACTTCCTTTTAGCAAGCAAATGAATATTATGAAAGCTTGTACATAGGCATATATATATATATATATATATATATATATATATATATATATATATATATGTGTGTGTGTGTGTGTGTGCGTGTGGGGGTGTTAATAAATTAATGAGCTTGGGGAAATTTTATTGAATACATCCATACGCTTAATGCCAGCTTATCAAAAGAAAGAAACGTTACCTAACGATAAGACAATAGAAAAAAGAAGAAAATACGCAAACTCTACAGACAGGTATGAATGAAACAATCTTTTATAGAAATATGACTCAGCGCTAAAAAGGTCATGAAGATCTGCTGAAAGAAAAAAAATACAAACATTGCAATTCATTGACCTAAGGTTTAACCTTACTCAGATGCTCATGAAAATAGGTTTGGTAAAGAAGATGTTTATTTTTCCCCCAAAATGCATCTGCTGCAAAATGTGAGTTATGATATATTATTAAAAAGTATAAGTTATGTAACATATTATTAGCAATATTTGTTATTATATATTATTAGCAATATTATTATTATATATTATTAGCAATATTTGTTAAAGGAGAGTTGAAAAAAAGACGATGAAAACGAATGCAGTGTAGATAAGAAAACGTAAAAGATGAGAAATAGAAGAAAAGCATAAAGAAGGAATGAGTAAAAGAACGAGAAAAATGAGTAAGGTGATGAGTGAAATCGAAAAATGAAAAACAGAAGTAGAGGAAAAAATAAGAAAAGAAAATAAGAAAAAAAAAGAGAAAAGAGTAAAAAAAATAAATGAAGTCTGTAGAAATTATGAAAAAAAAAAACGAGGAAATGGTAAATAAAAGAAAAATGGTCGAAAGAAAGAAAGAAAATTGTAAAAGGAAGGAACTAATTGTAAGAAACAAAAAAGGGTGAGATAGATGCAGTGAATGAAAGAAGAAAGAAAAATAACAAAAATAAAGTTTGGATATACAAAAAAGGCATGAAAGAAGAAAGAAAATCAAAATAAAGAATATGTTTCAAGAAAAGTGGAATGGATGAAAAAAAGAAAGTAGTGCAAAATGAAGGCAATATTGTATGAAACGGGAATGGTGTAAAAAAAAATTGTAAGATAAAATGAATAATCAAAAGGTGAAATATATATAGTCATCTGCAGACAGATCTGTTTCGCTGTATCACAGCTCATCAGTACGGTTAGACTCCGATTGCTTTTAACCCAGGATTGAAACCCAACCGAATTGGCGTCAGTCGGCGATTCTACCTGTGGGCTATGGGCGCTCGGTAGAAGAATCAGACTTTTTATATATTTACATATTCATTTATATATATATATATATATATATATATATATATATATATATATATATAAGGAGTTCGTGATAACTAAAGGATAGCACTAAGGAAAATTGGCAAGTCAAAAGAAGTTGAATATCGAAAACAATGAAAAAGGACAAGAAAAACCAAAAGAAAAAAATTAAAGGAACATAAGCCAAATGAAAAATGAAAGAAAAAGTAGTAATACAGAGTGCATAAAAAATACCACCCATAAAAACACTCCTACATAATGGTATGACATTAAGACATATTTCTGGGAGGGAAACTGCTTTCATACGGACAGGAAACGAGTTCAGCAAATATACAAATATAGAAAGGGGTGTAAGACAAGGATTTGTCTTCTCACTACCTCTATTCAATTTATATAGCGAGGCAATTCTGAGAGCTCGATATGTCCTGCCAGGATTCATCATTGGCAGCCACAGTCTTAACAATATAAAATAGGAAGATGATACAGGGCTGATAGCGGACACAGAAAAGAAACTACAGGATTTCCTACAGAAGGAAGCAACAGTAAGCGGAAAGAAAGCACTACATGTAAATTACAAGAGAATATTACATAATCAAAATCGATATTATAAGTGATTATTTATGACTACATTCTATAGCATTTGAAAAAATATAAATGTATTTTCGTTTAAAAAGTACGCATCCTACGAAATATGCTTATTACCGACAACATAAGTTTATTTTAAAATGATTACGTCAACATTTTTTTGGTTTTAATAAATAAATGCACAGTATCAAGTCAGTTTTTTTCAAAATTCATAGTTGTCAGTGGTTTTATGCAATAATTGTTCTACATAGGAAAATAGTTACTTCTAATTTCATGAAAATAATGACTAGATAAATAAAGTAAAAAAAATGAAATCAGGCTAAATCAATTTTGCCAAAATTCTGCAAAATTAGGAATGAAAGTAACAAGTCCGATCAGATAAACTGACGTGAACGACTATTAATTTAATAAGATTGTTGATAATGACACTAGAGAAACGGTGCAATGATTTCAATCAAATGTGCATCGTGAAATCTTCTACAACAAAATTAAAATGTATTCTGAATAAATCATATTAAATGACCAACAGCAGTGTCATAAAACGCTAGTGACATTGAAACATAAACAAACCTTTTTTAACTCTTGCGATTTATTGAATAAAGCTTACAAATCGTGTCGTTTAAGTGCGGGTGGTGAAATTGATAGCAGCACGGCTCGTTATAAGATAATCATTGATCCGATTTTGAATTAAAATAAGGTTTATTGCAGTCAATTACTCTCAAATGCTTTTGGGAAAAATATGAATCCAACTCCCCCACCGAGCTATGGGTAAATAGTATCTTATCTATACATTTTATAGCTTTTCTAAAAAAAAATGAAGCCTTCACTAAGCTAAAAATGTTCTTACATTCTAAATATACTTCTGCTTTAAGCAACAAAGTATTGACAACCCGTCAAAAACGAATTAATAACTTAGGCTATTTGAAAGAAATGTAATGTTTGAGTTTAATGAATTTGGCGGTCGTTTTATAAAATTATATTAAAATTGTTTTTCAAAAACTTAAACCTAGTTATAGAAACAGTCTGGTGTTGTATGAGTTTCAAGGGCACTAGGGACCTGTATTTTATCGACTGAATCTTACATGTCGAAGATTATAGTAATGTAGAAAACATGTTGCTTTCATTAAAACGATTTGAGTTTAAGCATGGCAACGTTTTTTCTAACATTCAACTTTAAAAAAAACACTAGAGTTTCTGACGAAACAAATGACATTTGCCAAGCATATTAACTGGTTATATCCCGTTGGTAACTTTCGAAATGTCAGTCAGTTAAGTGCCATACAAGATGTATGCTTAAGTGATCATGTCTCAAAAGAGACATGACTGACTGCGCAGAAGATTTCCTCGCGGAAGGCTTTCATTACTTAGACTTGTTGTTAACTAAGACTATAGAACTCAATCTGTCCTGTTACTTAACCCATAGATGGAGGGAAGAGACGGAAAGGTGTTTGCACATAAGTGAATGTAACGAATTCAACTGGAATTCAAACTCGGCTCTTCGGTTTCTCATTCCGAGACGATATTCATTGCACCACATCGCACATCCGAAATGTCCTGAAAGAATTGTTGGTTGTTTTGTTTTATGGCATATCAATTTCGGCGGGTCATTTATTGCCCACTAAATTTTATTTCTTTATTGCTGGTAATAACTTTCAACAATTTTATTGTTGTTTTTTATACGTTTTGTGTCTAGTAATACATTTTTCTTTTCGAGTATCAAGATTCATTGGGATTGTTTTTAAAGGCAGGTGTCCAAGTCCTACCCTGTTATTTAACCCATAACTGGAAGGAAAGGACGGATTAATACCTTTCCCAATGGTACCAGTGCTTAAGTGAATGCAGGATATTCAACTGGAATTCGAACTTGGCTCACCGATTTCTCTTTCCGAGCCGATATCCACTTCACCACAATGCACATCCGTCACTAAACACTTACAGTACCTGGTATTCTCAAGCGGTCACCTATCTAAGTACTGACCAGGGTCAACGTTGCTAAAACTCGGTGATTGAGCGAGAACCGGTGTATTCAACGTGATATGGCCATAAGCCTCCTGAAACAAAACTGTAAATGAACGACTATCCGATCAGAGTCATTGGAAAGCAAAAATATCCTCCGAGTTAAAAATCGCACAAATGACTATATGCAAATCTAGTGAAGACATTGTGTCGTCATGTCTGTAAGCACGCATATAAAATAAGGACGGTGACAACGAATACTGATTTTAAATAATTTAAGAATATTCAACTGTTAAGTGATATCTGTTCTCTTGTATGGCAGCAATTGCTTGATAATCCCCTCAAAGTTGAGGAAGAGACTGGAAGCAACAGAAATGTTGTTCTACAGAAAGAGGCTAAGAATAAATACCATAAACCAAACATACGAACAACTACGAGGTTTGGGAGAAAATGGAAACAAGAATAAAACATATAGATAACATAAAGAAAAAGGCAGTTAAAGTTTCTGAAACATATAATCATGAAAGAAGGCTTGAAAAATCTGATACTCACAGGACAGATTGAGTGAAAGATGAACATAGGAAAGCAGCACATAGCTTACTTCATCAATTGGAGTATATAGATGGTAGAACGCTGTTTAGAAGAAATAAAAAGACAAAACTTATTAAAAGCTGCAAAGGACATGAATATGTGAAGGACCATGATCGCTTATGTCCTTAAGGTCAGTCAGTCATTTAAGTGCCATACGCGAAACACGCTTGGGCGATCATGTCCCGAAAGAGACATGAGTGACTGGGCAGAAGATTATCCCGCAGTAGGTTGCCATTGCTTTCTGCGGTAGACTGGTTGCCAGCCAAGGCTATAGAACCCAGTCTGTCCTGTTATCTAACTCATAACAGGAGGGAAGAGACGGATTAATACCTTTCCCAAGAGTATTTGCGCGTAAGTAAATGCAATGATTTCAGCTGATTTCTCGTTCCGAGCCGATATCCACTGCACCACAACGCACATCCTTAAGGTACAAGGCACATAATGAAGATTACGTTTTAGACGACAATATAGTCATATTTTAGCAACTGTTACAATGCTGTAAAAATGGTCGGAAATAATTAAGACCAATGAAAGTGTTTGGTTGGAGAAAAAAATCTGTTTTGATTGTATAATTTTCGTCTTCAGTAATAAGATCTCCCGGTCTTCCAATATGTAGAATTAATTTAGTAGATCCATTTTAACGTCGCTGGTTAAGCAACCAGTTGCCAATGAATACGAGCTTCATATGAGAATCGGCTTAATAAGCCACATAACGTAACTTCCCATCCAAATTCTAATGGACAGAAGCTGTCGAAAAATTAGACCAGAAACAGAAAATCAGTGTGGTTTCGTTAAAGACGCTGAAAAAAAGACATGTAATATTTATGCTTAGAACTAATATAAAAAAGGGCAAATGAAAATACATATATACGTATCAATTATAGATTATGTAAATGTATTTACAACACAGCTATTTCTGGTCATATAAAATCTTGGTTTATTTGGGAGAAGATATTAGAATAATCCAGAAAATAAGCTTAGGTGGCGGGCAGGACAATAAAAAAGACGGTTGAAGAGGTAAAATTAATTCAGTAAATATATAGATTTATGGATATGCGTTGTGGTACAGTGGATATCGGCTTGGAACCAGGAATCCGAGTGCGGATTTCGAATTCCAGTTGCATTCGCTTACGCACAAATACCTTTCGGAACGTTATTAATCCGTCGCTTCTCCCTTCAGTTATGGTTTAAACAACAGAATAGATTGGGTTGTATAGATTTGGTTGGCAACCAGTCTACCGCAGAAAGTAATGGCAACCAACTACGAGAAAATATTCTGCCCAGTCAATCATATCTTGAAAGAAAAGTGATCGCCCAAGTGTGTATCGTATATCGTACTTAACTGACTGAAATATACAAAAAGAGAAAAGAGCGTTATAACATTTTGTATCTTTTCATCAGACTTATACAATATTTACGCTGAGGCAATCCCAAAAGAATTAAGAGTTGCACAAATATTTATTAATGGCTGACACAATCTTATGAATAGAACGGTAATCTTAACTCTTAACATAAGAGCCATGCCGACTGGGTGCCAGCCGTAGAGACAGTGACGGTCGCCTCCCATAGAACTCATGGCTTAAGATCTATAGAAATAGAAAAATCCAAGTTAAGTAAGAGCGAAAGAGGCCAGGTGAATTTACTACCGCTGTAGTCAAAACACCCGACTTCGGCTGTTTCCTTAAAGCTTCGGAAAAGAGCCCTGAAAAGACTTTTTTATTTGAAAATTTGAAAGCTTTGATTATTCTTAACGAAAACTTTGAAAATTGAATTCGACGATTGTATATTCTGCTTTTGTTGTTAATTATTTTTCTTATCTATATAAAGACACTTTCCGCAACTTATTCAGAAATTATAGAACTTATTCATTTATTTATTTTTGTGTCGTATTATTTTGTTAACAAAATGTACGCGCGCATCCGGCCTGGTTCAACGTGCCAAAGAAACAGTTAGCAAGATTTCAGTGTGTCTTCCTTGGATCAGAATTCACAGCGTGGGCAAGTGGGGGACAGTTATAATAGACGTCTCGAAGATCAGCTACTATGTCGAGGCCATCATCACGACTAGCTCCCGAGGGCAACGTCACAATGAAATTGAGAGTTGACACAATGAAAAATTGAGAAACACCTAAAAAAATAAAAGGAGAGCTGGAAGAAAGGACTAACTATCAACTGAAAGTTGACAGAATATGTAGCTGTTATCAAGAGAAACAACCCAAAATGCGAAGTATGAATTGGAGAAGCAAAACTTTTGCAAGCACTAAAATTTAAATATCTGCGGTGTGTTTTAACAGAGGACTGAAATTCTGACACCGAAATCTAAAAACGTACTAGAAGCTTTCGAAACGTAATACAAACAAAATCAAAAACATTGCTCAACCACTATGCAATATTCTTCTTCTACGTGCCTTAGAACGTAGGCGATTATGACTTTCCACATCTCCCTATTCCTGGTGGCTCTTAGCACTCATTCTCTTATTACTCCATGCAACCCTCGTTCCATCATCCAATTGATTAGGTTCTTCAAATATGTTATCCGCTGCTTTCCTCTGTCTCTTTTCCCTCTATCTGGTCTGTTAGTATCAGGTTCTCCAAGCCCTCTTTCCTCATTGTATGTTCCAGGAACTTCAGCTGTATCTCCCTGATTCTCAGTATTAATTTCCTTTTTGTTTCCATCATTTCCAAAACCTCATCATTGCTCACATGCTCGATCCATGATATTCGCAGCATCTTTCTGTAGAACCACATTTCAGCTGCTTAAAGTTTTTCTTTCATCTTTGATGATATTGTCCAACATTCACTGCCATATTGAAGGACGGACAGCACGTAGCAATCCAGTACTCCCTTCCTAGTGTCTGGCAAAATTGTCCTGTTTCTTAATACCTTACTCAACTTCTAGAATGCTTCCTTCGCCATAGGAAACTTGAGACAAGAGAAAAAGTGTTTAACAAAAGTGCGCTCTGAATTTCTTCGACTGAATATGAGAGCAACGAGGAAGTTTTAAGGAAATTTCGAGGGCGTGGGTAATTTGACACTTAAAAGGGCATGTGAGGCAGAAAGAAACAGCGAGTAACCTACTAGTCGAGCTTGTGCAACTGGATGACAACAGAAAAAGTCGTGGAGAGATAACAAAAAGGAAAACCTTTACTAAGATTTACAAATAATATATAATTGTGGAGAGTCTTGATCGTCAAAGTTCTGAAAGAACACAACGCTTAAGAGAAAAAGTAATTGTGTTATTTGTGATAGTTTGATACCACAGATTTATCCATTTTTTGCATCGACGAAGGGGCAGAGTTGGTAAAAGATGATAGACTTCACACGTGATACACCAGCCGTGACAGTCACAATTTTCTTTGGAAGAGAAAAAATATCAAGCAAACGACCTAAAAAACGCAAATATTGGAAGCTAAAACTAAAGAAATTCCTGTTAGCATAAACATTTCCCCAAGAGAGCATTCTATTCGAGTTATTTTTTTTTTTTGCAATGCCTTTTTTGTCTTACTGACGTTTTTGTCGAAAGAAGAACGGAGTCTTTAATTCTTTACTGTGTCCGAATCATTTCCCCAATGAAAATATAAAAAATACTTTATAGCATACCTCTTCAATGTATTTCTATGATTCTTCGCACATGAAACAATGAACAATTTTGTAACACGGCAATACATTCATCAACAACTCATAAGCGATTTCACCATCTTTCTGACAAGATTAATGTAATGATAATATTTCCTTCGATTTAGAATCAGTAAAACGCAACAGACTGAATTCCGTTTAACTGCGACTGATGATCAAACGAACCATATTTTATAGTAACATTTCTCTATCTCTCTAGATATAATGTTCTGCCAGGTGAAAGGTCATATTTTCATAATATGTAAAGAAAATTGAACTTGTTTTTTAGGGTCGAATAGAAAACGCAATCCTACAAACTGCTAGAAATTATTTAATTTTAATAAAGTTTACACCCGGAAAAGGGCCCTAGAGCCACTTGAATCCCGGGGGTTACTGAATCAAAAAGTTATTAGAGAATCAAAGAGGGAAGCAAAAATTGTATATTATTTGAATATATAGGATATATAACTGCTGACCCTACAATTCAAAAATATAAGGGTAAAATAAGCATCCTGCTAGCAAATACAACAGTTCTTGGACAAGGTGGAAAATGCTTCTTTATAATAAAATCAGGAGGGAACTGTGATGATTCTACCCTGTGAACAATGTGAGATCTCTTAGTCACAAATAAATTAATAAAAAGTGATTTGGTAGGCTTCGTCACGGTGATCATGACTAAAATGATCAATCACGTCCTGGGCAAACTTCCGACGTCAGTAAAGAGGCCCTATTTACCATCTCAGAGAAGGTTTCCAAATTATTCTCAGAACACTCTTATCTACCCAACGCTCATTCTCGGTATCCTTACTCGCCTATCACCCACCCTCTGACATTTCCTATATTTAACCATTCTCGGTATCCCTACCCGCCTATCACCCACCCTCTGAGATTTCCTATATTTAATATTCTTTCTCCACTCTATGTAGCCCCCTGCGCAGTAGTGGCAGTGACATGCTCGGGGTTAAACGCTTATATAAAAAAAAAAAATTCGAAAATTTCGGTGGAAAAGATTTCTAAGAGACCAAAAGTCGATATCTCTAGTGACTTTCGTCATTTGAAGTAACTCGGGTTCGTTTCCAAACATGATACGTACATTTGGCTGCTTTGACCGTTTCTGTAACCCACTACGCACAAGTGGTCGTCCAGATTTCTTGGGGTTAACTGATTATGAAAAAAAAAAAACTGCTACAAAAATTTAAAAACTTCAAGACTGAAACCGAGAAAAATTTTTTAATTTTTATTTTCTTTAATTCTCTTGTGCAGTCTGGGTATGACGATAAACTATATCCTGCAGCAAGGCAAATATAGTAGCCTGAGTAAATTCGTGTAGAGAAGGCACCAGGGAGATAAGCTCGTCAGAGCAGAATCCATGAAAATGTTTGTAGAAAAGACAACACGTCCCATTGGCGAGAAAGTTACTGCAGTCGAGCTGCCACGTCGAGAAATTACATTGCAGATCCTCTTCTAGATTTTGTCGAGGACCCCGAGATGAACAGCATTTAATAAATTATAGAATATTATAAGGAATTACGTAGTGAAAGTTTATTTATTTTGGTTGTTTTGTTTGATTGGTTTGCTTTGTTTAGCAGTATATAAAATATTTAATGCAGAAAACTAAAATATATCAACAATTGTTTGGCTTCAATGAAATATATATTTTTATATTTTATATATTCAAATGTACTGCTTGTATTGTTTTACTATAAACATATATTTTTAGACTTTCATAGTATTTTGGTTTTGTTTAAGTGTTAACTATTTGGCTATAATTGTGGTTCAAACAGGTGCTACCACCCCGGGTCTTGGTGAACCTAGAAACAAGAGTAATTAAGAGGTGGTTCCATGCTACGCAAAACCTCCAATCAATTTTCAATTAATGGCCATGCGGATATAGTTTAACGTCATACCTAGGACTATACAAGAGAAGTAAACATAATAGAAATTAAAACTTTTCGCAGTTTCAGTCATGCAAACTACGGAATTAATTTTTGTAGTAGTTAGTTTTTCATTATCAGTTAACCCCAAGCAAAGTAGGATCTCCACTAATGTGTAGAGGGTTACAGTGAGAGAAAAAAAAACAAAGTAAAGGGGATGTCGAAGAAAAGACAAAAGAAAATGAGGAGCAGTGAGATAGACGATAGCAACTGAAGTTGCGTTTAAACTTTTAAACATTGTAGTTCTCAGGGAAGCAAGAAAACGAAAAGGAGTTCCAGAAACTGGAAGTGAGAATAAAAATTGTAAAGTAGAAAAGGCGGTTACATTTAACTATTACTGCAGTAAAAAGTGGAGCCTTGCTAACAATCTACTAGCATGCGTAGATTCATCCGGTCGGGGAACCAGAAAAACCCGTCAGAGCAGTTGCTATGAAAATGTTTATAGAAAAGATAGAGGAAAGCCACATAACGTCGGTGAGAAATTGACTGAAGGCGGGTTGCCAAGTCAAGATCGATTATATTTCAGATCCACCCTTTCGATTTTGTTTAGAACCTCAAAATGAATAGCAGGATAATTCGACCAGATATGACAGCAGTATTCAATGCGAGTGGCAGGTTTATAAAAGTGCAAGACAGATACTGACCCAAAAAACTTCCTGGCCCGACACAGTAACACACCCTTCCTAGCAGTTATTTTGTTAAGGAAAGTTAATTATAGCAAATAGTTTTTTTACAACTACAAATAGAAGAAACCCTTAAAAAAAGCATAATTTTTAACCAAAGTTTTAAAGCACGTCTACAACAAACGTACACCGAGAAAATAAAACTGATAATTTAAATGGCCAGAAAGCAGAAAACAACCTACTGTGGGATAATCTTCTACCCAGTCAGTCATGTCTCATTCGAGACATGATCGCCCAAAATGCGTATTACGTATGGCATTTAACTGACTGAATCTAAATAGTAAGATTATTTCCGACAAGCGATCTCTATAAATATAAGTTCAATTCTAATAGTTTCCTCTCCCGCAGTTTTTACTAATGGAATTCACTTCCGGCTTCTTGCTGTTCTAGAACGAACTATCTTTAAAAAGTAATTCAGTACACGTGTCTAAGTGACATCAACGCCTTTATAAAAAATAAAGCGCAAAATAATTACAAAGAAATGTCTCATAGTTATAAATTCTTATGCATTTCTTTTAAAAGATTTATAATTTTCACAGTGATTTTTCTCCGCCGGCATTTCTGTATTTTACGTATCTGTACATTTATAACAAATGTATAAAATAGTAATATTTTTCTTAATAAACAACTAGTATTTTTCGAGCAATTGTAGGTTTTGCACGCACTGATATATGCTGCCGTTTTATAAACCGGTAAGACCAACATTTTGCTCTTTTCATTCTTCTGCTAATCTGGTCTCATTAATTATTATTTTGGTAGACACACTTCTCCCAGATTAATATTGATCTGTCACACAAATTTCAGGCAAAGATGTGACTGGGTATCGAAACCTATTTTTTTTTCGTTTTACAGCCGTATTTATATGATCCTCTTACCACCGACAGATAAGTATCACTTTTAATATATTCCTTGCCAAAAACCCGTTGCAGCTTCTCTCTTCAAATACCACTTAGCGTATTCTATCAATACAGGTTAATTTCTCGCCTTTTTCATCCACAAGGTCGATGATAAAAATTCTAAGTTGGCGGCCTATTTATTAGTACAAACGATTTGAATACGCTAGCCTCATGTATATATACGTAAACGAACACATTCCTTATCAGCTAATCTTCGTGACAAGAATATATTTGTTTACGCCCTTTTATATTTCCGAGGGTTAGTGTTTTTCTATTAACTGTGTTTTTATGCATTTATATCAACCTGTTAATGATAGGTATATATTAAGAAGGGATGTGCGTTGTGGTGCAGTGGATATCGACTCGGAACGAGAAATCGGGGACCCGAGTTCGAATTCCAGTTGAATTCATTGCATTCACCTACTCGCAAATACCCTTGGGAAAGGTATTAATCCGTCTCTTCCCTCCAGTTATGGGTTAAATAACAGGACAGATTGGGTTCTATAGCCTTGGCTGGCAACCAGTCTACCGCAGAAAGCAATGGCAACCTACTGGAGGATAATCTTCTGCCCAGTCAGTCATGTCTCCAGAGAAACATGATCGCCCAAGCGAGTTTCATGTATGGCACTAAACTGACTGATATGTTAAGACATGTTGAATTAGCTGGTGCCAACTAACGTCGACAATACTTGGTTAAAATAATTCTAATTACAGTAATATATACAGAAGTCTATGATGCAGATTGGCAAGGAAAAACATACTTAAGATCTACATTCAAACTAGAAACCCTTAAAAATTATATCAACTGGCTGACCAAGTGTGGAAATTAAAAAGAAAACGGCAAAGACCCGGATATAACATGGGGTATAATAAAAAAAATGAAATTAAACCATACAACGGTGGTGATCTCTGCAGACTAGGCCAAGAAGAAAAGTTAGTCATAATATCATTTCAAGAACAAAAAACATTACTAAATGAAAGATCCAGAGTGTTGTCTGGATGTAATCAAACCAACAAATATATTTTAAGATTATACAAACCTGGATGAAAGTGTTTAAGATCCTTAAAAACTCCTCCGTAATTTTGAAAATTTCAGTTATTTTAAACTTCCAGTCGTGCGTTCATAAAACTCCTTGGTGTACAGTTGGAAATGTTCGAAAGTCTGTTAGAAGACGTCACAGCTATTTAACCGCCGAGAATTACGTACTATAATCTCATTGCTGTTGGTAAGAAAATACGGGTTTCGCTTATTGTTAATCACAATAGTAACAGAAACTTTTCCTTGTAAGAAACGTCCCACATTTATTGAGCAAGCAACCAACCCTATATTCGGTGTAAATTCAAAAAAATTCTTATATTACACTTATGTTTTTCAGAAGATGTTTATTAATTCGAAAAAGTGTTATCGGTTGTTTAAACACTGATGAGGAATTTACTTTTGGAGTAGATAGACTAAACTATCGCCCAGTTCACACTCCACCCACGTATATTGAACAGGTTAAGAGGCTCATCCCTTGTTCCCTCTTTAGAATGTGTTTTCTGGCGTTCTCTTTTCCAGTCTTCTCACTTTGTTCTTTTTTTTTTCAATTGGAGTAGATAGATCTATCTATAGCCCGGTTCACACACCACCCAAGTTTATTGAACAGGTTAAGAAGCTCATCCCTTGTTCACTGTTTAGGATGTGTCTTCCGGCGTTCTCTTTTCCAATCTTCTCTCTTTGTTATTTTTTTTTCAATTGGAGTAGACAGATATATCTATAGCCCGGTTCACACTCCACCCACGTCTATTGAACAGGTTAAGAGGCTCACCCCTTGTTCCCTGTTTAGGATGTGGTATCCGGCGTTCTCTTTTCCAATCTTCTCACTTTGTTTTTTGTTTTTTTCAGTTGGAGTAGATAGATCTATCTATCGCCCAGTTCACACTTCACCCACGTCTATTGAACAGGTTAAGAGGCTCATCCCTTGTTCCCTGTTTAGGATGTGGTTTCCGGCATTCTCTTTTCCAATCTTCTCACTTTGTTTTTTTTTTTCAATTGGAGTAGATAGATATATCTATAGCCCGGTTCACACTCCACCCACGTCTATTGAACAGGTTAAGAGGCTCATCCCTTGTTCCCTGTTTAGGATGTGGTATCCGGCGTTCTCTTTTCCAATCTTTTCACTATTACGTAGCCCCCTGCACATCACTGACGTTACCGGCTTGCTCGGCGTGATACGATTAAAAAAAAATGTTCAACATTTTAAGTCATTATTTTTCTCGTAGAGTTACATGTGATACCCATTTACGTAGTTTTTACTACAATGAAAAGTCCTAAAGCGTTGTTGTTTCTGTTATTTGTACAGTTCTTTGTGGTTCTGTGACGCCAATAGCCAAGGTTTAAAGAACATAGTTTCGCGCTAAAACCTATAAGCTTCATCCACAGGAAATCATTTCTAACCATTGATGTGGGAGGATCGATCGTATTCACTTGTCATTTCGGATATTTGTGAATGAGTTTGCCGCTACGCCTGGCAACCATATCAAACCTTCGATGAGGCTATTTAAGTACGTGACACAACATTTAACTTTAATGTTTTAGCATTGTTGCAATTTATGGTGTTTTGCGAACCTATCCATAGCACAGCCTATTCTATGTGCATTTTCATTTTTCTTTCATACTAAATTGATCTGCACACTGAGGTATTTGAAAAGATTTTTATCTACTAGTTGTACATTCTGAATTTTCATGATGGATTCTGTGTATGTACGAATCCTACTTTCATTCGAACTCCAGGTCAGATTTTATTTTTATCTCAGAAACGCGGTTTTTTTTCTGGCACTTTCCGCCTGCAAAATTCCCTTCCGTTTACTTGCTTCCCCGACAGCTACAATCTCCAAGAATTTAAATGTAAAGTCAATAGTCATCTCCAATCACACTAACTTGCATCCTTTCTCTCATGCTCATTTCTCCGTCCACTTCACAGCCATCAGTATTCTGATCCTTCTCTTACCCACTTCCTGACACCCCCTATAACCTGTCACTCTTTTTCATAACTTTTCTCCTATGTAACTCCCTGCGCACCAGTGGCAGTAAACTGCCTTGCTTGGAGCGATATGATTATAAAAAACAAAAACGAACAAACAAACAAAAAAAAAAGACAGGTATCTCTTTTCTTAGAACACATTCTAAAGGATGTTGATTGTTTTGTTAAGTAATTCCACTGGTAACCACGATAACAGAATATCTCATTACGAAGAAATTTAAACCCGGCTGTATGACTTAGAATTTTTAAAAGTCAATTTACATTTTTATTATTGTGGAAAATGTTATACTATTTTGTACTTTGAAAATCGTGAACAAAGAAATCAGGAAGAGCGTGGCCATGAATTCAAACTGAAAAATAAATCTCCGTTACATATTGTTTTAGCTTAATATGATTTTAAAAAATCCTAATTTTGATACTGTATTATATATATATATATATATATATATATATATATATATATATATGGCAGAAACATATTTATACAGAGTGACCCAAAGAAAAACAGTAAATTTGGTACAGTAAGTCAGTAAAGTGCCATACGTGATACAACCTTGGGCGATCATGTCTCGAAAGAGATATGACTGACTGGGCAGAAAATTATCCCGCAATAGGTTTCCATTACATTCTCCGGTAGACTGGTTGATAGCCAAGGTTATAGAACCCAATCTCTCCTGTTATTTAACTCATAACTGGAGGGAAGAAACTGATTAATACCTTTCCCAAAAGATTTTGCGCCTTAGTGAATGCAAGAATTTCAATTAGAATTCGACTCCCCGATTTTTCGTTCCGAGCCGATATCCACTGCCCCACAACGTACATCCTAAATTTGGTACAATTTATTTAATAGATGGAATTTTTGTTAAAGTTGTTTGAAACAAAAGCATAGATATTTCGTGGGTTAAAACAGAGCAAAACACAATTTAAATGTGGTCTTCAAACTAAAGAACTTCTTAGCATTTAATTTTTTTCTTTTTATTTTCATGATAACAAATCTAAAATAAGTTTTTTTTTTGTGGGGCATCCTATAATAGCTAATTTACAACATCTCTTCACACATACACAAGCAATTTTAGCTGCGTACGCGTACACGTTAGTCATTCGCTAGTTCAGATGTGCAATCAAACATTCCTGTAAGATGCCTACAAGCATAAACAAAGACTCAATCATTTACGTAAATTCGCTGGCGCTGAGGCAGAAACATGTACACTGAAGCATTAACAAATGTAAAAGTGCGCTAACTACGTAATGGGAGGTTAGAAAAGTTGCTGAGATAAGAGAAGTATTTTGTTTATTTTCTTATACCGTAGATTGCGCTCGCTCAGATCTTTACATTTCGGGAGCAGACATCCAGACATGTTTCTCGGGTAGCACTATACTAAGACTGAAGCGGCGATGAAATGTGGAAACAAACACATACATTATGCATATCTAGTAAGGGTGTCTATAAACAAACGAGATCTTATATTATTCCGACAACAATGAAAATAAACGTCGTGTATTTATTTGATGTGCGTCTTTGTTGTAACGGATAGAGGCTAGGAATGAGAAACCTGAGCGCCAAGTTAGTTTCGTTAACTTAACCGCAAGTAGGCTTGAAAAATTTATTAATCTATCTCTTCTCGCTTCCAGAGATGGGCTAAATAACAGGACAGACTGGATTCTATAGAAATGGTTAATCGAAAAGTTCACCAATCTTCCAGTAAGCCTAGACCACCGGATGAGATACCCTATCCATAAAAAATACAGTAACTGAAAGACTTTAGTCGTGGGAATTGCGTATTCTGTTGCATAAAGATGTATTTATTTATTAAATAAATATAGTTAATGTAACGGGTATCGACTGGGAAAGTAGAATTAGCGAGCCGAGTTCAAATTTCCCTCTAGCCAGCCTCACTCACTTTTGCACCTATCTACTTGTGCAGGGCATGGAACTCTCTAGAGTCTGTAATTAATTCATGACAACCGTATTTTTGGTATTCATGTGCGTTCTTTTACTCACAAATGCCCATGGGTAAGGCATGAGTATACCTTCCCTTACTAGCTACGGATTCAGTAGCAAAGTAGACTAGATTTGCTTGCCATGAGAGAAAACTAGTTTACAAAAATGATTACTCTGTTTTCCAAATTGTGAAGTCAACAGGAATCACTCCACTATTTTTCTCAAAAAGAGCCCAACGCCTCATCATGTTGAACCACGGTTCCCCTAAGACCATCGACGATAAGCAACATTGCGCCTGGTCAGTATCTAGATGAGTGGCTGCTTAGGTATATAGGATGATGTGTGAGCGGTGTAATGAAAAAATTGTTAGGATTTTTTATCGGAAAACCTAGTTCCAATTCTAGTGTTTTTCGTAATATTTACTTCCAAGAAAATGCTCTTACTAAAAGTATGAATAACAACTCTTCACCTCCCCAGCTCTGGGTTGATTAGCAAGACTTTTATCACTAAAATTATTTAAAAAAATACTATCTAAAAAAATATTAACTGTTTTGTAATAACTTGGAAAGTGTTGATAAACCATCGCAAACGAATTAATGAATCATCTTTCTCAAGAAATCATGCAAAATCCCATGTGTTAAGACAAAAGACTGTGGTAAGTCTGTGGTGATACCGAGCAAAAGTGATGAACCGAATGCTTGCGCTTTCACGACCAAAAAGCAAATGACCAAAAGTCGTCGCTGCGCCGCGCCGGCTCCGCGCAGATGTTCCGGTAGAAAACTAAAAATTAATCAAATATTAAATTTCCAGTTCGCGAGCCTACGCGAATTTTATTTATCGCCCAATGGGAAGCCCAGTATCAAATACGGATATGAACTCCCAAATGATCACCTGCGATCCAAAAAGTCGAAATAAAAAGCCGAGACAGATAGCATCGACAGGCAGACCGACTCGTGGAGAAGAGAGTAATTAGTATCTCCCTTGACCGAAAGTCAAGTGGCTTACTACGCTCCCCTCACTTACCTCTTTCCTTCTTCCCTGCCTCAAAACTACTTACTGATCTAACGAGCGACTACATCAAAGACATTCCTTACTCATAGCGCTCCCCACATTTCTAAACATTAATTCTCTTTCAGCATTTTATTGCCATGAACATTTTAACCTCCGTTGGACCTATATTTCAAGTTTTACTTCAATAGTAAAAACATTAATTGGTATGTGTATATATAAAATGTTATTTTTCAACTCAATTTGCTTTTCTTGATTTTATAATCATTTTATGACTTATCTACAACAAGGCCAAATTCCGTTAATCTTCAAAAATACAGACACTTCACTAGAATGGACTTCAACTAGAAACACTATAAACTATAGATACTCCCACTATAAGTCATTCCTATTTATGTACTGAAATGACTCGCGATGAAATGTTATTTATATATAATATATGTAGATAGTGACTTGCATGTTTCATTCTTGTTCCCTTATGTCAAATCAACTTACTATGTGTAAATAACAAAACATCAAAGAGATATCCTGTATAGGTAAATAAATATAATATCCCACTGATACCAGTAAAAATGATCACTTATTGCTATTATGCATAAAAAACAACAATCTAAATTAGTCTTTGCTGTTATGTTTACGAATAGGGTAAATAAGGTGATTATTTTAATCATTAATGTACTGATTATACCCATGGGCAAAGGATTGATATTCATATAAAGAAGAAAATTATAAATCAAATATTGAATATTATAAAATATTAAAGATGTCACGTGTTTCGGTTATTCTTTTAAATTATTATATTTAAATGTTTACGTTCGGTAAAACGTATATCCCTGGTAAGATTAGCATCAATATCTTACATTTTCGCGTTTTTTTCACAGAAGTCGATGGTCAAGGCATACAGTAAGAAAAGAAGATTCAAAGTTTTCTTGTCTAGTTTTATTCAGCGAATTCTTTTCGGGGAAAAGACCACGATGTTGCCATTTTCGAAGATACTACATCCTTTTTCAATATTTCTTGGGAGTTTTATAATTTCCAAGTCTTTTTCCTCATTATGTCTCCCAGAATCTTCAAATGTACGAAACTTCAAATATATTGGGACACCCGTTAAAAAAAAAATACTTGAATTTTAAGTCAATGATTGGATATGCTAATGGAAAATTTTTCGATAATAGAATATCCGTATATACGTTTCCATATCGCGTTATTAAATATTTGAGCATAACAACTTTAACAAAAATATTGCAATAACAATCATAAATATGAATTCTGGTCTTTGTGCATGAAGTAAGGAAATGCAAATGAGCGATTTAATATCGACAACCATTTCATTTTCTCACTTTTTTTTATATCTTTCTTTCATTTTCTCGCTGAAACTAAGTAGCATCACTGATAATATATTATTTCGTCCATCCACGTGATCAAAACAGAATAATCTCATTATTCATTTAGGTCTTGGCAAGATTTACGTGTAATCATTGGAGTAGATAGACTAAACTATCGCCCGGTTCACACTCCACCCACGTCTATTGAACAGGTGTAGACGCTCATCCCTTGTTCCCTGTTTAGGATGTGGTTTCCGGTTTTCTCTTTTCCAATCTTTTCACTCTTATGTAGCTCCTGCACAACAGTGGCGTTGCCGCCTTGCTCGTGGTGATATGATTAAAAAAACAAAAAACACCCAAGAAACTAAGCGGGGGGGGGGCAAACAGTATTACAAGAACATATCTGACTAGAAATTGAATGACGACATGTTGAATAATGATGTTTGGTTTGACCAAGTACATTGATTGCCTATAAAAGAATAGTCCACTTCTTAGTTAAAATTGTGAACTTGCGACTTGTAATACTCGTAATAACATTGCAAGTTATGTATCTATGGTTTAAACGGTTCCAGCAATAAGTTTTCGTGTAGGGAAATATCTTAGGGCGAGCATTCAAGCCACACGAACTTTTGTAAAGATGTCTGAGAAGAGTCCGATTTTAGGCTCTCAAAATTTTACATGGCCATTTCAGAAAATTGCTTTGTATGTTGATAGTGACCTGTCGATATTGCTTCGATCTTGAAAACAATGGTCAAATGAGCATTCCTACTGTCATAAAAATATCTGGACGGTTATGTGAGTGTCACTTGCTAAGATAGATGCATAAAGAGTGGTGGAAAAACTGTAGGAGATGGTGAAGAACTCACAGCCTAAATCCGAACAAATATAATCTCATGAGTGTAATCACCGTTTTGCATGCATTGGGATGACATCTATACAGGAATCTATGTAGACTATCAATTACCGTATTAACACCGTCATTCTGATTCGGTACAAGTGTCACAAAAGAATATATGAAACCTTATAGATATTTTGAATAAAAGCAGAATTAAAATAATTTCATTCTCTCTTCCATTCTAATGCCTGTGACATGTTTTTAAAGGAAATTGATTAGTTTTTGCTCACATTTTGATAGTTAATTAATTTCTGTTGTCGATATGTGATTGCTGATAACATAACACATTAATTACATATATACAAAGTTTAGAGTTGAATGAATAAATAAATAAAATAATGAAACAATATATACGAAGGTGAGTTGGAAAGTTTATTGGCTGACTATAAAGGAATGTCGATAAATCTGTGAAATATTTAATCGCTACTTATTAATAATTGCATTGATTCTTTTTATGTAAACTGAAAACTGGCTTTTCATATTGTTATCAAAAAAATTAACAGCATATATGATGTTATCATCCCTATGATAATGGTTCCCAGCCAAATGGTTTTCATGTTAGGGGACAGATCAGAAAAATAAGAGGATGATCAGCCAGTTCAAAGCTAAAGTTATACACAGCACAGCCATTGAAATCAAGGACTTATGTTCTGCAGAATTGGCCTCTGGAAACAGGGTCCCTTTCGGCAGTTTTTCCCAATTGTGTGGTTATGAAAGCCTTCCGTAACCGTACCAGCAAGTAAACATTGTATTCTCTATTGATAGTGTGACCCTTTTAAAGATGGCCATTAAACACGATGCCATTAGTATCCCAGAAAACTGGTGTCACAAACTTCTCTGTAAATGAACCCTCATTTGTCTCTCTGTCTATCTCTCTCTCCCTCACACACACAGGAAAACACTCTCACAGTGTGAGTAAGAAAGAGAGAGAGAGAGAGAGATAGAGAGTTAATCTAAATTATCTTCTGTTCGTTTAAGAAGTGATTTAAAAATAAACAATCAAAAAGAAAAAAAAACGAAATAATACTCAGATGTAATGAATATGGAAACACCTCGTTTAACCTCACTGTAATGGAATTGGCTAGTATCAGCCATATATACAGACGAAGGCAAGGACGTCGATGGAATGAGAGAGATCTAGAGATCTATCACCAGAGGTCTACTGACTACGCCTACGTCTAAATACACTGCATACGACGATTACGACTATGGACTAGATTGTTCTATCAGATTACATTTGCCTTTACCACTTAACAAGTTCGTATTGATATATATTCCATTCTCATTCACTGAAATATCGATATATATATTGATATATATCCCATACTCATTCACTGAAATATCCTCGACCCGATCGACTTCACATATTCAGACCAAATAGCTAAATATCAGACTTTTTCATAGAAAAAAGGTGAATTTCTTCCAACGCCCACTTCAGGAATTAGGCATGTATGATATTCTTATCAAGATAAGTATGGAAATATGTAAGTATATATAGTCGTGTGAAAGCACTACTTGAGATGGACACTGTCAGCATCTTTCTTAAAAAGAGTATTGATTGGAACGTACGGAAATGTGATCGTGTGAGAATAACAACATCTGTGTCTTATTCTGGGCCTTGATTCTAAAAAATAACATAAAATTCACCATTCAAATAATACATCTTTATCTTCGAACATATGATATTCTATTTTGTAGAGTGGGGGAGAGAAAGCACTAATATATTAAAAAATCGCATATATATATATATATATATAATATCGATAGATAGATATTTGCGCAAACATACGAAGTATTAATTATATCAGATATATCGTTAAGCGAAAGTTCGTAAAAAAAAAGAATATATTCACTTGTATTGAATAAGATTAATGGATAGCTTAACGAACTTCCTAACTCGATAGAAGAGATTTTCACTGTAGTTAGATTATTTTGGTAGTTTCTAACACTAATGCAAGACTGATGCTTAAACGAAGGTCTCGATTAGCAACCGCTAGACTGATGATTATAAAATAGTTCCGATTGCCCGCCACTAAACACATACTTAAAAGAATGTTTTCATGAGCTGCCGCTAGATTGATGCTTACAAGAACGTACCAATTAGCAGTCGCTTATAAAAATGGTCCCAATTGGCAGATACGAGACTGCTGTTTAAAAGACGGTTACAATTGTTTCCGATATTTAAAACAAGGACCCATTTTGAGTGATGCTCAAAAGAAGGCAGCTGTTAGAGTGAAGCTTAAAGAAGATTCCGACTGGTCGCCTCTTGACTGAGTATTAAAAGAATGTTTCTATAGGCAGCCACTAAACATTGCTTAAAAGAAGATCCCGATTGGCCGCTACTAAACGAATGTCTAAAAGAAGGTTTCGATTAGCCGTTACTAAACTGATTTAGAGCCGACGGACTGAAGCTTAAAATTAAGTCCTAATTGGCAACCGCTAGAGGTAAGTTTAAAAGAATGTCCGAATTAGCAACCGCTAGACTAATTTTTTTTTTAATCATATCACCCCAAGCAAGGCGGTAACGCAACTGATGTGCAGGGGGCTACATAAGAGTGAGAAGATTAGAAAAGAGAAAAACCGGAAACCGCATCCTAAACAGGAAACAAGGGATGAGCCTCTTCACCTGTTCAATAGACGTGGGTGGAGTGTGAACCGGGCGAGTGTTTAGTCTAGCTACTCCAATTGAAAAAAAATAAAAAAAGAAAAGAGTGAAAAGATTGGAAAAGAGAAAACCGGAAACCGCATCCTAAACAGGAAACAAGGAATGAGCCTCTTCACCTGTTCAATAGACGTGGGTGGAGTGTGAACCAGGCGATAGTTTAGTCTATCTACTCCAATTGAATCTATCTACTCCAATTCTTGAAAGAAGATCTAGATTTGCAATCACCAGCCTAAAGCTTCAAGATGAAAGTCCTGATTGAAAGCTGCGTAAAAGTGATCAATTTAAATCTGCTAGACTCATCCTTAAAAGAATATTTCTATTAACAGTTGCTTTTAATGAAGCACCTAAGAAGAATATTTTACATGTTAGGACATTAATCTGTGTTGTACCTGTTTTGTCACTTCAGAACCCCTGCTAATATGCCTCTCCACAACTTCCTATATTTCGCAACTCTTAATTTTTTGTCGTTTTACTATCTTCTCCCTTCACTCGATCTTCTGCCATTTATTTACACTAGATTTTGAAGTAGCTTACTTGCTAATTTCTTGTGTCTTGCTTGCTTTCAATACACCGTGAGTATCAAATTTTCTAAGGCTACCTTCTTTTAATTATATGTCCTAGAAATATTAACTGTTTTTCTCATTTCTTATATAATTGCCATTTGTATTTCAAATTTCCCTAAAATCTCTTCGTCGATCACGTGAGGATTCTTTCATAAAACAACATCCTTGTTAGATCACGTCTTCGTTTCTTCTGGAAAGACATATCCCAGCCACCTTTTTGGATTGATATTATATAACAATTTAGCATTCTTTTCATTGTTTGTAACAAGATTTTAGATTGCAGTCAAGCGGTAAAGTACTTTGGATGAATCTGGGGCTTGTTCTCTAAAGGAGATCACATTTTCGTTATTAGATTTCTGAAATGCGCAGGTCGATAGACGAAATAAACACACTATAAAAGAAAAAAATGACAGTCTTTTTCAAATAGGAGAACTTGCTAAAACGTTTGAAGTTATGAAATTATCTATTCCTATGCGTCTATATACCTAAAATAAACAAAAAAGAGTTATGTACGATATAGATGTAAATGTACACATCTTCATGTATATTTTTACCTCAAGAATCTCAAGATATATGTCTTTTCTCTCAAAATTTTTTTCTGTCTCGATACGTGTATATTTTTTCTTTCTATACATATATATTATATATATGGCAACACATATTTTTCCCCTCTGAAATCATATTTTCTCTCACTCATTACACATACATATATTTTCTCTCTTACGATAAATTTATATATTCACTTTCGAGCAAATTATATTTCCCTCTGTCTCCCTCTCGATACTTACATACATTTTCTCTCTCACATCTTGCCTGTCTGAAGACATATAGTTCTTGTTTCAATACACATTATATATATATTTTTCTAATATATACATATTTTTTCTTTCTCAATACATATATATATATATATATGTGTGTGTGTGTGTGTGTGTGTGTGTGTGTGTATTACCCGTCTCAATATCTAATATATATATATATATATATATATATATATATATATATATTAAGGTTGGGTCACTATGTCGATCCAGGATGTTTTTTCCACCTGAATCCATCCTGCATATATACAAGTCAACCATCCGTCCGTGCATGGAGTACTGCTGCCATTTATGGTCAGGTGCCCCTGCCGTTCTCCTCAGTGTTCTTGACAAGCTCCAAAGGAGAGTCTGTAATGTGATAGGTACTGATCTGGCGACTCGACTGCAGCCACTTTCCCATCGTCGAAATGTGGCCTCCCTCTGTCTCTTCTATAAATATTTTCATGGCTTCTGCTCGGATGAGCTTAAGTCACTGATGCCTCCTCTACAGGTGTTTACCCGTGCAACCAGACTGGCAACTGGGTCCCACCCATTCACAGTCAGGTTAGCCAAACGCAGACGACAATTCTACTCCTGCAGCTTCCTCTCTCGCACTTCCCGCCTGTGGAACTCACTCCCGTATTCTTGCTTTCCTGACGGCTACGACCTCAAGAAATTTAAATGCAAAGTTAATACTCATCTACTAAACACTGGCCTCTAGCTCTCTCCCCTCCCCAGTATAACCTTCCTTTTCTCTCCACCTATGTATCTGTCATCGCACCTTCTTTCTCAGCTTTCTATTGTTCCTTTCTAACTAGCTTGTACTCCTCACTCTTTTCTAATTAATCTTTTTACATTTATGTAACCCCTGCACATCAGTGGCGTTTCCGCCTTGCTCGGGGTGAAATGATTAAAATATATATATATATATATATATATTTTTTTTTTAATCATTTCACCCCGAGCAAGGCGGAAACGCCACTGATGTGCAGGGGGTTACATAAATGTAGAAAGATTAATTAGAAAAGAGTGAGGAGTACAAGCTAGTTAGAAAGGAACAATAGAAAGCTGAGAAAGCAGGTGCAATGACAGATACATGGGCGGAGAGAACGTGAAGATTATACAGGGGAGGGGAGAGAGCTAGAGTCCAGTGGTTAGTAGGTGAGTATTAACTTTGCTTTTAAATTTCTGGAGGTCGTAGCCGTCAGGAAAGCAAGAATACGGGAGTGAGTTCCACAGGCGGGAAGTGCGAGAGAGGAAGCTGCAGGAGTAGAATTGTCGTCTGCGTTTGGCTAACCTGACTGTGAATGGGTGGGACCCAGTTGCCAGTCTGGTTGCACGGGTAAACACCTGTAGAGGAGGCATCAGTGACTTAAGCTCATCCGAACAGAAGCCATGAAAGTATTTATAGAAGAGACAGAGGGAGGCCACATTTCGACGATGGGAAAGTGGCTGCAGACGAGTCGCCAGATCAGTACCTATCACATTACAGACTCTCCTTTGGAGCTTGTCAAGAACACTGAGGAGAACGGCAGGGGCACCTGACCATAAATGGCAGCAGTACTCCATGCACGGACGGATGGTTTATATATATATATATATATATATATATATATATATATATATATATATATATATATATATAATCTCTCAATATATATATATATATATCTATCTTATCTCTCAATGTCTGTAAGTAACTCAATACATACATAAATCTTTTGTTTCTCATGTGTATATATATATATATATATATATATATATATATATATATATATATAGTTGCACTCCGATAGAAGTAGGGACTAGAGGATTCGTAGCAAGGTTCTTAAGCAAAGCCTTAACGAATATAGGGTTAGTAGGAGCAAAAAAAAGGAAAGCCCTCAAGTCCATAACAGAAACAGCGGAAAGGACGGCTAATTTGTTATGGATTAAAAGGGCGAGTATCTGGATTTCGTAAAAACAAATGCGTAGCTAAATTCCTCGAAATTCTGCAGTTCCGATTTCTCATCTTTTGATTGAACTCGTAAACGTGATAAAATGTACAGATAGATTTTAAATCAGTATATACAACAATAATTGGTATTTTTAAAGCTATTTGGTTAACCCTTTCCTCTTTTAATTGTACATAAATCATATATATATATATATATATATATATATATATATATATATATATATATATATAAACGTTTTTTAAATTAACTTTATATATAGATATTTATATTTTCATAATCCTTTTGGAAACAATTTTTAAATTATACATATTTATAGATAATTGTGTTTCTTGTAAATGAATTTTGATAAATTCTTAGACGAATTTTTATTTTTTAGATACGACAAATTATGTACAATTGTAGATTTATATTTATCTTAAACGAACCGTGATTAATTCTTAGTCGAGTTTTTTTAATTCTCCACAAGTAAATAGCTTCATACTTTCATTTTTTTTTTATTTTTATTTATTTAAAAAAAGAATTAGGACGAGTTCATATACGGTTCGCCTCTTTATGTAAACTGGCTTTGACTGTCGCCAATCGGAAGCGAGTGCAAGACTTTGTACAGGGCCTAAACTTTATAAATTTTGTTTCTAATGTCTGAAAGCGCTCATCGAGGGTGGACCGGAGACTGATCATTTCTGGTCGGGGTGGCGTGGTAAGTGGGGTATGGTGTTGAGAAACCCGAACCCCCCTAGTGATTCACGTAATGACATTACTGCCGACACCCTCTGGCGTCCCCACTACGGTGCGTATGTTTGAAATATATATATGTATTATCTCTCTTAATTTATATATATATATATATATATATTAATGCATATATTATATCTTATATATCTTATCTTTCTAAAAAGAAAATGCGTAAAAATGACGAGAATTGTAAATGTGTTTTCAGGTCATCAGAACATTAGCCAAATATCACTCCGTAGATAAATTGATAATTAGTGCTAAAATATTCAATGTTTTAGGAACTTACCTGGTTACCACAGAGGGTCGTATCTAAATAATCAACTAGATCAGATTTGACAAATATTTAAAAAATAGCTGACGAACATCCCGGTGCAAAATTTATGATAAATGTAGAAGATTGGTAAATAATCCCAATAGATCCTAGCAATATTAGGTAAAATATTAAAACAACAGAGATCTCGATGTAAATTTAATT
The DNA here is from genome assembly GCA_037127315.1 of Ascarosepion bandense. Classification (NCBI taxonomy): domain Eukaryota; kingdom Metazoa; phylum Mollusca; class Cephalopoda; order Sepiida; family Sepiidae; genus Ascarosepion; species Ascarosepion bandense. The sequence goes on from JBBBDQ010000269.1 coordinate 2,106,615, forward strand.
TATGGAGGAGATATTTATTTATAAATTTAGATTTTACATTTGGGGATAGCTATGTTTACAAAAGACATGCATTGTTCAACTCCAGTCGGACGTAAAATGTGGACATTTAATATACCGGAAATAATGGTTAGTAAAGAAAAGAAAATAGTAAAGTAAAAATAGAATGTTGGTCAAGAAAAGTCCAGAAAGATAAGAGTAGTACACTTTTGTGGGTGGAAGGCAGCAGTTTGTCTGAGAGGTCAAGGTTAGCCGGTAGGAATTAACTTAATTATATCCAAATTTAAATTCTATCTAATATAAGAAATTAAACTAAACATATGATTAAATCGAAAGGAAGGGAATAGATAAACATTGTTTAAGGGATTTTACGTCTACTTCGATAAAGAAACTTACTTAGTAATTCGTTCCGTTGGTTAGAATTAAATTCTGACATTGATACTTTAATATTCTAATTTTTTCTACTAAGGACATATATTTATCATTCAGACTATATATATATATATATGGGTATAACTTTTCTTTTAAATATATTTCGTTAAATATCGCAAACAAATATGATTTAATCAAAATCTTATTGATATTTCAATCATTCTAACATAGTTTTCTTTTCAGTAATTAAATATAAAACTTTTTCATAGTTTTTATTTTTCCAAACAGTTTCGCATATTTCGTTAATAAATAGTGTTGGTGGAATAATGTGTCATAGTACATAACAGTTTTTACTGTGTAAAAGGGTCAGTTCTATTTTTAGAAAACACATAACACGCCATCTCCACTACATTTGCAGTGTTAGGTTGATAGTTGGGGAACGTCGTCTAATCAATAGGACATATCTAATAAGATGTCAAAGGTTTTGTGATTTAAAAAAGATAATTTGTATCATCAACTATAATTTTCGTTAGTGGGTTCTGTTAAATTATGTGTTAGAGCAAAATTCAGTTTTAGGTTTGCGGAAAATATAACAAGAATGATCTTATAAATTTTTATTCCGACCACTGTAGCAAGATCAAATCTGGAATAACTATAGGATTCTCTGCAAGAACCCTACAAATCTGTAGCAGCCAATCTTCTTCTTCTTCTTCTTCTCCTTCTTCTTCTTCTTCTTCTATGTTCCCTGTCCCTTCAGGACGTAGACGATCATGGCCCTCCACGTCTCCCTATCCCTTGTGGCCCTCAGCATGTTTGTTCCCGTTACTCCTGGTAACCCCCGTTCCGTCATCCACTCGACCAGGCCCTGCAAATATGTTATCCGCTGCCTTCCTCTGTCTCTCTTTCCCTCTACCTGGCCAGTCAGTATCAGGTTCTCCAAACTCTCCTTCCGCATTGCGTGTCCCTGGAACTTCAGTTGTCTCTTTCTGATACTCGGTATTAATTTCCTTTTGGTTGCCATTCTTCCCAACATCTCATCGTTGCTTGCATGTTCAGTCCATGATATCCGCAGCATCCTTCTGTAGAACCACATTTCCGCTGCTTCCAGTTTTGTCCTCATTTTCGATGATATTGTCAAGCACTCACTACCGTATTGAAGAACTGACATCACATAGCAATCCAGCACTCTTTTCTTTGTTTCTAGTGAAATTTTCCTGTGTTAGTACTTTGCTCAGCTTCTGGAACGCGCCCTTTGCCATGCCAATTCGTCTTCTGATCTCTGTATCGCACTTTCCATCTCCTGTTAGAACACTTCCTAGATATTTAAATTTTTGCACCTGCTTTATTCTAGTATCCCCTACCTGTATTTGGCATTTTTGGGTTGCACCTTTTGCTGATGACCATGCATTCGGTTTTCTTAAAGTTATTTGTAGTCCTTTTTTGTCACTCTCCACTGCTACCTTCTGTAGGAGGTCCTGCAGTTTCCTTTCTGTGTCTGCAATCAGCACTGTATCATCTGCATACCTTATATTGTTCAAGTTGTGACCTCCAATAGCAAATCCTGGCATGTCGTCTAGGTTCCCCAAAATATTCTCCCTGTACAGGTTGAACAAATCCGGTGAAAAGACACATCCTTGTCTTACGTCTCTTTCTATCTTTGTAAATCTACTGAGATCGTTAGCTGTCCGTATACATGCCGTTTGCTGCCAGTAGAGATTCTTAATTACTCTGATGTCTTTCCCGAAAATATCTAGGCTGCCGAGCATCTCCATCAATTCTTTGTTTCGTCTATTGTCGAATGCCTTCGCATAGTCAATGAAACATAGGTACAAGTCTTTCTTCATTTGTATTGTCATTTCGGAGAGCATCTTAATCATGAATATGGCGTTCCTTGTTCCAGTGTCTTTAACGAACCCGCACTGTTCCTGCCCTATCTCTGGCCTGATTTTGCTTCTCGCTCTATTCATCAGGATTCTGACAAACAGTTTTGTGATGTGACTCATTAAGCTGAGAGTTCTGAAATGATTTGTTTGAACATTATTTTTGATCGATACTCATATATAAGTAGATATTTTATTTATAATCAAACAGGATTATATATTTATTTCTATCGGCCTGATTATTTACGATAAAGTTTTGTTACGAAAATGTGTCATTCGGCAGGATTCGAAACTGCGGCCCCTATCCACAAAGGTTCGAATCTTGCCGAATGACATTGTAGGTTGCTTTTAACCAGGTTCGTTAATATTCGTTAATTTCCGTAATATATATATATATATATATATATATATATATATATATATATAGCAGTAAGTATATAAAAATCATTCATAAAAGATCCTTTTTTGTTTTTTACTAACACTTCCTTACTCTATATATTGGTTCTTTCTTTAAAAAAATGAAACAAATTCGCAAAGCAAAACCCAAATATATAGCGGAGGGTTAAATGAGAAACAAATTCAAAACTGTTCATATGGACCCTTTAGAAATATACTTTATCTGAAATTTTACCTCCTCCCATATAATAATAATAATAATTAATAATAATACAATATATAAAATCCTCTATTCAGAGTTTTAACTTTGAGAAAATGTTTTTGATATTATTGTATAAATAATATTATGATAATTATATTTAAGCTCTGTGGATTTTTGCTTTGTGTCCTCTGTTTTTCTTTTGTAAGCGTTGAGCTTATTTTAAACTTAGGTTATATTTTATGTGTGTATAAACCCATTATTATATACAGGGTGTCCATTAAGTCCGTGTGCACCTATCACATTATTTGTCTTTGTGATAGAAATAATCTGTAAAAAAAGGTTAGAGTTTAATGTACCTAGATTTAAGTATAGTTATTGAAAAATTCTTTTCCACAAAATTTACAACAATTTTTATATAAGTGGCCAGATTTGATTCCATTATATTTTTTATGGGGACATGTGAAAACAATTGTGTATGCAACCAAACCTAGTTCATTAGAAGATTTGAAAGCTAAAATAACTGATGTGATTTCAAACATTACTATAAATTAGTTGGCAAATGTTTTCCGTAAACTGCAAAATCATATTACCCTTTGTATTGCTAATGATTGAGGACATGTAGAAACTTAAATAAAATTTCAATAAAACCTTCAAAAACAGATTTACATATTTTTAATCCTTTTTATAAATCATTTCTATCGCAAATACAAATAAAGTTACGAGATTTTTAAATTTCACACAAACTTTATGAACACTCTGTATAAAACTGAAACAACGACAATAAATTCTAAATATATTAAAAATTATTTTAATGTTTTTAATATCGATTGTTTATGTAAAGTAGAAAAGAATGTAAAAATGGTACAAAATGGAAGGATAACTTTGATATTTTTCACACACGTGTTGAGTATTCCCAGTGAAGAGAAATCTGCTAAATGAAATAGATACCAAATAATTTTTTTATGAATACCTGAATAGCAAATAGTCGTCGGCATTGAATTAAAATATGATTGAGGAGATGAATTTTAAAAAGTAGACCGACATTAGTGCATCGAAGTAAGTTCACCCAGTAAACACTCTTATGGCGGTTTCAAGCTTTGTGGTTATGTAGTAATTTACGTAACGTGTTTCTACTGGGTGTAGTTTTTAGCCTCGCGCCGAAACGGTCTTTTACTCAAAATTTGAACAGAAGTGATTTACGGTCATTCGAATATAACATCAGTCATATTATATGTCTAAAAATGAAGAGCAATCTCCTAAGAAAAAGGAAGAAGAAACGTGGCAGCTCAAATGCGTTTCTACAGAAGAAGGCTTAATATAATAAAGATTAAAAACCAACCTAACAAGGTTGTGTGAATAGTTAGTAAAACAGGGGTTAGAAGAGATAGCAAAATAGACAAAAATGCTAAGAAGCACAAAGAACAAGAGGTTGTAGAAACTATTATTTCTCATGTAATGAAAGAATACGTCACATAGAAGACGCTATACAAAAATCTATCTTTATATATATATATATATATATATATATATATATATATATTAATTATTATTTCAGAACATGTGCAAACTATTACATTTTGTTTCGACATTGAAAGAACAGTATCTTATCAGGTAGTTAATAATGATGGTATTATATTAAGCACTGTTTTAAATTAATGTTTTGAACGTTGCAATTATTTACTTCGTTCTTATTCATTTGGAGAGTACACACACACACACTCACACACACACATATATATATATATATATATATAGTGACGTGAATTAATAAATATACATATGAAGGTGCACATATGTACAATATTATTCAGGTGTTGCAACAGTGGTTAAGTTATGAATGGACTCTATTACGTATTTAAATAAATATACATATTGTCCAACGTCTCTCTCTCTCTCTCTATATATATATATAGAGAGAGAGAGAGAGAGAAACGCAATTATCAGAATACATATATTTACTGAGCCGAGAATAACAGTTACCCATTATATTGTTTCTAGTACAAAGCAAAAAATACTGACTGATAGGTCGATTTCCAGATGTAATTTCACAAATAGATATATATTAAGATCATGCAAAACTTGGATGAAAGCGTTTCAAGATCCTTATGTAACTTCTCCATGATTTTGGAAACTTTCAGTTGTTTAAAAATTGCTGTACGTTTGAAAAAAATTGGTAAATCAGTTATTATAAAAACACATATGTAATAAGCAGTTATTATTAATCGCCTTAAGATACTGTAATGTTGAAACCTAAGTTGTGGAAATAACTCATTTCCAAATGAAAAAATATTCAGAAACTCTACAATATAAATATTTGAGCACTCATTTTTTTATACAACTAAATCTGGTCTAATTCACTTATGGTCAATAACTAATTACATATATTTATGTGTATTGAAGCAGAATGTATTCTTTAAAGCAAATGTTATTAAAGACAAAAGACATTTTAATTTTACTGATCACCCTTTACAAGTTATGAGTAATCCTTCTCAGACAAGGATAAAATTCTGTCAGAAATTATTCGGACCAGATAAATAAGCAGCTTATGGATCATAGTATTATTAGACAGTTACTAACAGACAACAAAATATTAGCAAAATCAAATAGTAAAAACAAGCTTATGACCTGTGAAGTGACAGGCATACAAAAATACAATCTTTATAAATTAAAAAAAAAATATAGATTAAGAGTCCCACATTCTCAATTGTATATAAAAGACAGTCACACACATGCGTCCCATCTATTTTACATCACAGGTTTCTTTGACTACGCCAATACCCTCATAAAACTCATCTTTTGTCTACCTAACCTGAGAGTACTGGATTGCTATGTGTTGTCAGTTCTTCAATATAGTAGTGAATGCTGCACAATATCATCAAAGATGAAGGAAAAACTTGAAACAGCTGAAATGTGGTTCTACAGAAGGATGCTGCGAATATCATGGACCGAGCATGTGCTCAACGATAAGGTCCTAGAAAAGAAAGAAACAAAAAGGAAATAAATACTGAGCATCAGGAAGAGACAGCTGAAGTTCCTGGGATATGCATTGAGGAAGAATGGCTTGGAGAACCTGATACTAACAGGCCAGATAAAGGGAAAAAGACAAAGGGGAAACGGATAACATATTTGAAGGACCTAATCAGGTGGATGACGGAACGAGGGTTGCATGGTGTAACAGGAGAAGGTGTGCTAAGAGCCACCATATATAGGAAAACGTGGAAAGCCATGATCGCTTAAGTCCTGAAGCGACAGGGCACATAGAAGAAGAAGAAACTGATGACGATTTATGAAATGTTTCCTGACCGGATTTCTTCAACCTATACAGTGAGGCCATTTTGAGAAAACTGGAAGTCCTTCTAGGATTCGTCCTTGGCGTCCACAATATTAACCACATATTCTACGCAGATGACACTGTGCTGATAGAAGATACGGAAAAGAAACAAAACCTTCTAAAGATGGTATCCAAGAAAAGCGAGATGATAAGGAGTAAATATAAATTCCAAAAAAACTGAATGCGTTATCATCAGCAAATAGAGAAACCCAAAATACCAAACGCAAATCGGGAATACAAAAAACAAGCAGGTATGAAATTTAAATACCTTGGAAGATATTGTTCTATTATAGAACAAAAATTACGACGCTAAGATGCGAAGGCGTATTAGCATAGATTTTCTTTTCTATTACATTTTATAAACGCATTTTAGCAAAGAATTAATGACACACACAAGTTTATATATCATTATTGTTACTATTACCCATTACATTATCAGAATGACAATAAGAATATCAACAGTTAGAGAATCTTGCAGTTATCAATCAAAGTAACCCTATTTTGTTATACAGCTATAACGGATATGAGGCCACATCACATAAGGTGTTAGGATGATTTTGGTATCTTAGAAGTCTCTGTCGAAGTTCTAACTACAATAAAAAACTAATTTTCATAATATATGACTATCAGCTCAGTATACATTTGATATGAAAATAATTAAATTGTACTTTTCTAATCTATTAATATCGAATATAAAATCCGGTAATAATTTTAAAAAAATTACGAGTGAAATTGAAAATTACTTATTAGTTTATAAAATCAGTATTAATATTAGACTTAAAATAATCCATTAGTAGTAGCTTAAAAAAGTTTGTATTATGACTTTGTGCATATAACTGGATAACATATAACTGACTATTGATAATAGCAGTAAGAGTTGTTTCATTATAAGAAAACTTTCGACATTCTTTGACCGAGGAACCAGTTGGTTGACATCTATGAAATATTCTTTTCCAAAACATTTTGAACAAATTCGAGTTTGCAAATACTCTGAGGGTAGGTATGAATCCATGTCTTCTACCTTAAACTATTGGTTGAATAACAGACTGGGGTCTACGGCCTTAGTTGGTAACCAGTTTACCCCAGAAAAAAAGAGACAACCTACTGCAGGTCAATTCAGTCCTGAATCAAATGGGATATGATTCCCACTAGCGTGTATTAGGTATGGCACTTAAAAAACCTGAAAGTTGTATGTTTAACTGTGCATGGGATGGTAATGTGTGTTTGTAATTGTGTATGTGTAACTGTCTATTGAGAGTTCTAGTGTATTCACCATTGTGTGGTCAGACCAGCGCTTCGACGGTGGATGGACTCACAGCCTTCTAATTTATAGCAGATTTTTTGAGCATGTATTGTTTGAATTTGATAGCTTTAAGTTAGAATCTTTTAGAATAGACTAGCAGCATAGCCCGACGTTGCTAGAGTGTAGTGAAAGCTTTAAAATTAATCCATGGTCCTGGAGCTCAGAAAAAAAAAATGAATGGATGTAAGTCAAATTTTGGTTTCAGGTAACGATGTCAAATCAGTTTTCCGTCACAAACTAAATTTTGAAGGCTAAATAAGTGCTCTGAGTAAATGATATCATGGCTGAGACTAAGAACTACAATTATACCTACTCAGAGCAAAACACAAAGCAAAAACCAAATTAAAAGGGCTGAAAACATGATTTTGATCAGACCCGATAGGATATCATGGTATCGATTTCAAATATCTGAGTCAAATAAGTCATCCATGGATAAACTAACCAAAGTAAGTCCATGAAAACTTATCGTACTCATCGGGAATAAAACTGGGAGAAAGTGAGGCATATTGATGGCTGAATATCGGTTTTTGATCAGATTCGATAGAATATCGGGGTGTTGATTTTCGATATCGGGGAGAATTAGTTGTCTGAGAAGATCTACTAATGTCTGAGATTAAAAACTATAATTTTACCAAACTAGAGTGTATTCTGCAGCAGGAACCACGATAAAAGGGCTGAAATCCTGATCTTGATCAGACCTGATCGGATATCAGTGTTTCGATTTCCAATATCGCGGAAAAATCGGAAAAAAATAAATAACCCCTGACCTGATCAGAAACCTAAACAATATTTATGTGAAGATTGGTGAGAATCTGATGAAAGTTGTAGATTTGCATAACGGACATAGACAGGCAGACACACAAACATCTTGCCTTTTTTAGCTATAGATTCATAGAAAAATGGCGATGTAATGAAATGTTTTAGCCATGTGTTTATGGTTGGTAATAGTGTTTTATGAAGGTTTCAATGTTTTTTCTACGTACAAATTCATGATTCGTTTAAATTAAGGTAGCATTAGTGAAATTAATGTTATGTCAAGCATAGTTTCGATGCAAACGTGAGTTAAAATATTAAATGCGGCGTAAGTGAGACTTACGGTTGGATAAACGCAAGTCTTTGTCTATGTTTAATAAACAAGTTTTTCTTTCTGTACATATATACATATATATATATATATATATATATATATATATATGTATATACACAAATATCAGAATTTGATATTATAAAAGAGAATATGTACTTAATACAAGTATCGATCAAAAATAATGTTTAAACAAATAATTTCAAATTCTCGGTTAACCAATTTGTTGACATTACGATACGATACATTTCAGAGCAGATATGATTATTTGTGTTATATAGGCTTGATTTGATTTTGTTTATAGTGTTGGTCATTCGTGGTCGAGATGTCTAAGACGCGCCAGATCAATTGGTGGCTTCCCCTATGTGGAAATATATATATATATATATATATATTTTAGAACATGTACAAATTATTATCCACTACAAAGTGTACATTTTGTTTTGACACTGAAATGACAATGTCTCATCAGGTCGTGTGGAGATCAATGGAAAGTCTCTTTCCTTATATTTGGCGAATTCTGTGTGAGATGTAGGTGGGGTAAAAGATAAGGGAATAAGTCTTGTAAATTGTCCGTTAGAATTTTGAGTGAAAAGAGGGAATAGGTAGGGGATATAGTTGATTAATGAACGCGTCGAAAGTTTTATAGACATATTAAACATTAAATAATTTATAGTCTGTTATAGACTAATGCGTGTTTTTCTTCGGGTTTATTAAAAGGGGAAAATCATGAAATGTATATATGGTGGGGAGGAATAGGAGTAGATGCGATGAAGTGGGAATATAATTTTGTGAAACTATCTTTATTATTGAATTAAATGTTTATAGTTAATCTATTTTTGTATATTTAACCTTAATTTAAAATTTAAGAAATCACTTTTTTATACGACATTTTGAAGTTAAATTGAAAATCTTCAAACAAGCCAGAACATCTAAATCATAAAAGAACCATGTTTTCTGTCTTCAAGTAAAAATGGAAATCATTAAATACATAAATTGCAACATATTATTTTTTTAATCATATCACCCCAAGCAAGGCGTAAACGCAACTGATGTGCAGGGGGATACATAAGAGTGAGAAGATTAGAAAAGAAAAGACCGGAAACCGCATCCTAAACAGGAAACAAGGGATGAGCTTCTTCACCTGTTCAATAGATGTGGGTGGCGCGTGAACCGGGCGATAGTTTAGTCTATCTACAAACCAGAGACATGAAACCACAGTTAACTGCAAACACATTAAAGAACTAACCTTACAATCATTCTAAAAACTACAAAACAAATGTTAGGAACCCTAGAAACGATCAACCTTTATAATATTATCAACATTCTTACTTCAAATTTTACCTTTTTTCATACCACAAAATCTGACCGAATTCAAACGCCGAATAATGATAAAATCCGAAGTGACATATGGTAATTTTCTAAGCGAAGCTTAGATCTAGAACGAGTCCAAAAATATAGGATACCCAGTGAGGATCTAACTCACTACTCACTTGTAATGATTCTAGCGAGACAAGCTTGCTAACCATTACACCACCTCGAGATGCCCGCGAAGTGACATATGTATTGATGATTTTCTAAGCGTTGCTTAGATGTGGTACAAGGCCGAAAGTATGGGATACCCAGTTAGGATCGAACTCACTACTAAGTTTTAATACGTTCTAGCGAGGCAAACTTACTAACCATGACACCATACCGTGCCACTTGACATATTTATAATGAAATACAGTATGTTTTCTTTGAGCTAAAAATATTAAGATATAGGTAATATTCATTAGCAATAAAGAAAGAAGAGAGTGCTGAACTTGTACGCAAGAGTGAATCTTCTCTAAAGAAAATCACTTTATGGACAATGACTTCACAAGAGAAAAAGGAAGTAAAAGCAACTGATATGTAGCTCAATCTCTGGTTATCTCCCCCTCTTAAGGAAGGATTCCACTGTCCACATGCATGGGCTGGGGGTCTACGTTAGTGAAAACCTCCCTATAGCTAGGGTGACATCACTGGAATCTCCTGACCACCAATATGTATGTCTCCTTCTGTCACGTCTTAGTTCGGCTAGCTACCTTTTCATTCTTTACCGTTCTCCCTCCTCTCCCGAGTGCTCCCTTCTAGATAGCATTTCTGACAACATAGATAAGGCTATTTTCTACCAACCATTAGCTCACATATAACGCCTATCATTCTGAGTGGCTTAAAGTCGCTGTTACTGATTCAGCGGGCATCCACGCCATGAACTTTGCTATTTCCCAATCCCTTACTCAAGTGGTTAAATTCCCCACACGCTTTCCAAGCACTCCCTCTGGACACTCTTCTCTATTAGATATATGTTTTACCTCTGCACCTGACTCCTTTCAGCTGAGTGCTTTGCTCGCAGATTCTCATCCAACTCCACATCTGACTCATCTCGAGTACCCTCACCCGACTTCCCTATTAGAAATGAGGCTAAACTGTACGATGCATATATTACCCCGACAGTAGTATACCGAATAATTTCAAAACTTGACCCCTATAAGGCGAGCGGTGGCGATGGAATCCCGGTGATAGTCCTTAAGAAATGTGCTCCTGAACCCTACCCTGTCCTCTCTAAACTGTATAACTACTGCCTTTCTGCTTCCTGTTTTCCTGCATGCTGGAAGTTCTCTTCAGTCGTTCCTGTATTTTAGGAACAAATTTATTTCTGAATTAATGTATGTAAACAATGTTTAAAAGAAACAGAATAGAAACCCAGAACATCTATTAATTTTTAAAATTTTATCTAAGTCTTTACGATATATCCCCAAAACCCTTGGACCCATCCAATTATCGCCCTATCAGCCTTCTACCTATTTTCGGGAAAGTGTTCGAGGCCATAATTAATGCTGAAATAGTTCAACATCTTACTACCCACAAACGCTAATGGACAGGCAGTATCGCTTTGCCAGGTCCACGGCCGACATGCTAACAACCGTTACGGAGTACATGCTCCAGACCCTTGATGAGTCAGGCGAGGCTTGTGCTGTTGCCCTGGACATCTCCAAGGCTTTTGACAGTGTTTGGCACTCTGGCCTTCTATGCAAGCTACGGGGTTACGGTATTACCGGACGTTTGCTTGATCTAATCCAATCTTTTTTAAATAACCGCAAAATGAAAGTCGTCTTGATTCATCCTACAGCACAAACGCTGGTGTCCCACAGGGCTCTCTCTCCTGGGCCCGACGCTCTTCTTTATTATTTTCATCAACGACCTCCCAGGTGAGATCAAGTGTCAAGTAGGCATCTACGCAGATAACACCACAATTTACTCCCGCATCAGTCAAGAAGTGTAAATTTCAATGCGTCTAAAACCAAGCTGTTGTCTGTCAATCATCACAGGTAACCTCTCCTGCCTCCCATAAGCATGGACCAAATGAGTCTCCCTGAGAGCAATACACTGCACCTCCTCGGCCTTACCCTCTCTTCTAATCTCAAATGGAACCACTACATTGAGTCCATAGCTAAATCCACCGCTAAGAAGGTTGGGTCACTGTGTCGGGCCAGGATGTTTTTCCCGCCTGAATCCATCCTGCATATATACAAGTGAGCCATTTGTCCGTGCATGGAATACTGCTGCCATATATGGTCAGGCGTCCCTGCTGTTCATCTCAGTGTTCTCGACAGGCTCCCAAGGAGAATTTTAAATCTCACAGTTCACACTGAATCCAAGAGATCCAGTAAAAAAAAATAATCTTCATTTGTGAATATATGGCAGGGGCTAAAGAGGTTTATATATGATAAAAAGGAGTACATCTAGCAACAAAAGACGAAAGAAATGGAACCACATAGTTACTTATATCATGTGGACAAAATTTCATGTCTTAGGAAAGAGTGCTAGAAACGCATAGGATAATAGTCCCAACGCTGTACCATAGACTGAATAAATGACAGTTTTTCCCCAGGATTCTTTTTACTCGCTTTATATCAACAGGAATTCATAGCAGAAGGTATTGCAGTTTAGAGTAAGCAAGAATGCGAGAGACATATAGAGAACGGGGGTAAAAAAAAAAGGATCGCCCATTTACTAATCATTTCCTTGCTGAAAGAACGCGACGCGAAGCACCGAGGAGAGAAGGTACGATTAAACTATAGAGTTGTCTTTCCCATTGTTTAAAACCGTAATAGACATTCCATTACGATCAGAATTACATACCCTGGGGTTCATTCTCTTACTCATTCAGTCCGGTTTGTCTATAAACAGAACAATAAAGTTTGCTGTTTTTCTAACCTATTCATTCTATAACAAGCGCGTCATATTCTGAACTGTATTACTAAGACAATTAAAGATGAATATAGATGTCATATCTGGTCTGGTTCAACAGCTATCTAGATATTCTCAAAGAAAACTAAAAAAGGGTCTATAATAGTATCAGTCCTACGATAGTATCTAGACTTTAATCAAATTTTCACAGTGCTGATGTGGCTTCCCTCTCTCTTTTCTCGAAGTATTTTACATACCAGTTGTTCTAGCGAGCTTTCCTCCTTTATACCTGGACAACATGAACTTAAGCGTATTAAATGGTTGGCCAATAGGTCTCATCGTTTTACAGTTAAAATAGCTAGACGTAACTAGGAGTTCTCTTCTAACAGTTTTTTTTTCTCGCAGCTTTCTACCTGTGGAACATTCTTCCGATTTCTTGCATCACTACCAACTGCAATCTTAAAAAAGGTTAATGCAATGTCAACCGCATCTTTTATCCTTCTGAAACATGTTCTTCAATTCTACTTTCTCACTAATTCTTCTCATTTTCTTCCTGTCCCAGTAACGCCCTGCGTCTTAGCCGCGTTACTCCCTTGCTTGTGGTGTGATGATTAAAAGATATATTTAAAATAAATTTTATCTCCGGCTTTTAATCAAAACGTGAATGACTGAAAAATTTGTATACGCTATAAATCCTTCGATCGATCCAGAAGCTTATTTCAATATTTGGTCAGATTTGAGAAAGTGATCCTGACAATGGTCAACACTCGCATACCACACACACACATCAATGTCCTGAAGGCTAATGATTAAAATATTTAACGAAAGTCCTGAGTAGCAATGATTAAAGTATCGACAACGGTAAATATTGAAATTTATATGAAATTCAATAATTATTACTCTTGTCAAATATGTAGAATTTTATTGGCAGCCAGAATGTTCCCCTTGATGTACGTTAAATTATTAGGTAGTTGGGTAAATATCCGATTTTAGGAACAAATTTATTTCTGAATTAATGTATGTAAAAAATGTTTAAAAGAAACAGAATAGAAACCCAGAACATCTATTAATTTTCGCCGTCGAGTTAAAATTTTATCTAAGTCTTTACGATATATCCCCAAAATTTTAAACGCCAAAAAAATTTTGAATGTATTTTCTGCATCTTCGTCGTTACAGAATGTGAGGAGGTAGTGATGGATATGTCCTTAGTACTGTGTAGTACTTTAAAAGAGGCTTTTAGGACGACTTTTTCGGCAATGCAATTGAAAGAAAATTACTTTAGTTTTGTAGCGACAAATGAGATAGGATAATTTTTTTCTAAGTGAGAATGTAATGAAATATCTGAAATAGATGAATATTAAATTATTATTTCGATATTCATCCCAGGTAACACCTATCTGACTAATGAAATCATACCTCAATCAACATACTGTCGCTTAGATTTTTAAATCATTCGTCTTTAAAAAAAAATCTCTAAAGAAGCTTGTTAAAGTGAAATATATTAGATTAATGACACTTTTCTACTACTGGTTCTTTACTTATTCTATTAATCTTGTCGGATTTCGATTCATATATATATATATATATATATATATATATATATATATATATATATTCCTTGACGAGCCGTTAGGCGAAACCATGGTCGGTTGTTAGCTCTTGCTTAGATTTTCTGTCTTTGTTTGTTCTATTTTATATTGAGCGCTTTAGTGTTAGGGTTTTCGTCTTGGTTTTTTTTTTCTTTCTTACGAGTGCTTGACATTTTGTTCATGTACTTGGTTTGTTTCTTTTTTTGCTTCCCCTTATTTTCCTTCCGAGTTTGTTCTCGGTGCGTTATACAAGACGATTTAAATTATAGCTTGATTAATACTAGTTTTACTATTGGTATTGTTGTTGCTATATTTAATATTATATATATATATATATATATAGGGGTGGACAAAATAATATAAAACCAAGTACCATCCTCTCTCTTTTATAATAAAGACCGCTTATATATAATTATATTTCTCTTCTGTCATGTGCATGGATAGAGAGAAAATAGCGAGGCACGTTGACTGAGTTTCTGTAGGAAATATTCTCTCGCAAATTGCTCGAATTTCGGGCCAGACAAAGAAAAATGCTGACAATTCAACTCGCCGGCCCAATCTCGCCAACTGCTATCCACCTAACCAGTTGAAGCTCCTCTTCGCTTCGAGAACGACTGCTTTTGTCGGCCGATCAATTTTTTCCATTGGCCGACAACACAGAGAGGACGCCAAAGATTTGCATACACTCCCATAGCGACTCCTTCGGCGGACTTGTTTTGGGTATGTAATTTTCTTTTTCGCCGCATTTTACGTCGTAGTATTAACGCGACGCGCTGTCGCTTGGTTTGACGAGGTACGTCACCGTTTTCTTCGCTATAGTTTCTTATAATGACAATAACAAGACAGTGTCGGCTCACTCCAGTCTTTTTATTACAAGTCAGTTAAATTGCAACTAGTTATAAAAGCTCTTGTTGCATGCTTGCTTTTTTAGCAGTACCTTATTTCATATTTTTGCAAAAGTTAAGTCTTCGCGAAGTGAAGAATATATATATATATATATATATATATATATATATATATATATATATATAAAATAAAATACTCTTCACCTGTATCATTTTTTAATATTAAAATTTTTATATTAATTAGGATCAGGTTTTTGCGATTTACCTTCATACTTTTCCGTTTGGATTAAAGTTATTTTTAAAATCTCAATCAATAATAAATTAGAGCACTCTGGTTATTGGGCGTGTATAATGATATGTGTACTAAAAAGTCTGCTCTCTTCTACCGAACGCTCGGAGCCCAGAGGTAGAATCACCGACTGACGTCAGTTCGGTCGGGTTTCAATCCTGGGTAAAAAAGCAATCGAAGTCTAACCGTACTGATGAGCTGCGAAACAGATCTGTCTGCGGATGACTATATATATTTCTTTTTCCTTGACGCCTATTAGATTATTTGTTTCTCTCTTTATTTTTCCCTATCGGCTTTTGATTACAGTTCTTTCTACATCCTCGGTCTACAGGTCAGATACTGGCTACAGTTGACACCCCACCGGTTATATACTTGTATCGGCCAAAAAGTAAAAGAAAGTAGTTTTTATCTTACTGGCTGTAACCATGTGTTGGGATGGGTGCAACTTTCTTTAGAATATTCTTAAAAGTAAGTCATTTTTTGCTTAATTTTAAACTTTTCATGCTTAATTGAACGTTTGGTTTTCTTTTTTAACTTGGCAGAAATTTTTATCATTGTTGAACTTTAACCAAATCAAAACTTAGCAATTCACCACCCTATTTTTTTTATCTTCTATTAATTGGAGTAGATAGACCAAACTATTGCCCGGGTAACACTCCACCCACGTCTATTGAACAGGTGTAGAGGCTCATCCCTTGTTCCCTGTTTAGGATGTGGTTTCCGGCTTTCTCTTTTCTCTTCTCAGACCCCAGTATTGCTGTTTCGTGATTTTTCTGCGATGTTTGGTTGGTGACAACGTCTGATCATTGTCAGGGTACTGGGTTGGCAGTTTCCTGGTTGCTGCTTACGACTGGTAGTTAGGAGCCCTAACTCTTGCGTAGCGTCAAGAGCGGCTGCTCTGATCAACAGTTATATAATATCAGGCTTATTGTAGTACCATGTCGCGCATGGATAGGTGTCCCTGCAAGCGCTTTTAGTGATGCAGTCCGAGCCTGTTTCCCTCCCAGCGCATATTGTGGATAAAGACCGCCTGCATCCTCTACTCACGGCCCCTCCCTATCATCAAACCATAACATGAAAACGGAATCAGAAAAAATCCTAAACCAGTCAAACACAAATCACCAAAATCCTTTAACATTTCTTTTACTAACAACCGAGACATTCGTAATAACTATTGTAGAGTAGAAGCTTTCCTCCACGAAAAGTCCCCTGACATCCTAACGCCCTGTGAGACTAACCTCAACTCAATTCCTTCCACTGACTTCTCGATCAATGGTTATCTTCCCCTCTTAAAGAAGGATTCCATTGTCCATATGCATGAGCTGGGGTCTACGTTAGTGTACACCTCCATGTAGCTAGGGCGACATCACTCGAATCTCCTGACCACCAATATAAATGTCTCCATTTGTCACTTCTCAATTCTGTTAGATACCTTTATTTCCTTTACCATTCCCTCTCCTCTCCCGACTGCCCCTTCTAGACAGCATTTCTGACAATATAGATAAGGCTATTTCCTACCACCCATTCACTCACATACTTGTATTCGGAGATCTTAACGCCCATCATGCTGAGTGGCTTAAAGACTCTGTTACTGATTCAGCTGGCATCCACGCCATGAACTTAGCCATTTCCTAATCTTTTACGCAAGTAGTGGACTTCCTTACACATTTTCCAAGCACACCTTCTGGGCACGCCTCTCTACTAGATATATGCTTTACCTTTGCACCTGACTCTTGCCAATTCTCTCAACTTTGCCCTCTCGGCAACTCTGACCATGCAGTTGTCTCTCTCAATATTTCTCTCCACTCTGACTCCACCCAAGAGTCTCCGAGCTATAGGACCTCCTACTACTATCAATAGGCTGACTGGGACGCCTTCCCTATTAGAACTTTGGCTAAACTGTACGATGTATACATTAACCCGACAGAAGTATTCCGGGTAATTTCAAAACTTGACCCCAATAAGGCGAGCGGTGGCGATGGAATCCCGGTGATTGTCCTTAAGAAATGTGCCCCTAAACTCTCCTCTGTCCCTTCTAAACTGTATAACTACTGCCTTTCTGGTTCCTGTTTTCTTGCATGCTGGAAGTCCTCTACTGTCTTTCCTGTATTTAAGGACCCCGGTGAAAACTCGGACCCATCCAACTATCGCCCTATCAGCCTTCTATCAATTAACGGGAAAATGTTCAAGGCCATTATTAATGCTGAAATACTTCAATATCTTACTGCCCATAAACTCTTCTCTGACAGGCAGTATTGCTTCCGCTTTGCCATGCTAACGACCATTACGGAGTACATGTTCCAGGCCTTTCATGAGTTCGGTAAGGCTCGTGCTGTTGCTCTGGACATCTCCAAGGCTTTTGACAGGCCTTCTATGCAAGCTACGGGGTTACTGTATTAACTGATGCTTGCTTGGTCTTTTTTTACATAACCGCATAATGAAGGTCGTCTTGAATGAGCATGCCTCCGTATCCTACAATACAAACGCTGGTGTCCCTTAGGGCTCTATCCGAGGCCCGACGCTCTTCCTTATTTTAATAAATGATCTCGCAGACGAGATCAAGAGTCAAGTATGCATCTACGCAGATGACATCACAATTTACTCCCACATCAGTAAGAAAGCCGGCGTGGCGGACAAAAATAATGTCGCTACTGATCTTGAGAGGGATCTACATTCTGTGGGGAATTGGGGTAAGAAGTGGCTTGTAAATTCCCATTCGTCTAAGACCAAACTGTTGTCTGTCAATCATCACAGGCAACCTCTCCTGCGTCCCACCAGCATGGATCAAGCGAGTCTCCCTGAGAGCAATACACTTCTCCTCTTCGGCCTTACTCTCTCTTCTGATCTCAAGTGGAACCACTACATTGAGTCAAAAGCTAAATCCACTGCTAAGTAGGCTGGGTCACTGTGTCGTGCCAGGATGTTTTTCCCACCTGAATCCATCCTGCATATATACAAATCAACTATTCGTCTGTGCATGAAATGCTGCTGCGATATATGGTCAGGCGCCCCTGCCGTTCATCTCAGTGTTCTTGACAGGCTCCCAATGAGAATCACTAATGTGATAGGTACCGACTTGGCGGCTCGACTACAGCCACTTTCCCACCGACGGGGTGTGGCTTCCCTTTGTCTGTTCTATAAATACTTTCATGGCTTCTGCTCCAACGAATTAAGTCACTGGTGCCTCTGCAACAGGTGTTTACTATTGCAACCAGATTGGAAACTGGGTCTCACCCATTCACAGTTAGGTCAACCAAATGCAGACGAATATTCTACTCCTTCAGCTTCTTTTCTCGCACTTCACGCCTGTGGAACTCGCTTCCATATTCTTGCTTTTCTGACGGCTACAACCTCCAGGAATTTAAATTCAATGTCAATACTCATCTTTTAACCACTTCACTCTAGTTCTTTCTTCACCAACCTTTCCTTTCCTTTCTCTCCACCTTTGCAACTGTCACCAAACCTGTATTCCCATCCATCTCTTGCTCCTTTTTAACTGGTTCATCTTTCTCTTCACTCTTCTACTTAATCTTTTTAATCTTATGTAGCCCCCTCCACATCAGTGGCGTTACCGCCTTGCTAGTGGTGATACGATTATATATATATATATATATATATATATGTGTGTGTGTGTGTGTGTGTGCTCGTGTGTGCTCGTGTGTGTATGTAATGATTATTTAAAATATAATTTTTTCATATTTTATTAAAGTGTTAAATGCTTGTTTTTTTAAGTTTGTTCATTTTATATTAGTACTTCAGTTGTTGCTGAAATTATTTTATATAGCTATCACTTCAATAAATTTATTAAAATCAATAGTCAAGGCTAGTTAAGGACTTTAAGTGATCAACTTCTTATTATTTAGGAACTGTTTCCGGAGTGAAATGCTATTATTCAGTGTAATAATCCCCTAATTCATATGGCTAAATGTGTAACTAAATGGTGTGAGAGACTTTACAATGAAGTTACAGATCTCAACATCACTGATCCGACGTCATCTATCATCATAATTGAAAGAATTGGAGACTGTTCTTGCAGAAAAATGGATACAAATTCCTCTGGAAATAATCGAAACTTTTTACGAGTCGATCTGACGCAGAATTCAGGCTGTAACTATTGCCAAAGAAGTTCCTAAACCATACTGAAAAAAATGCTTGAAATTTCAAGATGTTTTACTTATTTTGTATTAGTCTGTGTACCTAAATAGGTTTTTGTTAAAAATCAGCGGAGAAGGTAATTTGTTTCATTTAATGGTAGTTTTACAATTTTCTAATAAATATGTACATCAAAATTATAAAACTTTTTGGAAAAACGCAATACAAAATAAAGCAGACATTTTAATTTTAAGTATTAGATGACTCCATACTGCCTTCTCAAATATACTTTTATCAATCTGACAAAAATACACACACACATATATATATGAAGCGTGCAATTTGAAAGTATGTATGACTGAATTTTTCCCGTTGGCAATACATGCAGTATTACAAAAACCGCTGAGATCGTTGCATAAAAAGTTAACTATTTTAAGCTAGACGGAAGAATCTGAGTACTTTTTTTTTAGGATAATAACGGAATATTTGTGAAGATTTCTGATCAATAACATTTGAAAGATCTGTGAGCAAGTAACGAAGAAAATAAAATCAGTTAAAATTTGAGCCACAGTTTCAAACTATTCACACACAAAATGTTTATTTGCGTATTCACTGGGGAACACATGTTTTATAGAATGATGTCTAATGTTTGATTCCAGGCATTTTGAATGTACTGAAGTAAACTTTCAACTTGTTTTGGCTCTCTTATATATTGATTCTTGTCGACAGTCTATGTACCATTTTCCAGATTTTTTAAAATTAGGCCTAAAAATTAGTCATATGTTAAATTTTTCTTAAGTTTCTTGAATACAAGAAGTTCAAACGACATTAAAATTACATTATAGCAATAGAAATGACATAAAATTTATAAACCAACAGTTATGAAGATTTCACTGTGGTAAAAAACTTTCTAGCGTATTTGCTTGTTGATCGCAGGTCACCTTGTGGGAATATCAGCAGAAATGGAATCATCCCTTCCCCAGTTTGACACTCCACCCACGTCTATTGAACAGGTGTAGAGGCTCATCCCTTGTTTCCTTGTTTAGGATGTGGTTTCCGGCTTTCTCTTTTCCAATCTTTTCACTCTTACGTAGCCCCCTGCACATCAGTGGCATTACCGCCTTGCTCGGGGTGATATCTTTGTGCAGTCTCTCCCCTTGTTTGTCACTTAAATCACATAAATTCCTTGGATACTGGTCAAGATGTCAATTAAAAAAGTGAATCTTTACGCTAGTATTGCAAGATAACTCATTGTAGACCCTTACAAATCTTTAACAATTTCTTCCTAGTTATCTGCTCTATAATTACGTAAAAAGTTTTCTATCATGTCTACGAATGCGTACCAAACATTTTTGGCGTTAATTCATGAGATTAAGTAAATAGCTCTCTTTAATTAATGTCCTTATCTGTGACTCGTTGAAAATCCCTGCCTTCGATAAATAGGAACTTATCATGAAATAGTTACTTAGAATCTATGAAGTTAAACTAAAAATACATATCAGGAGGTACAATATAAACTACGAATAAATAAATTAATTATATTAAAAAACGCTGACAAAATTACTAAGAAATAAGCAAAATAAAAATTAAGCTACTACCAAAACTTAATTAGGGGATTAACACTGGAAAAGGAGTCGCTTTTACTTATTTTAGTTGTGCCTCTAGGATATTCTACAGAAAACAAGAACCTTCGAGAATATAACGGATTTTTATATTTTTAGTTTAGTTTACTAATATTAAGATGCAACAAAATGAGAAAATTAAATTTTTGGATTTTATATATAAAAATATAATGATACAAAAATAGGTACAAAAACCTAGTCGCGTAATATGCAACTGCAAATGACTTAGTTACTATTACAAAAAACTGTTTATGAAAGAGACAAAAGAAGAGGGGTGTTCAAAATCAAGACCTGATAGATGAAAGCCGAATAGAATTCCGTGCTCAGTGCACACAAATGTCATGGAACTGTTAAATCTAAATCAATATTGAATTTTCCCCTCACTGAATAGATTAGTGAAACTGAAAGCGATAAAAACATATTAAACAGTTGTTCTGAAGCATCGCAGAATTGTCAGAAGTGAAGAGAAAATAAAAAATATAAATCGGATTCATTAGTCGTTAACCAAACGCACATAAATTAAAAATCTACACCCTAATACAAACATACATAGTTACCTATTTACATCCGGCTAAAATGTATTAATTGTGAAATTGTGCATTAGTTTAGCTTAAGAAGCCTTCAGATCTAACTGGAATTAAAACATACCCGAGAACTATCTGTGGCCATACAGAAGAATTGGAAAACTTTAGAAATTTAAATTATTACTTGTCTTTATAAACAAATGCATGAAGGCTAACACATTTCTCATATATATATATATATATATATATATATATATATATATATATATATTGGGAGTATCCAAGTAAAAGAAAACGAACATTTAGTAATTTGATAAAACAATATGAGTTACTGACGAAATAAGACGTTATATATATATATATATATATATATATAATGAAAAATAACGTCTTATTTCGTCAGTAACTCATATATATATATACGGTTTACTCATCAGCAATGAAATGACTTATTTCGGTGACTGGCGTGTGTATACAACGCTTATATATAACACCCTAAAATTCCCTTTCTCTGATTCCATGCTCGTATGGCTTAGGAGTTCTGTCATCCATATCTATAAATAACAAACGTATTGTTTCTTATATTTAAATGAAACTTATTTTCACAATTATGATCTAACATTACCTGATTACTAGTCACAATGTTCTTTTAATTAAAAATCAAATTATACGATTATATTATGCTCTACAATATTCATTGTATTGAACACATTTTAAAAATGTAAATGCCAGAGAACTCAGAATTGTAAAACTGTTGATTTTCTTTACCTGGATATATATATATATATAGAGAGAGAGAGAGTCATCCGAAGACAGATCTGTTTCACAGTGTCACAGCTCATCAGTACGGTTAGACTCTGATTGCTTTTAACCCAGGATTGAAACCCGACCGAATTGGCGTCAGTCAGTGATTCTACCGCTGGGCTGTGGACGCTCGGTAGAAGAAGCCAGACTTTTTAACGCCTATATTATCATTATACACGCCCAATAGCCTGAGTGATCTAATTCATTATTGAATGAGCGATGCGTATATATATAGATAACAAACATGTTCATGTTCCATTAAATAATACAGACATACTCTTTTGTGTTTGCTCGTGTATTTAAATAAAAAATCACCCACACAACGAAATGCAGATTTTATCGCAGTTAAAATAAGACTTTGTTTTTGTACTGAGGATGATCTTAGAAAAATTGAAAATAATTCAGTTCAAAAAAACTGCGGCGCCTTCCATGATTGATTACATCTTAGCATCAAGAAACTGATTAGAGATCTACAAAAGATCAGTATAAAAATACACACAATAGGTATGTATTATTCAATGAGACATGTTGGAAAGAGGATATACATTCCAATTAAATAACAATTACTATGTCACCAAATTCACGAACCAACGCTTTAATCCACTGGGGAATTTTCCTACGAGATTTTTAATGACACGAATGTGCAATGACTGAAACCTTGTAATAGCAACTATAAAGATGAGAAGAACCTGTACATAATTAGTGAAAATAATAACACCTAATCTCAGAAATTAAAATATTTTGTTTGTTTTTTTTGTGGGTTTTTTTTTATAAGCGTTCACCCAATGCAAGGCTCAACAGCCTCACAAGACTTACTGGATTGTGTGTGGTATCAATGTAAATGTAGAAACCGATAAATGAAGATTATAGGGGATATAGAGGGTATGTATGGTTTGATCACTCAGTCAGTCTGTTCCATACGTGATACACGCTTGGGCGATCATGTCTCGAAGGAGAGAGAAGACTGACCGGGCAGAAGATTATCCTGCTATCGGTCGCCATTACTTTCTGCGGTAAACATGTTACCAGCCAAGGTTATGGAACCCAATTATCCTATTGTTTAACCAATAACTGATGGGAAGAGACGGATTAATACCTTTCCCAAGAGCATTTGCGCGTAAATGAAAGCAAGGAAGTTTACTGAAATTCGAACTCAGATCCCCGATTTGTCGTTCCAAGATTATATCCACTGCGCCACAACGCACATCCATGGTTGGATCAATGACGTAAAAATGTTAAAAATGTAGTGTTCGAGGAAGCATTCACGTAGGAGTCTATTTCTAAAAACAGAAACATAGGTAAAGGCAGTCTGAGTGAAATTTCCTTTTTGCAAATGGCATAAGAAGGGACTGAGAGTGGCTAAGAACCATGAATGGATCACAGCAAGTTTTAGCTCGAAATTTGAAATGGTTATTTTTTAATATTTTCTTGTGTGTGTGTGTGTGTGTGTGTGTGTGTGTGTGTCTGTTTGTGAGACAGTGAGATTGTTTCTTCACAGATTTCGTAAGTGTATTGTTGGGTACGTTTGCAAAGATTATATCGACGAAGAGATAAAAGTGGCTTTGCATCAATAGAAAAGTATATTCAACTTTGAAAAGACAGACATGCCGGAAGAGCTCTGCAGATGGTTAAGAAACAACAACGACAACAAATTATATGAGCAAACGGCGTGAACTGCACTGAAATGTTAGAAAAAAAGCCAACCGATTTAATCTCTCCTGATGTGATCAGGCTGTAATTCCAGTAGAAATAGGTGGGGGTCGATAATAAGTCAATTTGTAAACGTGCCGATATAAATGGTTTGGAGAGATAAACGGTCGTTAAAGAAATATGCCAAGAAAAAACTAATGAAAAGCTACGAAAGCAACATTTCTATTCATTTAAGAGAGATCAGATGAAAATATCTTGTCATTTAATAGAGGAATACTGAAGCAACTACAAATATCTGTAGCAAAGTATAATTCCTGCAATGCCCACTTCTGTGACTCGAGAAAACAGTCACTTGACAAGAAATTAAAATTACGACTAGTATTACTAATAATAGTGAAAAGACCGCAAGCCTCCACCAAGGAAATACCGACATCATCTCAATATTTACTGTATAAAAAATACAATTATGGCACAATGCAAATTTGGGTGGGGGCAATAAATTTAGGCTGGTCTTCAGTATCTATCACATACCTAGCTAATCCGACTCCCGACCCAAATATACTTTACAATTTGTTCATCCACCACAAGAACGTGTCCATCATCATTCAATCTTTCATACACCAAAATACCTCAAACAGGGACCTAAAAAACCCAAATTAGCATAAAAATGTTATTGTAAATAATAGATACAAAAATATATTTAAAAATATAGCATGAAATGATATGTGGGGAGGGGCATGGCATAAATTCCCAAAACAAAAGTACCGACATCATCTCAGTAATTAACTAGAAACGATTATTTATATGAAAATAACTGCAATGATCTTCATCTCTCTCAAGAGTGAAAATACATAAAATGAACTCGGCCGCACTCAAAATTAAACGCAAACTTAAAATAAAACAATTGGAGTACATAGTCCCATTCTGGCAGCTCAACTTTATTCACTTTCTCACCGAATTGATATGGCTTCACTGTCTTTTCTACAAATATTTTGGCAGCTTCTTTTCGACGAGCTTAGATGGCATTTGCCCCTTCTACACGAATTTATTTGAGCTACTAGACTGGGAACTAGGTCTCACTCTTTTAGAGTCAAAACAATCAAATGTAACCGATACTTCTATTTCTACAGTTTCTATTCTCTCACTTCCTGCCTGCGGAATTTCCTTCCTTATACTTGCTTCCTTGATAGCTATAATCTCCAAGAGTTAAGTGCAACCTCAATTGCCGTCTCTTGTCTTCTTGAAACCCATCTTTCTCTTATCTTTTCTCCGACATGCCCTGTATCTACTTCACGTAACCTTCTACAGACTCGTATTCCCATTCTTCTCTTATCCGTTCCGCGTGACCCCATATATTTTGTTTTCTTCTCTGTCTATTCTCTTAATACTAGCATTTCCATCCTTCTCTTATCCATTCTGCGATAAATCCTGTAACTTGTTCCTATTTTTTCGCTCTCATCTCATATAGACCCCTGCGCACCAGTGGCAGTACTGCCTTGTTTGGTGTGAAATGATTATAAAAAAAAACAACAAAAAAAAAAAACAGCAAATTTAAAAAAATTTAACGGTGAATAGAAAATGCAGCAGTTCAAAATTTGATGTAAGGTTGTGGTGCAGTGGATATCGGCTTGGAACGACAAATCGGGGAGACGAGTTCGAATTCCAATTGAATTCCTTGCATTCACTTACGCACAAATACCCTTGGGAAAGGTATTCATCCGTCTCTTCCCTTCAGTTATGTGTTAAATAACAGGACAGATTGGGTTCTATAGCCTTGGCTGTTAACCAATTTACCGCAGAAAGCAATAACAACCTAATGCAGGATAATCTTTTGCCAAGTCAGCCATGTTTCTTTCGAGACATGATCACCCAAAGCGTGTATCACGTATGGTATTTAACTGAATGACTGACAGATAAATGAAAAATATCGTTTCAAACAAAGACAAGAGTGCCGTTTAGTGTGTATTATCTATCCTCTTAAATGCCAGTGAATGCTGAATAATATCTACATGGATGAGAAGACGGTAAAAATCTGATTCTACAGAAGGGTACAGATCATTCCATGATTGCAGTAAGTATGTAACACAAATGATTTAAGAAAATAGCAGCAGAAATAACACTTTTGCTCAGGAAGAAAGAATTAAAATCCTGTAGACGCCTAATGAGGAAGATGGCTTGGTAAACTTATCCTTCACAGAGCATATACACGGGGACAAAAGATAGTCAGGCAGTGAAACAACTATCTTATGGAGCATTGAGCGGGAGACATGGTAAATAAAGAAAAACCGATATGCGCGAAAAGGGATAGGAGGGTTTGGAGAGCCATAACTGTTTATATCACAAAAGGTATAGAAGAAGAAAATTAACTATAAGCCATCTTAATTCATATCAAGAGTAAAACACTGGTTTATGATTGCCACAAATTTGTTAACACTCTTTATTATGACATCCGATAGCAAGGCCTCGGATTGAGAGGTTGTGAAGAGCATGGAACCACCTTTTAATTGCTGTTGTTCCCAGGTACACCCTCACCCGGAGTGGTAGCACCTGTTAGGGTCCTAGCTATGGGCAAAGAGTTAATCCCCAGTCTGGGGTCAAAATATTATGAAATTATAAAAAATAGACTTTTATAGAAAAATATACATTTTTGAAGGAAAAAAATCTTACCAACGATACATTTTCAAACACAAAACTAGAAGACATCTTCAGTTTTCTAAAATAAAAAACAAACTTTTTCATCAAAATCTGACTACTTCAACTTCTCACTATAACCAAAAATTAAAAAATACCTTAAACCCCCACCTTTTTGGCGAAACAAATCTGTAAAATGTAAACCCCTCTCCCTTTATTAGAAACCTGTGTTCTGCCTG
The DNA here is from genome assembly GCA_037127315.1 of Ascarosepion bandense. Lineage (NCBI taxonomy): Eukaryota > Metazoa > Mollusca > Cephalopoda > Sepiida > Sepiidae > Ascarosepion > Ascarosepion bandense. The sequence continues at coordinate 2,133,680 of JBBBDQ010000269.1, forward strand.
TTATATAAATCAATTTCAAAGAGCAAGATGTTGATTGAGTGACTGTAGCAAAGAAATGGCAGAGGAAGAATAATTATAAGTTAAAAAGATTTTTTTTTGTAAAAACTGGTGCTGGACCCAAGAGGTGACCTTGAATGAACGATAGTTCTACAAAGAACGCAGACCATCAGAATAAATTCGTTCGCGACCAGTGTACACTGTGCAGGTAAGCTAATGTAATAGTTGACTACATACACAGTGAATATCCCAAATTGACACAGAAAGAGTATAAGCGACAACATATTTGGATTGGTAAGAAAATCCTATGGGAAATGGGAACAAAGTTGGCTCCAATATCGAAAAGAATTGCGATCGATATCAACCAGAGGCTGTGGTAGAATGACAGTCACAAGATATGGGATTACTCTGTCCAAGGTTTCATGTCATTGAAGCACGGGGCCCTATGCTTATTGTTATACATAAATAAAGTAGCAAATGTGAAATCATTGACTTAGCTGTCTCATATATTTTAAGACTGGACTCAAAAGAAACTGAAAATATTGATAAAGTACAAGTGTAATATAACGGTCTGGGCCACCCAAGAAAGGCTGATACAAGCCGTGTTGTTTCCGGTCGGTGAAAAGTAACGGATGTCACTTTGACCCTATTTCCGGCAGATGCGGAAATAACTCAGAGGCAAACAGACAGGTGACTCTGAGAATTACGTAGGCGTCGCGTGATCAAGGCAAAGCCGGAAGAAACAAGTCCCGGTTTTGGAAGATATATAAAGACCGCGAAAACACGGATTCGCCAGTCAGAAGAAGAGAAGTCAGAGAGACGAGACAGTCCGGTAGACCAGACCAGAGGAGCAATAGATACGACCCCCCCCCGTCAACTCTTAGAGGCGCGCTCTCTCACTCTCTGTTCACTAGACTACACGGTCCATCATCATTAATAAAAATATTCATATATTTTTATATATACCCGTGTTTGTCTGTTTATCGATATACAACAGACGTGTATTTTTGGTGCCTAAGTGACTTGGTTTTGAAACAACAAAACAGATTGATACGAAGATTATTGGGTTTACCACGGAGACGATTGAAGATTCCACGGACTTAAAACTACCAGATAGAAAGAAAAAAGAAGACGAAAATAATAAAATTCAACCGAACGACAGCGACGATTGGAAAAACTACCAGATAGAAAGAAAAAAAGAAGACGAAAATATAGCAGCCGCGCGACTGGACATCAGTAAAGTAAGTGACTTATTGATTTCATAGTGTGTGTGTTCTCTGCTCGTGTTTATAATAAGTCCAGTTAGAAAAAAAAATGCATACTTTTGCCGATCTGAAACTAGAGTTGAAAAATGGTTTGTTCAGTAGAACGGACGGGGTACAGGTTACATGTAGAGAATAGCAGGGAACGCCGGTGAAGTAGAGAGAGTATTATGCCTAGCGCTTAGGTTTGGGGTTGACGGGGGTGTTAAAGTGACGTGGGGTGTTAAAGTTGGCGGGAGGAAGAAAGTTGAAATATTTGCCTGTCTGTAGGTGTAGGGCATCTGAGTTGGTGATTTGTTTTTTCTTTTTTTGTTAATATTTTACCATATATGTGAAGTGAGTTTAAAGTGGATATTTGGATTAACTTGTTGATAACAATGTTTTCTTTGGTTTGTGCAAGAAAATAGTTAATATTTCGTAGAATAAATATTTAATGAAATAATTTTGGTTTGTGTCTTAATTTTACTTAAAAAGCGGCATGAACTTTTCAGACAACCCAATAAAAATATTGACGAACAACTATTCTCAATGTGATTATGAAGGTCAGTTGTATGGTTGAAATAGTTGAGTTTTTCTGATCAGTACTCGAGCCGAATTAAAAAAAAAAAACAATCGATGTTCTACGTACACAAACTTTCCCCAATTGGAGTATTAGCGTAAAATGACCCTCTCCATTTTCTCCATTTGGCCTTGTATTGCATGAACTAAATCAAATTTGGTAAACATTGGCAAATTATAAATGTAGCTGAATGCTACCACAATAGAAAAATCAGAGAAACGAAAGGGTTCTTTAATTTTGATCTCGTCAACAGAATTTGTTCGTAAACGTCAATTTGTAATCTTTACACAGATATTGTCAAAATTTAAAAATGTTTGTGTTTTGCGTGACATTTCTACAGCATAGAAATGACTTAAATGTTATCGAGAGTTTTAAAGTATAATTTTAATTATGCAGTTAACAACAGCCAACAAAATCGCCAATTATAAATATATCTCAACATCGTTGCTTGAAAACAACTGCATTGTTTGGTTATTTCTTTGCGAATACACCGATTATATATATTCTTAAAACATTCACCCGCGTCTCAGTGTTTCGCGATGTGAGTCAGATATTGAAAAGATATTTTGTTATCGATATGGTGGAATCGGATTATTTGGGGAGATTTGGGAAAATTAAATTAAAATCTAAAACTTATTTACGTAAAAGTACTTCACTTTTATGCTTTTGTGCAGGTTCCCATCAATTCAACATCCTCTGTGAATTTTCATTTATGTGACTTGGGAAATATCTTTTGAAGATATATTAATTTCTGAAAACTAGTAAATACTTTGGAACAGGTAGATATGGAAAGATTTAGTGAAGGATATGAACAACTCCCGAAGAAGTTGACGATAGGAGTCATTGCTGGCGTGGTCAGCGTAATAATAATCCTGGGAATAATAGCCAGGAAGCGGATTTTTAAGTGTAAAAGAAGCAACAGTGCTTCGGAAAAGGAAATTGAGTTATCCGTTGTGAATAGTACTCCGGGGTCAACGGGTGTTCAACACTTAAATGTCTTTGCGTTAAACAGAGAGATGTCAACAAATAAGATATGCTTGGTTTCGAATCCAGAGGAAGTAGTTCAGGGAATGGAAAGCATTGTACAAACTAAGGAACTACGAGTCACGGGTCCATTTTTTTAGACTAAATTAATATCCTCCACAAGTAAATTGCATGCGGATTAAAGTTGGAATCAGGGTAATTTTCTTCATTTTCTATTGAACATTTCTCGGTCAGAGTATGAATGTTAGGTACGGCAGATAATGGCCATTTTTTTCTGTTTTCAAACATAGTATGTTTGAAATTAAATTAAATTAAATGAAGTTACATGTGTAACAATAAACTCGAGCAGAAGCACGCATGGTGTTGGTCAAAGGTCATTTACTCGATGTCAGTTTAGAAACTGGGGGCGCGGTTGCCGCTTAATAATCATGTGGTTATGCATCGAGGAGTCTACGCTTATGGACAGAGTCGAGAAAGAAAATGAACATTTTTAAGAACTTTGCCCAATTCTGTGAAAATGGATAAAAAAAAAAAAAAAAAAGAACAATGAAACATCGAGCTGGTAGAACAATTTTTACGATGGATACGAACATTGTCGGGTTGCCGATGTAGGCTCCCCTATATTTTTTTTTTTGTTTTTTTTTTGTTTTTGTTGTTTTGTTTGTTTCGACACATGTTTTATACAATTGTCGGGCTTGTGTGGCATGGGGAGGAGAGTGTTGCGCTTAAAATGTTCTTAGGCGAACATTTTGGAAAATGGGTGGGCGAGGAATGTAATATAACGGTCTGGCCCACCCAAGAAAGGCTGATACAAGCCGTGTTGTTTCCGGTCGGTGAAAAGTAACGGATGTCACTTTGACCCTATTTCCGGCAGATGCGGAAATAACTCAGAGGCAAACAGACAGGTGACTCTGAGAATTACGTAGGCGTCGCGTGGGCGTCGCGTGATCAAGGCAAAGCCGGAAGAAACAAGTCCCGGTTTTGGAAGATATATAAAGACCGCGAAAACACGGATTCGCCGGTCGGGGCAGAGAGACGAGACAGAGGGACAGAGTAGACCAGACCAGAGGAGCAACAGATAGCGACGACCCCCCCCCCCGTCAACCCTTAGAGGCGCGCTCTCTCACTCTCTGTTCACTAGGCTACACGGTCCATCGTTCATCAATAAAAAATATTATTATATATTTTCATATACATGCTTGTTTGTTGTATATTGGTATATAATACAAGGACCTAACTTAGGAGTCGTAAAATCTATGAAATGTGTGTGTTAGTCTTATAGTACTGATTATTCTTCGAATTCACTAAAAAAATTAAAACTGGAACTGAGCCCAATATTATAGATCTCTAGAAAACTGCCTTCTTTAATTCTTGGAAAAATTCTTAAGTTATGAGGAATGTTGTTGACATGCTGACCAAAGCACATAATTATTATTGAATATATGCGACACGAAAATATTATTGAGTTCTTGATCTTGATTGGTGGTTAGCATGTACATTGTACATAATTTGTCTTGGTAAAATAAGATATTCTATAGCAAATTTCATGTTCAATATGTCAGCTGATCATTTCTAGGGATATTACGTTTCTAAATGAAATCAATACTTCGTATGTAAAGAATTATAACTCATCCCAGATATTTTGACGGAAAACTTTGAATTAGACGCGAGGATCTATGCAACACTTTTGAAAGAATAATAAAAAAAAGAACAATTTAAATCAACTAGACAGCATAAAGACAAAAGAGATTAAATAATAAAAATAATTTTGGAGATTTGCTATCCCATCAAAATCACATGCTAGAGCTGGTACTAAAAATCAATCGGTGTCTTCCAAAGTAACCATAATTATATGTAATAGAGTATTGTTGTATTTTGAATAATGATAAAATTGTTTCAAATATTTCATACGATACTTTGTATTTAATTTTACTTCGTACCTTGTCAATTATTATCGGCTAGTGTCATGCGCTAAGCCACGACCACCGAAAAGGAAGGACAGTTCTATCGTGAAGTAGTCCAAGGTCTTCGGTTAGCTAGACCGGAAGTAATGAATGATTGTAAAATTAAAGAAAAAGTATCAGAAAACTTTTTAAAATTACGTTTAGAAAAGAAACAGGGTAAGATTGTATAATACCGAACTTTATTTAATAATAAAATTCATTCTTTTCTAAATGATTAATAATAATAATATTGTTGCCAAAAGCGGTGTGAGTAAATAAACATAACATCACGTTACATTTCATTAAAATTTAAAGACTAAAATTCGTTCATTATTTTAATTATTTTAAATTTGAATATATATTATGTTTTAGAATTTTAATTTGCATGTTTTTATTTCGATTTTAACAATTATACTGTAAAGTTACAATATTTTAAGTGATTATTAATTTTACACTTACAGCAACAACTGAATTAGGAATTGGGAAACATACAAACAAGTAACTAAGTAAATGATTAAGAAATAAAACAACTGAATATAAATAAGTAGCAGATTAGATATAAACAATATAGACTTAAAATAGTTATGAAAAAATAGGTTAAAGATACAAAATTTAAAGGCTGAAAGTCATTCATAAATTTGCCTGTTTTTATTTCAGTTTTAACAATTATTCTGTAAAATTACTATATTGTAATTATTATTAAGTGGTTACTACTCAAATATGGCAACAATTGAATTATGAATTAGGGAACAAGCAATAATTGAATAAACAGATCATAAGCACATTACAAGTAAATGATGAATAAATAAAACAATTGAATATAAGTAAGAAACAAATTAAATACACACAAGCAAATAAGTTAAATGCAAACAATAGATTCAAAAATCAAATATTACTTATAGAAAAATACATTACAGATGCAAAATTTATTCAATATTTGAGGTTTTCTTTTTTGCATAACTTGTTGCTTATAATATTGTTATTTTCCCTAGAAAAATATTATTTACATCATTTACAAGAGCATTTGTAGAGCTCCAGACAAATATTTTTTTCTATTTTTTCTACATTGAGATCCTAATCACCAAGTGTCAACATTAAAAAGAAGCTTATTATCTGCCAAAATATTCAATTCTATATATGCATGGCTAATTTCCATTGAATTACTGAATAAAGAAAAGAAGGATTTTTATCAGCTTACCAATGACTACATAATTATACAGAACAAAATCTGTAGTTGTATCATGAGGATATAAGAGAGAACCTCTATTATTCCCCTAAAAATAGCTGTTCATTTCAGGTATTTCTTCTACATTATCTCTTCCAGATATTAAATCTTTGCAACTATTGCATTTAATTTTCTTAAAAACAACATGATAGCAATGACCCGCTAAGTGTAGTATTATAGGAAGAACTTCTCTACATTTATTAATATCATCCTATTTAACATCAATTCTAAATTTTATACACATGTAACTTTTGCTCCTCTGTCACTTCATTTCATTTTGGTTCTTGTAAATTATTTAAATCAATTTTAATGCATTGCTGATTAAATGGTAAGCTCAGTTTTAAAACTGATAGCATTCTAATTTTTTTACACTCAAACACTTGCCACAATGTGGCCAGTTTGAAATTTGCAAGGTAATATGTATAACATTTTTAGTTCTTCTTTGTAATACTTGGTCAATTCTAGAATTGTAGGATGCAAAGCAGTGAAAGTTTCTTATGTTAAATTGCCATTTCTTCCAGAAATGCTATTCCAAGATTCTAATTTATAATTTTCTTCATTTACTCCAAGTGGATTACAGTATTTATTTCTAAGCTGACAACCTTTAAATAATGTTTTCGCATTCATTATTGTCCAACAAATATAAAATATGTTTATATATTCTGCAACTTCTGCAAAGTTAAGTAAACATCTGTTTTTTAAGGTCAATAATTCCTGAATAGTTTACTCATTAAAAAATTTGCATAAATTAATTAACATTTTGCCTTTCAAGATAAGTAGGAGAAAGTCTTTGAGGTCAATTTATAACAATATTTCAAAATTGACTGAAATTTAAGGGCATCAAGCTTCTGTAATGTATAATATTATACACTTTGACAACTATCTGATTCATTATTTCTATTGTGACAAAATTTTAGGAACAGCATGCATTTAGCTGCATCTTTTTGACCCAGCAAATGTTTTTAAATGCTTTTATATATATGGACTGAGTTGAATAGGAAAAAAGAGGTTGAGACTTCATAACTGGGTGTGGATATACAATGGAAAGCTTTGGGTGACTGCAAATAAAGATATAGCTTTTTTATTTGTAGCATTATTATCTGTTATGTTTAATAAAATTTCAAAGCCTATATCCTCTACACCAATTATTATACATTTAAATAAACTCTCAGGTTTAAGACATTTAGTTGGCATAACATGCACAACATCCTTATATTGTGAGAATACACTGCTAACCATAAAGGCTAAAGCACTTGTTGCAGCTTCATTGCTGTTGTCAGATAAGCCAACAATATCACCAATCTTAAAATCAAAATAAAGTTTTAGATGGATTTCATCAACAAGTAAAGATACAGTGGTGTCCTTCTGCACTATTAACATAAATTTATTTTTAATATACACAATACAATTGTTTTCATGTTGCTCAATCAAAGGATTCATATTTGTTGATAAGGTTAGTCTTTTCATGGTTGAATAGTTGGTAAAATTATATTTTTGCTGTCTCTTAATAATCTGCACCCTTTAAAGGAACTGTTATATAACAATGAAGAACGTATCCTCAATTCTGTTGAATAATCAAGTTTATTCATTGTCATTAAATTTAGCTGCTCATATATTTGATTGAACTAAAATATTTGTTTGATTCTTCATGCATCACCAATAGCAATGATATTACCAATTTTAATATTTGGAAGTTTTGTTTGCTGTTGTTCTGTGTCAATTGTCGTCATGTTTTCTATCAAAATTTCAAAAGTAATTTGATCAGTTACATTTTAAGGAAGATTATAGTCTCCTATTGTATTAATTTCCACATCTCTCCAAAACACATGTACAGTAAAATCAGATTCAATTACAAAAGACAGATTAATTATTAGATATGGGGATTTGATGTTGCTTTACATAAGTGTTTCTTGTTTCCTAACAGCACTCCAGTAATTTATATCATGAAAATGAAATTTACCTTCTAGATCATCAATATTATGGAATTTCCTCTGTTTTTTTAATGCTAAGTCATCAGCAATACTTACTATTTAAAGCATTTTAAGGGCAGAATTCAAATGCTTGAATCTGTCAACTCTCTAGATGTTGTCAGTAAAGATAAATATCAGTGACAGTTTGGGAGAATTCTAGGAATAGCATCATCCTGAAGTTATGTTTTTTGAAATCTAATTGCAATTTTGATACCTGTTTTTTTTGTCAAACGTTGATGATTCTCTATGTCCTCAAGTCAAAATTGTAATTCACATACCTTAAAAATTTTTTAAACCAAACCTAAATTCTTGTGAAAATCTAAGAAAAAAATCAATCAGCAAAAATTAACAATATGAATAATTTTTCTTACAATTCTAAGAAAAGTGAAGTGCTCTGACATTTTAAGGAATATGATTTAATTTATAATTCAACAAAATGATTGCGTGACGAAGCTAAGTACAAAAGAAAAAAACTTTATACATTTTTAAACCAAAATAATAAGTAAAAAACATTTTTTATGAATAATAAAACAATTCTAAAAAGTTGTTAAACTATTAGAATTACGTTTTAATTATGCCTCTAAAAATATTCATTTATAAATTTATATAAAAAAAAATTAAGTTTTTTATGAGGTTTCTAACGTTTAAAAGCTTTCACAATTTTCTTTTTAATGTGTTGTGAATTACAAAGACGAAATTAATTTAATCCTTAAAGTTTCTTTTATTTCCGAATAAAACAATTCTAAAGAAATGTTAGAATTATATTTTATGTCTATAAAAATATTCCTTTATGAATTTATATGGAAAATTTGTTTAAAGTTTATTTTTAAAAAATGAGCTTTCAGCTTTTAAAAATAGCGCGAGCAATAAAGTCAAGTGATGTTGAATATAACTTTCTCGCTAGATTTATGTCTTAAACTTTGTGTTGTGTATTACAAAGATATGAAATTAATTTAATCATAAAAATTTCAAGTAATTATACTTATTTTTTAATACAAAAACTATACTCACTCTGCTAAATTTACTAAACAAAAAAAATTTCTCTTTATCCAAACAGAATTCTTTATCTTTCGGAAAAGAAAATACATGAACTTTTGGACCGTTTTTAATAATACCCTTTGCAATTTAGTACAACACATTTATAAGACATTGTTTTTGTTTATAAGTTAATTCAATATTAAAAAGAAAAACTAATTTAAAACACCGTGTAAAAATCTAAATACACAAACTAAGACTTCAATGTTGAAATTTAGGACTCAAGATGATGACGTCACGAGTTCTTGACGTCACATTGAACTGGCCTTCCTTTTCGGTGGTCGTGGCTAAGCCCTATTATAAACAAGTAACTTACATTTATGTTTGATGCTTCAGAGCCTGTTAATCGATTTTTAAGTCGTGGGTATGACGATAAATAATATCCAGCAGAAACGCCTCTGATCGCGAATGTAGAAAAACCGCTTAATTTATGATTTTCCCACGACCCCACTGACGCGTGTGGTAGCCCCCGTTAGGCTCCCAGTAAAGGCCAAATAGTCAAGCCTCCATCAATAAAACAATGAAAGTATTAATGTAGTAAAAATGCCGGCAATACGCTATGAAATCTGCCTTTCTCTGAGGTGCAATTATAGCTTGGTGTGTAAATCTCTGACTGGTGACAAATCTATTGTATCCCGGCTTGAAGTGAACGGTTAATCTAGCCGCATTGATGAGCTGTGGTAAACAGGATTGTATGCGAATGACTTCTTTATGCTCTCGCTAGCCGATTAAGCACTGTAAATAAAGAGAAAATTCATAGACTGTAGACATTTACAGCATTATGCTATGCTATATTCTTCGGTTATCGTGTTGTGCTCTCTCGATTCGGTTACGGGATTGAACACTCTGGACTACTGACGTATTCACATTCTATAAAAACATTACACGGTATAAAATCTGCTTTTCTCTGGCGTGTATCGATAGTGTGGTGCCACATTGATGAGCTGTATTAAACAGGCTTGTATACGGATTATATATATATAATGAAGAATATATTTAATTGAAGCCATAAAATTGTTCAAGTTATTTAAATTTCGGTATTAAATAATTCATAATGATTGATATACAAAATCAAACAAAAACACAAAGATGAATGAACTTTCATGTCATCAATCCATATAGTATTCTACAATTTTTGAAATCAAACTGAATTACAAAATATAACTTGAATAATAATATAAAGTCCCTGTATTACCGCTTCTAGTAATCATATCCACACGAATTTAAATATGTACAAAAGTTTCAATATATTCAATTGCGAAAGTATCACATAATCAGTTTTACTATACTATAGTTTTAATTTAAAACACCTACTAAAATTCAATTTCGGCATTAAATGACCCATAAGGAGTTGATATGCAGCAAAAAGATTAACGTAATAATCTTCTTTATGGTTTGTTTGTTATGTTAGCATTATAAGCCTTAATGTGCCGATCAGTTTGATCTGCGGTCGGCGGATAATTTTCACCTCGGGTCAAAACTGCACCTTGTCTTACTGAGTGCAACGTATTATTCTGACCTAATCTCACATACAACATAGGTAACAGAGTGCCTCCTATTACGATTAGAATTCACAACACTAACGTTCATCTGCATAACTTACATGTGACAATACATCATAAGCATTAATAATATTAATAATAATAATAATAATAATAATAATAAACAAGAATAGTACCAGTGATAGTAGGTGCACTTGAAATGACAAAAAACGGAACAAAACAGCACATAGAAAGAATCCCTGGAAACCCCAGCTTAAGAAATATAAAAAAAAATGTCTTGTTAAGTACAAGTCACACACTAAGAAGAAATGTGTCAATCTAACGATAGGGATGTTAGGGGAGATAGAAAAAACATGAAATGGAGCCATAACAACACACCAAGACCTGCTTTAGGTCGTTCTGCCGACTCGGTAAGTAGTGTGACCAGTGCAGAAATCAAATTATGATGAAAAATGACATAATAATAATTATTATTTTTATTTCTACATCATTAAATTTCTATTATATTTACATTACCGTCTGGATCTCAACTAGAGACCTAGGGTCAGAAATGGTTTTGACATTTTCTGCTGATCATTTTTGTAAAAACAATCTCCAAAATCCCAATAACCCTAAGATTGCGAACATTTTGTATAGATAAAGCTGTTTGTAATTCCTGAGCTCTACGTTTATCATATCTTTCTGTTTCTATAAGACATTAGCTCCCAAGAATTCGTTTAATGAACCTATTGGAAACTTTTCCGATCAATCCGAGTTCTATAACTAAAGCTACAATTATTGATGTCAGCATTTGAGATTTTCACTTCAAGAAATTTGTATGTTGAAGATCTTCAAGATACATTAAAATCTGCAGGGACTAGATGTCAAATAGAAGACACATTTTGTTCTTGTGTTATTTGTTCACGATATCTGAGCAATTAGCTTTGATTGTTCAGTATGTGTGCGCTGTAAAGTTCCCTTAGAAATGTTAGAGTACTTATCTCTGTAACTTGTTTTAGGTAATGTTCAAACCAGTTTCATAAATTTTCCTCTCATAAAAACTACACATTTTCAAGTTCAGATATTGACCCACTCTTTCATGCCGAGTTTTATCAGTGGGTGCTACCAGATACAAAAAGGGCGAATTATTATTATCATCATCAAACAAATATACGCCATCTTCCAAATTGAAGTTTGAACGTTTACTTTGCCCTGATGAGCGTATATTCTCTTTTGCTATGTTACAATACATTGAACAAAGGTTAACGTTTCTGGAGAAACCCTTTTGCAAGAAAACTGGTTGGTTTCAGACTAAAGACAACAACTTTTTTTAGCTAGCATTTTTCTGCTTCCACCTTTTTCTCGTCTCCAGCTAAATCATTGGATAAATGCCGCTGGTGTAAATTCTTTTAGAAGAAGCGAGCAGAGCGGTTTCCATTAAAAACAGCAGTTACACATGCTGAGATTTTGAAAAGAACAACGCATATAGGCAAGGAACCCCCAGTTATTATCGTTGGGTTCCTATCTAAAAAATGAAAAAGTTTACATTGCTTTACGCGGTAGACTGGTTGCCTGCCAAGGCTATAGAACCCAATCTGTTCTATTATTTAACCCATAACTGGAGGAAAGAGAAGGATGAATACCTTTCCCAAGGGCATTTGTACGTATGTGAATGCAAGAAATTCAACTGGAATTCAAACTAGGCTCCCCGATTTGTCGTGCCGAGTTGATGCCCACTGCACCACGAGGCAAATATCATCGATTTAAAAAATAAGCTATGATGTCTAACACGAAAAATCAAGTTTTGTTTATTTACTTAACTGTGAAATAAAATGTTAACAAATTAAATACAACAAGTAACAACAAACAAATAAGCAAACAAATAATTTAAGGATAAAATTTTAAAAAAAGAGATAGTTGTGGAGAGCCATTTTCACCAACGTTCTTAAGGGACATAGCGCATAAAAATGGTAAAATAACGTGAAATGAATTAAAAAATTATTTCAGAAAAGCATTTCTACTTTAGATTTAATATGAATTAGTGTCCATGAACGTAATTTGCGAATATTGTTTATTCTATAATAATAATAATAATAATATATATATATATATATATATATATATATATATATATAGACTAGGTCTGCGTTTCCATCGTTTCGTAAGGATGATTTGCCCTACATCAAATTAAGTAACAATATATGAATTTCATTGCCAGTGCGCTGCTGGTTATATGGAGCGTGCCACCTTACATTTAGAAACGAGGATTAATCAGCATGTACCTTCTATAATAATATTTAGCAAAATAGGTAACATGTGTTGCCTTCCCTCTACAAATATAAACTCGACTATCGCTCAACATCTAGTAGAGAATATAGCCCGAGCCATGTCTTATAAGAAAGAGTGGTTCAAAATTATACATAGAGCTGGTTTCAATAAACATTTTAAAATTTTGAAATCAGTCTCTATAGCATTACAGGAAACTTCTCTTTGCTAGCAGAAGCATTTTGTAATTTCTCTGACTTTGTTGGCGGATATTTTATTTTAATTGTCCCTCGCTAATTATTATTGTTTTTAATCACATCACCCCAAGCAAGGCGGTAAGGCCACTGGTGTGCAGGGGGCTACGTAAGAGTGAATAGATTGGAAAAGAGAAAACCGGAAACCACATCCTAAACAGGGAACAAGGGATGAACATCTACACCTGTTCAATAGACGTGGGTGGAGTGTGAACCGGGCAATAGTTTAGTTTATCTACTCCAATTGAAAAAAAATAAAAAAAAGAAAGTGTGAAAATTGGAAACCACGACCGAAATCGAAGGAAAATGTACCTGAAACACCTTCCTAAACAGGAGAACAGGGCGATCACTTCTACTCCTGTTCAAAAGAAGTGGGTAGAGTGTAAAACCAGGTGACGGTGGCTACTATCTACTCCAATAATAAAGAAAAAAAAGTTTTAAGTCGAAACGAGATATAAACACAAAACTCATTTACAATCACAGAGTACTACCCCTGTTAAAAATTCAGACAAATTAAAGACAATAATTACAGTCAAAAATTAAAAATTAAAATAAAAAGCGGAAATCAACATACCAGTTAGGTAAGACAAACTGAAAAAGTTGAGCAGAAATACCGAACTAGGATTCCCTTCTTTAATATTCCCAGAGAATTTACTGGTGTTATCCGCCATTTTAGGTGTGTGTGTGTGTGTGTGTGTGTGTGAGAGAGAGAGAGAGGTTAGTAATGACCAATGCTACACCGGCCCTACCCTTAAAGAATTCCTTCAAGCAGTGAAACCACTATGAAAACTTTCACCATTTACGTCAAGACGAGATATAAACGCAAAACTTATTTACAATAGCAGAGTACTACCCCCGTTAAAAAATTCAGACAAATTAAAAACAATAATTACAGTCAAAAATTAAAATTAAAATAAAAAGCGGAAATCAACATACCAGTTAGGTAAGACAGACTGAAAAAGTTGAGCAGAAATACCGAACTACGATTCCGTTCTTTAATTTTCGCAGAGAATTTTACACTTGAATTCTCCTCCCCTCCTTATAAGTATATATATTTATATGTATATTTACTTTATTGTGTTTACCTCAGTTTTTGCACCTTATTTAAGTTTAATTCATTTTCTAACAATATTTCTCCTGGTGAGATGATGGATGAAAGGGCCTAAGAGACTAATAATAAATTCCTTGTTTTTAAAATAGTATAACAATTTTGTACCTTAAAACATTTGTATATATATATATTTATATACATATATATATGTGTGTGTGTACACTTTCCTCCTGTCACGCTCGCTCATGCGCAAAGAAAAACAATGACGAGGGAGCGTCAGTACAGTTAAATTACTACCCGTTATGAAAACTCTTGTCCCGTATTTGCTCTTTAACAATGGCTTAATATTTTAGTTTTTTACAATAATTGTCATTGAGTAGTGTAGTATATATATATATATATATATATATATATATATATATATAATGAGGAAGTATATTAAACCTACTGTTCATGCATTTACTTTTATAAAGACTACTTCTTACAAAGTAGAGCTTAAAAGAAAAGTGTAGCCTGATGTCATGGCATGACACTTTAATTTTGCCTGGGTAACATACATAGTGGGACCATACATTATTTATATAGGGAGACAATTTTTCACAACAGATTGCATTACAGTTTTTAAAATTAGATTTTTTTCTACCTCATGAGTTAAAAGTAACTGGAATGTTTAGGTTAGAATTAGAACTAAATAATTATGGTATACTACGTTATATTGTAGTTATGAAAACCAAATAGGTATTGTGTGGATCATTTATTTTAGTTAAATAACTTTTTGTTATATTAACGCATAAGTTGTAAATAAACAGTTGTGATTAATTAAATTTGATAGAAAATGAATCTACCAAGAACGCTTAAGCAGCGTTGGCATTTGCATTTGCTTCTTTGAAAATAACACGTTCCGAAAACAAACATTCTTTCGTTTACGTATTTTTGGAAGTCAAAAGATACAAACGAAACCGCACAAAGTAAAATGAAAAATTCTAGAAAAAACAAGAATCTGTAAGTCGTTCTATGACATCTGCCTTCTGTGCCTGAATGAAAAGCTGCACATTTTAAGCTTCCCTAAAAATGAAGTACTACTGAATTGACTAGAATGTATTGACGTTTTATGTAAACATGGAAAACATTTTTCTCTCTCTGTTTCATTTCGCAACCTAAACTTTATAGTTCAACGTAAAATCTCATTTTTGATTGAACTATATTGATACACCTAAAAGCAGATTCTCCCATTACTACTCCCTAATGTTTTAAATAAGTATGAATTCATTTTATATTTTTAAATAAATAATTTTCACAATTAATTTTAAAATATTATCTGATAAAAACATTTTTCTGAAACATGAAATCGTTCGTGTAGTGATATAATGCTTTTAAAAACATTGCAATAGCAAAATTACAATATGTATATCCTTTCTATTATACTGAAGACCATTATATATATGTCCTTCCTGTTACGCTAACAGGTTTTATTATTATTTTTTCTACTGTCTTAATGTAAGATACTCAATACTAGATACATTATTATATATGTTGCCTGTATTTTTGACAGCACCGACCCACTCGTAATAATATAGCAGTTAAACACAGGTTCATTTTTCAGTATGATATATAAGTAGACATTGAAGTCAGTACTTAGCAGTGATTGTCTGCTTATACGCAATGCTCAGGCTATATGCTTGTCTTTTATCACGCTTTTGACTTGAACATCGCTTGTCAGCATGAAACAAACTTTGATGGGTGTTGACTTCAATTTCCACTTTTATATTTGCACACTCTCTGCCTTTGATATTAAGCTTTTTAACCCATAAATATAGCATAACTTTAAACTATATCATTTTATTTATATATATATATATATATATATATATATATATATATATATATGTCTGTGTGTGTGGTTATATGTACAAAAACATTCATATCTGCGCACGCGCGTACACACATATATATATATATACATACATATATATATATATATATATATATATATATATATATATATATATATATGAATGAGAGCGTTTGTGTTTTTGCATGCATGGTAACTAGTTTTGGCATGGAAGAGTTCCCTGTTGCCTTCGGCGTTTTGGTTGGTTTTCAACTCCTAAAGAAACAAAAAATATCAAAATTTAGAATATTGATTTATCTTTAGTAGGAAAACAACACTGAATCGAAAACACTATTCCCTCGTAAATATGGCTAATTATATATATCAAGTCGGAAAGAAAAGTTCTGTCTGACTTTTGAGCTGAAATTTTTGAACAAAATTTATTGAAGTACTGCTTCTTTATG